>JAWNKV010000940.1:0-158901 GCA_035041805.1 Amiota mariae | reverse complement strand
TAGCATATTTTGTGCCAAATGAAAAAAATGGTATAAAAGAACAGCGCCACCTACCGGGTCCAAATATAGATACAAACCTTCTAGGTAATCCCATAAATACAACAAAAAAAAAAAATTGATAAAAATTGGTCCAGCCGTTCTCGAGTTAACCCCTGACATACATTTTGAAGAAGAAGATAGATAAATAAGAAGATACTCATATCAAATAAATCATATAAATAAAACTATGAAAATGAATACATATTAAGAATTAAGAATATTTATTTATGTATTGAGAATATTTATTTATGTATTAAGAATATAGAAAAACAACATACAAAAATACTTAGAATACGCGCGACCAAAGATATATATAAACCATATAAGTGAAAAGTCTTTGACGCGACCTTTAAATGCATAAAAAATTAAACAAAATTGTGGTGCATGACATGAATTTTCGTCAATGTTGAGGAAATTTCATTTCGTAAATGTGACAAGGATGTTTGTCATCACTTTATGAATCAGAAATTTCAATTGGAGTTAATGACAGCGGGTCTTAAGTAGTCATTCCAAATCACTTGATGAATCAGAAATTTCAATTGGAACTAATGACAGCGGGTCTGGAGGAATTATTTCCACATCACTTGATGAATCCGAAATTTCAATTACACTTAATGACGACGGGTCTTGCATAGACAATGAGGAGTTTTGCTGAAAGATACTCGATTAAGATAGAAAATCAATTAATTAATTAATTAATTTTTTATTACACTTACTTCATTCAAAATAGTCATTACAAAATTGTAACTATCATCTGAAAAGAATTGGCTAATCATAACATATGCCAACTTGCAGATTTCAAAATTATCGTGTGTTTGTAATTGTTCAAGTGTAGTCAGCGCACCACATTCTTTAATTAAATTAATAACATCTTGAACATGTTCCTCGCCCACATTAAGCATATCATTAAGTCCATCGAGTACAACTTTAATCACTTCTGGATCCTGGCAAGACAACAAATAACAAAATGGGCCAATGACATCTTTTTGAATAAGTGCAAGGATCTGGCTACGATTGCCATTGAGTGTAAAATTACTAATGACCCAAGCCGCCTGCTTTTGTAATTGGACTTCACCACTGCTGAGGTTTTCAATAATCTTTGGCAAGAGATCCAAATCAATGACTGCCTGCACTTGCGCCTGATTATCAACTAAGATATTCGAAAGAAACCAAAGGGCATCTGTACGTATAAATGCATTGTCGTGTGCCAACAGCCCTGGTAAGTATGAGAGTGCATCATGTTTCAGAAGCTCTTGTGTTTCCTCATCCGATCCAGTTGCTATGGTACCGACAGTACGTAAAACAGCCATTTGTACTCTATAATTGGTGTGGCCTAGCAGGAAAATCAATCTCGGCACGATTCCAGTTTCAATTACCATTTGAATGTGCTTAGTGTCACAAAGCATCAAATAAGTTATAACCAATACTGTAAGATGAAGTATTTCAGGGTCTGTGTGATGAATTAGCTGGTTAAGAGCGGTCAGGATCTTAAGTACAATTGTAGCTGGTAGTGGTGAATCCTTGGGGCGGCACAAATTAAGAATGTTCCATGCCACAGCGCGTAATAATAACATTGGTTGGTTTGCATAGATAAGCGAAACAAGTGGATGGACAACTCCATGCTGGATGACATAATCTCGAAGCTCTGGCCCATTACCTATTATATTTCCAAGAGCCCAAATTGCTCGTTCACAGATTGTTGGTGAGGAGGAGGACAATAGTTCAATCAAAATCGGCACAGTACCAGCTGCAACGGCCTGATTTGTCTGTTCGGATGTCCCCGATGCAACAAGTGCCACTGCCCTAGCAGCTTCACGCTGAAGCATTGTATGATTATGTTGCTTTAGGCAATCCACCATAATGGGTAATATGCCATTTTTGATTAAGACGTCTATATTGTCATCTAATTCAAGCAATTTAGCTGCCTCCTGTACAGCTGCCAGTTGTTGTTCTGGATGCGAAAAATCGGCTGCGGCCTCAACGATTTTCTTCAGATTTATAACAATAGCTTCAGAGCTCAAATCTACATCAGCGACGCCCCGGTTAACACTGTTGTTGTTGTGGTTATTTAACTCAGACATTTTGTGGTTTGTCTTTTTGAACTTAATAAAATCTTTAAATTTTGATAGAATAGAATACGCTTACGCACGACTTTTACACAGATTTTTAATAAGCCACCAATTTTTGCATTGACGCTAAGAGGGGTCCATACACGTTGTAAATTAAAGTATTGCCTACACGAATTTCGATTTTTTATTGTCTTTGACGCAGCAATGTATTCACACAATGAATCTGAGGCGGAAAGATAATTAAAAAATAAAAGAAAAAAAAAATTCTTTAAATGAAAAAACTTATATACTAAGTGCTCCCCTAAAAAGTTGCTTGCTTGGAACTGACCATGGCGGCGACGATAAGTAGTGGTTTACTTATGATTAGGGAAAAAAAGGTTGAAATTCTTTGTTATATTTCCACCATAGTAAAGGATCAAATATCGGGCCGAATATCGATAGTTTTGACAACTCTATATGCAACTCTCTCTCTCTGTTAATAAGTTCATCTGATTAATATTTCGCAACAATAATTCCGTTACAATCCTAATATTGATAATAATCGTTTTCTCGAAAACTATTGTTCTTTTCCACAATAAAAAAAAACCATAAAATTTTCTTACATAAATATTATTTAATAATAGTAAGTAATGTACAATATATTTATTTTTTTTATCTAGCGCAAAATATATTGAACCGATTTTAATAAATTGTTTTTTTAACCAACAAATAAATAAATGGTAATGGAAAAAATTGCATACTTATTTTTTAAACTTTTTTTATATGTAAACATATTTTTTTTAGTATTAATTTTTTTTTAAATTTTTTTCAAAGTCAAGCACAGAAATGTTTGCACGTTTGCATGCAGTTCTTCTTCTTGAATTTTGTGTGTTGTTTTTATTCCTCTCATTTTTTATTGATAACTGAGTACGTGCTCAAGAGTATTGCTCTCTCTCTTCGTTCTTTTCATTCTGTTTCATGATTTTCATTTATGGTGTAAGAAATAGAGGTGACGTCAATATTTTACAGTTAAGTGTCGCTCTCACAAAAAAGTACACAAATAACCTTGAAGTCAAAATTGAGAGTGAGCAATTTTTGAGAGCGTAACAGGCTAAATTTGCGCTACCTTGTATTGTTGTATTATTGTATCATGATGTTCACTGAAAGCGAAAAAAATTCGAGAGATTCGTTGAGAAGGGGAACAGCGGTGGAAGCGGGGGTTGTGGGATAGAAAGTATAACTGAATTCCGTGTTTTTGTTTTTTTCTATTGTGTCGACCGCAAAACGATGTTTGCCGTGTCGTCTATAGTTTATAAATTCATTATAAATTTTTAAAATTCATAATTATTTTTAAATACTTTACTAACAAAATACTACAATATTCATTACTAATTTCAATTAAATTTAATAATAAATATTATTGTATAATAATAAAAATAATTTAATTTCATTACTAAATTTCTAAATTCGTTTTTAATCCAATAAATTATTTTGATTTTGTTTGTTTACCGAAGGCAATTTACTTGGGTTTTTTCATATCTTTGTTTGTTCGAAGCCAAAATGTTAATGTTAAAAAAATGACTGTTTCTCGACAACAGCGCCACCTACCGGTTCCATTTGTATATCCAGGGATCTACTCAAAAATACATAAAAAAAATTTCATCAAAATCGGTTCATCCGTTTAGGAGGAGTACAATGTCAAAAATCTGCACAGTAGAATTTTATATAAAGAAAATAGGATGGAAAAGATTACATTTATCATTTCTGACGTCACAACAAAAGCGAACTGAAAAACTTTAACGATTATCGTAATCTTCACTTTTGTGCATTGTTTGTTATTTCTTTCACTATTGCTTTTTTTACAAATTCTTCAATGCAATTGTGAATCTAATGCTTCACTGAAAATATTCAAAACTAAAAATCATTTGAATAATGCTAACAAGAAATGCATGACATTAAATTGTTAAATTTAATTGAAAACCAGAAAAAAAGACTAATTTTGGCTATGCCGAAGTTTTAATACTTCAATAGTGGACGAAGGGTTTTGAAATTTATATGGTTGGTGGATGAGGGTGAGGCACTTATAGTGTCCATATTTCAATTCGATACTACAAAAAACAAGAAAGTTTTTCTAATAAGAATTTTAATTTGGAAACAGGTTTGTATGGGGGGTACCGATTCGGCTGATTCTGACAAATGTACTGCGAATGGTGAAACGAAATCTTCGTGCTCAAAAACTGAGGGACTAGTTTGCATATATACAGACAGACTGACAGACAGATAGACGGACAGACGGACATCCATACATATTTTCAAATCACTCTCTCTCTCTGCATGCTTCATGAATTTCATAACAAGTGAGAGCAGGATAGAATTCTTTTTCTACGCTCAGCATTATCATTATCAAGCTTTTTTTTCCATTGTGACGCAGAGTGAGTGCAAATGAAAAGAAAAATATTGACTTTTCAGTCGCACGCATGCACACAATCTTATTCTGTTTGTTTTGGTTTTGTTATGGTTATCTCACTGGTATTTCTGTGCGCCTGGTTGCCTGAAGTTTATTTTACAATTTCTTTACTACTTTCTTCTTGAACTTTTTCTTGAACTTTTTCTTGAACTTTTAGCACTACTGATTTAGAAAATAAAAAGAGGCTTGGTGTGCCTAATATAATTTTGATATTTCACAATTTATTTGCAAATTGTTAAATTGAAGTTAACCGTAGATAGATAGCACGTTGGCTCTTTTTCCTAAGCGGCAATTGGTCCATGCTCTGGGCGGTATTTGACATTGCAATCATCTTGTTCAAAGCGGTTATCATCGCGAAGTTCTTCATAACGCTCACGGACGTACTTGGAGAAGACCCATTTCTTGGAAACGTAGATCTTTTGGCGGCCTGGGTACTTGAACTTGGCACGACGGAGAGCTTCAATAACCTGTGGCTTGTAACGATGGCTTGAACGAACCGACATAATTGGCTGTCCAATGCGAACACGAGCTACGGTACCTTCTGGTTTACCGAAAGCACCACGCATTCCAGTTTGAAGCCTGTCGGCTCCGGCACACGATAATATTTTGTTAATGTGGATATTGAATTGATCCTTGTTGCAGCAAATCCGACCAGCTTCCAAAGCTTCGCTACTCACCTGTTCATATTCATCTGTAACTAAATGAATGCACAGCGGAAAGTCGTCAACCATGGCCTTCTTTCTACCCAAATCGAAAATACGAATTTTGGGATCTGAAACGCGATTTTGGGTATGGCTTATTTTTGCAATAGCGATAACATCTTGCGGGACGACGACCCATTTTGACCTTTCTTTCAGAGCCCGCACAGCAAAACCTAACCCTAGTTATCTATTTATTTTATACCTAACTATTCATTATAGAGTATTTAGAATCGTTAATTATTTCTTCGAATCCAAATCCAAGGATTCCGTTTCCCACTAGTAAGTACTTACTTCTATTTAATAACAGCATTCATTCACCAGTTAGTAAAGCAAAGGTAAATCTCATTTAGCAATCAATGAATTTCTTATAAGGTGATCAAAAGCAACATCATAATAATAATATCAGTAAAGACTGTAAAGTAGAACGGCTCTCAACCTTTCTAGGTAAAGTGTTCACAGTTTGCTTGTTAATACTTAAATAATAGAAAACAATTCGTAGTCCGAAACTTACCAGTTTGCTGACCAAAACCATAAATGAAATCTATAAAACCAAACCTAGTTTAATACTTGAATGGAAGTGCTGTTAAATAAAATGTTGCCAAAGAAAGCTTGATATCTCATATCCCCTGACAATATCAACTTAAAAAAAAAGATTGCTTTTCCAGCAACTCAATGGTGCCAACAGAGTTGATAAAGACAAATTAAAGCATTTAGGGTTTTTTTTTGTTTTATTAAAATTAATTCTTTAGATTATAAAAATAAAGTAAAATATAAAATAAAATTTTGTTTGAAAATACATGAAAAAAATTAAAGTTTGAATAAATTTCAATTTCAAAATTTATAATAATAAAAGTAAATATATACTTAAGTATATTATGTATTTATGAAGTAGTAGTTATAAATTGAATTTTACCATTTGTCAATAAAGAATAAAAATTAGTAGTAGTAGTAGAAAAATGTTATATTTAAAATTGAAACTGTAATTTCATGTTTTCTTTGTGCAAGAAGATGTTTACTCTCCTTTGCTTTTCCCTTTCCCTTTCCCTTTCGCCCTTCACTATCACTTTCCAAACTTTCATATTACTTGGTACTTTCACAATTGGAATCACTTGATGATGATTCCTCATTCTGGTTTGCAGTAGTTGGTTGCTGCGAATGCTCCGCAGCATAATTTTCCTGAAATGTACTCGATTTAGATACAAAAAAATTCAAACGTGTTGTTGTATATTAATTACACTTACAAATTCTGCCAACAAATCCTCAGGCAAAGGATCTTTGGATAAAAGATTCTTCTTAAACATCTTAAATCCTTTTTTTTTGTTGGCGGGTTGTTGCCAGTGTTCCTGATTAGGATGTAAATGTATAACTTGTTCATATAAACGCCAAGCATTACGGCGTAGCATCCCATAATTTTCATCTATAGATCATCATCATCATCATCGTCATCATCATCATCATCGCCATTATCATCATCCATCGTCTTTGATTTCTTCGTTTTTACGCCATTGCAAGTTTGATTTTTCTGGATTTTTCTGAAGGGTAAATGATTAAGTCATAAAATTAATTAAATATGTTGTTGTATATTAATTAATACACTTACTACTTGTGGCTTCTCAGCCACAGCCATAGGATTCTCAGCGAGAGCGTTTTCCTCTTGTTCATTTAATTGTACCTCATTATTTGTTGTTTCGATTGGATTTTCTTCCCATAATCTTCTAATGTCTTCCATATTGGGTTTTTTTTTAAAATTCTCACTTTAGTCCACGTTTCACAAGAGTCGATAAAGTACTGACAAACTGAAAATTATTCGCGAAAATGGAAGCTTCTTGATAATAAACGTATAAGTATGTATATGTGTGTGTGTGTGTGTGTGTGTGTGTGTGTACGCAGCGACTAGAAGAACAAAATGAAATCAAAAGAGAAATGAAAAAAACCGGTTTTGCGAATGAATGAATGTTCGAGAACACCAATGACGAAAATGATACAACAAATTTATTAAATTAAGATTCGATAATTCATTTTTAATATATTATGGATTAGATTACTACGGATTCGATTAGCATGAATGATTTTAAGATTCCGGATATTCCAATCCGAATCCAAGGATTCGTACATCACTTGTAATTTCTTCTACTTGTAATAACAACAACAATAATGAACAACATTCATCAGTTAGTAAGGCAAAGGCAAAGGTAAATGTCATTTAGCAATCAACAAATTGGAATAAGACACAGTCATGCCACACCAGAACAAGAGGACAGAGAGTGGTTCAATTCATAGTAGAGACTTTTGAAAGGAAGATGTATTGCTCTGCTGTATTCCTAGATATCCAAGAAGCTTTCGACAGGGTTTAGCATGAGGGTCTAATTGCCATAGTCAAGAATCATCTCCCAGACAGAATGGCAGTATCTTCTACTCAAATCATATCAGCTTGATTGTCACTTCTTGGTGGAGGTGAATGATGATAGATCCTCTATTCGCCACATTGGTGCGGGTGTGTCGCAGGGTAGCGTCCTCGAACCGTTAATGTACACAGTGTACAATGAAGATATGCCAATAGCTGAGGATGATGATGATCAATGGTGGCAATAGAGCGTTAATAACAAGAAGTAACTGTAATATTGAATCCTCTATTAAAAAAACAAAACAGCCTTGATAGATTTCATGGATGGGCTAAGCGTTGGAATATGGAATTAAACTCTACAAAGGTACAACACTACTGTTTCACGCTACGTCGTGACAGGTGCCCTACAGTCTACATGGGTGATGTTGACATTCCCTATGCTGATAATGTGAGATATGCATAACATGCATAACCAAGCTTTATAAGCTAAAATGGTTGCAATGCCCGACGTGCACTTTAAGCTTAAATGCCAAACTAACTGTTTACAAATCTATCATTAAGCCATCTTGGACATACGGCATCCAGTTCTGGGGTTTGGCATCCTACTCACAAATCAAACGAACACAAGTCACCCAGAACAAAGCACTTCGGAAAATAACCGTTAAGAATAGCATTTTACACAATAATCTCCATATGCCTACAATTTGAGCAGATACAATGATCGGCTGATTTTTCATCTCAATCCACTTGTTAACGAACTCCTCACAGTCGCAGATGACAAAGAAACGAGATACGAAAAAAGACTTCACCTTAGTGATCTGCGTCATGGACACCAAATACAACGATCTCATTAATCTTTATTTAAACTTAATATGCTAAAATTGTTTATTCTTCTGTAGCTCACATAGGAATTGTATTAGCTGGGAAATCCCAATACAATAAGTTATTGAGGTTTATGTGGTTCTTATACATTAATAATTGGTCATGGTTTATGTTCTTCAGGATTATGTTATTTAGCAAGTATTTCTTATAAACAATTAGGAAGACAAAGTTTATTAATTAATAAGGGACTGTTAAATTTTATGCCTGCAATAGTTTTATGATGATTTCTATTAAGTTCTGGTAATATACTCGTAGCTGCTCCTCCTACTTTAAATTTATTAGGAGAAATTTCATTATTAAATAGAATTGTAAGTTGATCTTGATTTTCAATAATTTCTTTATCACTTTTATCTTTTTTTTAGAGCTGCTTATTCATTATATTTATATTATTTTAGACAACATGAACACATTTTTTCAGGGATTTATTCTTATTTTTTTTTTTTATTTTTTTTTTTTGAGAGGAGATAAAATTCGTGAATATTTATTAAGTATTAATATTGCATTGATTACCTTTAAAATATTTAATTTTAAAAAGTGAGTCTTGTATATTGTGATTATATTTAAATAGTTTATTTAAAATACAAATTTGTGTTGTTAGTGATATTAATTTATTCATTCGTGAAATATTTATCAATTTATATTAATTAATTATTAGTTTTAATTATAGTAATAAAATATTTTCTCTGAGAACTACTCGTATGTCTTAGAAGTACTGTACTAGTATTTGATTGGCGTATTAAAAAATGAAAAAAAAAAAATAATTAAATAAATAAATAAAAAATATCAAAACAAATTTTCAGTGAATTTCTTATTAGGTAATCAAAAGCAACATCAATAATATCAGTAAAGACTTTAAAGTAGAATGGCTCTCAACCTTTCTAGGTAGAATGTTTACAGTTTGCTGATCAAAACCATAGATGAAATCTATATAAACAAACTGAGTTTAATACTTGGATGGAAGTTCGGTTAAATAAAATGTTGCCCAAGAAAGCTTGATATGTCACAATTTGCAAGCAATACATTCGCATATTAAATAACTGATCCTGAAAATATCAACTTAAAAAAAAAGATTGCTTTTCCAGCAACTCAATGGTGCCAACAGAGTTGATAAAGACAAATTAAAGCCTTTAGTTTTTTTTTTTTTTTTTTGTTTTATTAAAATCAAAATACACTTAATTCTACATTTCTCTTTAAACCTTATTAAAATTAATTCTATAGATTATAAAAATATAATAAAATTTTGTTTGAAAATACATGAAAAAAATTTAAGTTTGAATAAATTTAAATATAATAATAAAAGGTAAATATATAAATATAATTATGTTTGTATGAATTAGTAGTAATAAATTGGAATTTACCATTTGTCAATAAAGAATAAAAATTAGTAGTAGTAGTAGAAAAATGTTATATTTAAAATTGAAATTGTAATTTCATGTTTTCTTTGTGCAAGAAGATGTCTGCTCTCTTTTGCTTTTCGCTTTCCCTTTCGCCCTTCACTATCACTTTCCAAACTTTCATATTACTTGGTACTTTCACAATTGGAATCACTTGGTGATGATGATGATGATGATTCCACATTCTGATTTGCAATAGTTAATAAAAATTGGATCTTTGGATAAAAGACTCTTCTTAAAAATCATAAATCCTCTTTCTAAATTGTCTGGGTGCAGCCAGTATGCTTTATTTGGATGATCAAACATTAAATGCATATATAAACGCCTAGCACTAAGGCGTAGCATCTGATATGCATCATCATCAACCTCATCATCATCATCATCATCATCCTCATCATCACCATCACCATCGTCTTTGATTTCCTCGTTTTTATGCCATTGCAAGTTTGATTTTTCTGGATTTTTCTGAAGGGTAAATGATTAAGTCATAAAATTAATTAAATATGTTGTTGTATATTAATTAATACACTTACTACTTGTGGCTTCTCAGCCACAGCCATAGGATTCTCAGCGAGAGCGTTTTCCTCTTGTTCATTTAATTGTACCTCATTATTTGTTGTTTCGATTGGATTTTCTTCCCATAATCTTCTAATGTCTTCCATATTGGGTTTTTTTTTTTAAATTCTCACTTTAGTCCACGTTTCACAAGAGTCGATGAAGTACTGTCAACCAGAAAATTATTCGCGAAAATGGAAGCTTCTTGATGATAAACGTATAAGTATGTGTGTGTGTGTGTGTGTGTGTGTAGACGACTAGAAGAACAATAAAAATGAAATCAATAGAGAAATGAGAAAAACCGGTTTTGCGAAATGAATGTTCGAGAAACACCATTGACGAAAATGATACATAAATAGTTAAAAAAAAAGAAAAAAGAAAAAAAATTAACAAAAAATCACAAAAAATCTATGCATGTTATGTGTTGCTTATGACAAAATGAAACCTAACCTGATTAAAATAATTATATATAATCGTAGGTCGCAAATATATACATAAGTATGTATATATGTATCAATCAACACTTTCAGGTTGCCTTTGAAAAATCACTGACATTGCGGATACAATAAATAAAGGAGAAAAAAAAAAACACATTTCCATTGGCGTTTTCTGTTTGTTGAGTTTTCGCTCACTTTTTGCCAGTTTCTTTTCACATATGATTCTCGATTTTAATTTGCATTTGTATTATTTTACACTCAAACCCTTTCTCACTTTTGCTCTAACTCTCTCAACTATATCACTGAACACAATCAAAAAAAAAAAAGAATAAGACACTTTTGCTTTCGACTTATTACGTTTTACTCTCTCAGAAACATACATATTTCTTGTAAGAGCTCAAACAAATTATCCTTTTAAATTGTTATTGTTAGACAGACAGACAGACAGACAGTGAATGAGTGATCTTTGCTCAATTGGAAATAATATCGAAATATGAATGAAAAAGGAATGTGCAAAAAATTTGCTTGGCGTCACTAGTTTCTAGATTCTTATGAAAAAACAACAATTTAGAATCAACAATAAATGGCGCCACAGTGTCGTGTATAAGGAGACATATAGTCTACACCATGCATCATCTCTATACGCGTAATATTCAAAATTGTAGTTTTGCTCTTTTTTTTTTTTTTAATGGTTCATTACTCTCTCATTAATCAAATTACTCGGAGAGAATAGAAAATGATTATAAAACAATTGACTAACAATTTAATCCTATGCACTCTGAACAAATTTACATAATCTTTATATAATATTAAATAATTAATATTAAATAATTAACTTTTTAAAGCTACTTATATAGAAAAAAAAAAAAAAAGAAATACACAATTATTTTGTGACCGTTGGCGCCGCGCTACTTCAAACTATTGTGAGCTGCAATCATCGCAGCGTCATCAAATATTCGGACACAGTCACAGTCGAGTGTCTCAAACCTCATCATAATGTTAGTAAAATGTATATGTGTGTTTGAATATTTCCGTCTGTTGTCAGTGATATGAATGTTTGTCCACCACAGATCATGTACACAGATATTTGACATGTCATGTTTGACCGTGTGTGTGGCGCTTAAAGGTTAATAGAAGTACGTACATACAATAGAATTGCATTGGTAAATTTGAAAAGAAGAAGATTATTGTCCATTCTTAAAATGCGCTGTGGTAATTTTTAATACTTTTCCTAAAGTCAATGAAGTGTCACCTTAATCGAAAACTTGGTTTTTGCATCAGTAAAAAGTAGAAAAAGTGTGCGGCTGAAAGAAATTAACAAATTGCGGTCTCTGGTCTCTTTTTTTTTTTGGTTAGAATTTTAAAAGAATAAAAAGTGCGTGGAATAATTTTTTTTTTTTGCTTTTTTTGATTAGATCAAATTGTAGAGAATAAAATAAAAACTTAAACACATACAAGGGCGTTGTTGATTGTTTTGCATTATGGGTGACCGGTGGACCATGCAGTTCGGTGAAGCCATAAAGGATTCCCGCAACATTATACTTTCTTCATCAATGGCAATTGCTTTAAAGGATATTTATCCAAAAGCGAAGCACCATTATATTGTAACACCAAAGGCTGAATCTATTAAAAACTTATTTGTGGTAAATTTTTTTTATGAAAACATTTTTGTATTTTTTTTCCTGTGTTTTTTTTTTTTTTTTAATATTTATTTTTTTTTTTTTTTGTTGTATTTGTTTTAATTTTTTTGTTTTTTTTTTTTTTTTTGTTTTTTAGCTTTCTGAAAAACACATTCCTTTGTTACAAGATATGTTTCGATTATCTCTAAAGCTAATTGATGATATTGGAATGCAATCGCATGAATTTCTTATTGGCTTTAATCGCGATTCATCATTGCAAATTCTTGTTATGCATGTTGTCTCAATGGATTTTCATTCGGAACACTTGAAATTTTATCGACACTGGACAAAATTCAACCCAATTATCTTTTTGCCATATACAACGGCTTATTCTATGTTGCATTTAGATGGACATATTAAACGATTGACTGCCGATGAATTGATAAAGGGTCGCACAGCGCGTTTGAAATGTTTTCGTTGTATTTTTGTAACAAAAGATATAAAGAGTTTAAAATTGCATCTATTTAAACATTGGAAAGAAGAAAAACAGCTGCAGCAAGGACATCAACAGCAGCAAGAAAAAGAACAACAAGAAGCAGCCTTGCAATTGCAGCAAAATATTTCCAAAGGTAATCAAAATGTACGCAAACAATTCGTGATGGTCAATTTAAATAATGATTTAACTGAAGATTTGGATTATGCTGAAGGAGCAAATGCTGATCAAGATGAATCGATCTCTCAAAATTTGAAAAGTGGAAAAGTCGACAATGAGAATGAAGATACTACAACATCAAAGATGATTACAGCAAAGGGTGTAGAGCATCCACTGAAGGAAAAACTAAAGAAATTAAGTTTTAAAAAAAAATTGCCAAAAAATTTGTATAATTTTAACAAAGACCGCTGCCTTTACACAATTCATGAGGCACCTGAAAATTTGGAAATGGCTGCAGCAAAATATTCAATATCTCATGGTATTGATGAGGCTTTGGAACAGAGTTGTGCTATTAATACTTTTCTCAACTATGAAGACAATAAGAGTTCTAGTAAGTTGCCAATCATATCTTGTATGAATGAGGAACTGGAATTGGAACTACAAGATAATGACCGCAATGACGTTCTCAACGATGAGAACAATAAATATTCTACGTTGCCAATATTACTATCTTGTGATATTAATGAGAAGCTTGGAGCTGCCAACATCTATCATGCCAAGGACTGTCCATCAGACCAAGAAGAAATGATTGCTTTCCTATGTGAGAAGATTTCTAATCTCGAATGCTGCCCTTTCTAGAAGCAACAACAAAATAATTCATATGGTGACGATAGTTTATTATGAAATATGAACTCAAAGAAAGCTATAACTCAATTGCACCATAGTATAATAATTTGGTGATAAATACTACATTTATCAAAATTACATTCTAAACAAAAAATACTTTACAAATAAAAAAAAACAAAAAAAAACAAAAAAATAACAAAAAAATAACACACTCACACATTAATTTCTTTAAAGATACTTTCAAATTTATACTACTATTATGTACTACTTATTCAATTAATTTTCATTTTTATAACATATGATAATCTAACAAAGTCTACTAACAATTCTAATTAGTATTACATTATAGTAAACCTCATCTAGAGATAATAAAATCTTTACACAAATTTCCTTGACTTTAAATTGTTATAAGAAAAACCAAATAATTAAAAATAAAGAATAGTTTACTTTATAAAATTTATTTATTTCTTTATTTATTTACAAATCTAGGTTATATAAGTGCATAATCAATCTATATATATCTATATACATACATATAAATATATAATCGTAAGCTTCTTTCTGTCTGTGCATGCTAATCTCAGAAACGGCTTAACCAATTTGGAATAAGTTTTCATTGGCATATTGTAGGAAGCTTCCTGTAACATAAAGCGTTTATTTCATTTCATATTTAAAAAAAGAATATAAAAAAACTAACTTTTGTTATGCCGAAGTTGTTCACGCCCCTTATAGTAGTCCAAAAGTCTTGAAATATAGAAGGTTGGTGCATACGGGTCAGACACTTATAGTGCCCCAATTTCATAGTTCCATAGTACAAAAAACAAAAAAGTTTTTCCTGATAAGAATTTTCATTTGGATCCCTGTTTGTACGTATGGGGCGTATCTACCCTAGTGGTCCGAGGGTCTTAAAATGTATATGGTTGGTGGATATAGATCAGGCACTTATAGTGTCCCAATTTCAGTTCCATAGTACAAAAAACAAAAAAGTTTTTCCTAATAAGAACATTCATTTAGATCCCTGTTTGTATGGGGGGTACCCCTCCTAGGGGTCCGAGGGTCTTAAAATTTTCATAGTTCGTGGATATAGGTCAGAATTTTATAGTGTTCCAATTTCAATTGGATAGTACAAAAAACAAAAAAGTTTTTCCTAATAAGAACTTTCATTTGGATCCCGGTTTGTATGGGGGGTACCCCTCCTACAGGTCCGAGGGTCTTACAATTTATATGGTTGGTGGATATAGATCAGGCATTTATAGTGTCCCAATTTCAGTTCCACAGTACAAAAAACAAAAAAGTTTTTCCTAATAAGAACATTCATTTGGATCCCTGTTTGTGTGGGGGGTACCCCTCCTAGGGGTCCGAGGGTCTTAAAATTTTCATAGTTCGTGGATATAGGTCAGAATCTTATAGTGTTCCAATTTCAATTCCATAGTACAAAAAACAAAAAAGTTTTTCCTAATAAGAACTTTCATTTGGATCCCGGTTTGTATGGGGGGTACCCTTCCTACAGGTCCGAGGGTCTTAAAATTTATATGGTTGGTGGATATAGATCAGGCATTTATAGTGTCCCAATTTCAGTTCCACAGTACAAAAAACAAAAAAGTTTTTCCTAATAAGAACATTCATTTGGATCCCTGTTTGTATGGGGCGTATCCACCCTATTGGTCCAAGGGTCTTAAAATTTATGTGGTTGGTGGATATAGATCAGGCACTTAAAGTGTCCCAATTTCAGTTCTCCTTCTGTGTGTTACAGACTTATAATACTATTCACTGCGTGAAGAGTATAAAAATGTTCAGGGATAAAGAGCTGACAATGCGTAAACAACTGTTACAACAAAAGAGAACCAAGAACAGCTGCTTTTTTTTCAGACAGGGTGACCAAGTGTAAGAAATGTTAATGAGTGATGAAAGGTGGCTACCCTATGCAGCGGGTGAATGCCAAAATAAGAAGAAGAGAATCACGTGAGAAAGAAAGAGAGAGAGCATGCATAGTATAGCATGTGAGAGAGAACATGTAAAAGGCGAAGAAGATAAAAAATGCAGTAGCAGAGAAAGAAACCAGATGTGAAACAACAAGACGATAAGTTGAAAGGAGACATTAAATTTCAGTTAAAAGAAGAAATTTAATTAAAATAGTGAGACAGTTAAATATCTTATTTAATTTCATACTATGTAAGTAAAGTGAGAATATTATAAAAGGAACTGAAATTTGTTATGTTTTATATTATAGAAATTAGTATGACTATGTAAATGTTATTATTTTCGTTGTGGTAGTAGTCTATACTAATTAAGAACATTAAACAGTTAGTTATACGCTATAAAATATTATGGATCTTCACCACAAACAACAAACCTCACTCACAAATTTGTTAACTCATAAAGTAATTGCAAGTGGCTCCATACAAAAAAAAAAAAAAATTGTGTGCGTTCTTATAAATTGTTGAGCATATTGATACGCAAAACCTCATAAAAGTGAGCGTTGCAAACACTGTACATTTATTCGTAATTGACAACTCATCTTTTCTCGAATACAAAAATTGGGCAATTTGATTTAAACAAACAATTGAAAATGGCAAAAAAAGTGGGAAAAGTGAATTTATTAAAATAAATACACAAATTGCAATAAGTAAATTATTATTTGAACTTCTATTTGCTGTAAATCAATTCTTATTGGAATTAAATTGGTAAATTACTTCACTTTTGGAAAAGAGCTGGCAATCAGTTGCACTCACCGATTTGTGTGATTTATGTGGTCCAAAACATATTCGAGTCGTTTACGCACCCACAAACCTTCATTTAATTTTTTTTTTTTTTTTTTTTTTTTGCCAATCACTTTGAAGGCCTCCACACACCTTTAAATCCATCCTTGCTTATTTTCCAAACTAAGTTTGCTTCTTTTGTTCAGAAGCCAAGTTAAGCCTTTTCATTTTATGGCAACAGAATTGAGCAATGGTTGTGATATAATTTCTCCATGTTAGGCATTTATCAATGTGAAAACCCAAGTCACAACTATGGACTCTGGTGATATCACCAGATCACAAAATGTTAACGGAAGTATATCACTTCTCCTAAGGGTGAACAAACACAGTTGTGATTTACCTGAGTTCACATTGATGTTCCACCTTATGAACTTGTCTTCTAAGCAATTCAACTATGACTGCACGTTTGAAGGGGCTTCTGTAGGCGATTTGCCGGAACAGAAAATCGGATTGTCATCCGTGTATGTGGCTAAGATCGAGGTATCAGAGCTCGGTTGTGTTATATCCGCCGTATAAATGTTGAATAGCAAAGGAGTTAATACGTTGCCTTGGGGAACACAAGTTTGAACAGATCGGATTGACGACATTGCATCTCTAAACTTAACATAAAAAGTTCTGTTTGTCAAGAAAGATTCTGTAACATTATAGAGAACGGATGGGACGAACTTCTGTAGATTGATGGTTTTTACAATAAATATATGTATATTGTATTAGTCTTTTGTTTTAAAAAACCATTTAAAATTGAAGACATGGATATGACATCGCCTTGGTTGTTTCATTTGCCCGGAATCCATAATATTTTAATTTTTAAAGAAGTTTTCATAAGAAGATCAAGAGCATCTATTTAGCTATGTCCTTCTATCAGTTCGTGTGTATACAAACTGTGTGCCTTGTTTTTGTACTATCGAAATGAAATTTCATTAAAATTATTGTAACTTAATATTCTATTATACTCTTCATGTTAGTGAATAGCATTATAAGTTTGTCATGAAGTTTGTAACACACAGAAGGAGATATCGCAGACCACATTAAGTATATATATTTGTGATCAGCTCAATGAGACGAGTTGATTTAGCCATGTCCGTCTGTCCGTCGGTCCGTTTGTCCATCTGCTCGTATTCCTAGTCCTTTAGTTTTTGAGCTAGAGAACTGAAATTTTGTACATAGGTTTCTTTTTTACCATACGCCGATTAAGTTCGGGAATCAGCCGAATCGGATCACTAGGGGGTACCTCCCATACAAACCACCTTTTTTAAATTAATGTTCTTATTAGAAAAAGTTTTTTTTTTTTTTTTTTTTTTTGACGTATCGAACTGAAATTTGGACACTATAAGTTGCTGGTCCATATCCACCGACCGTATAAATTTCATGATCCTAGGGTTACCAGGTGGGGTACCTCCCATACAAACCCCCTTCTAAATTAAAGTTCTTATTAGAAAAATTAGTTTTTTTGGCTTATTGAACTGAAATTTGGACACTATAAGTCTCTGACCCATATCCACCAACCTTATAAATTTCAAGACCCTCGGTCGACTAGGAGGAGTACCCCCCATACAAACTGGCATCCAAATGAAAGTTCTTATTAAACAAACTTTTTTGTTTTTTGTACTATTGACTTAAAATTTGGACACTATAAGAGTCTAATCCATAGCTACCAACCTTATAAATTTCAAAACCCTCGGACCACTAGAAGGGGTACCCCCATACAAACCGGCATCCAAATGAAAGTTCTTATTAGGAAAACTTTTTTGTTTTTTGTACTATCAACTTAAAATTTGGACACTATAAGTTTCTAACCCATAGCCACCAACCTCATAAATTTCAAGACCCTCGGTCGACTAGGAGGGGGACCCCCCATACAAACCGGCATCCAAATGAAAGTTCTTATTAAACAAACTTTTTTGTTTTTTTTTACTATCGACTTAAAATTTGGACACTATAAGATTCTAACCCATAGCCACCAACTTTATAAATTTCAAGACCCTCGGACCACTATCTGGTGCGTGAAGAGTATTACAACTTCAGCATAGCCAAAGTTAGTCTTTTTTTATATTATTTCATTGTATTCATTTTTCACTCTTACCAAGATGCTGTAAAATTGAAAGGGATTAAAAAGTATATAAGCTTTTTAAATTATAAAGAAATCAAAACTATAATATAATATTATTTATATTCACATTAAAACAAAATACTAACCTAAATATTTGTTTTAGCATATACTCGTATTTAGCATACATTTTGCATTTATTGTAGCACTGCATATTTAACGAGGTCTTGGCATGCGACACAATTTCCAAGTGTATCTACGATATACGTGTATGCATGTATGTATGCATTATTAGACATAGAAGTATCTATTATATCACATATGCTCATTGACATAATCTATTTTTTGTAGTCAACATTTTTAAGAGCAAGCAATGAAAACAAATGATAAACCCATCGACCAACATTTTGATCGAAGTAGATTGTAGTAGGTGTGTCAAAGCGAATGCATACATATAAATATACATCGTACATATTTATACGTATGTTAAAAATAAAGAATAAAAAAAAAAAGATATAAAGCTCAATTTGTATAGCAATTTCAGGTGTTAACGCGGTCCTTTGTCTACCATATATATATATATATATATACGAGTATATATATGTATGGTAAATATCATATGTATTTATATCAAAATCTATGAAGATGACATCTTTGCTTAACTTGACTTCATTTGATTTTGATTTGAATGTAAATCAAGAAGTGACATAACATAGTTCGATTCTAACAATGATGATTATAATGATGACGATGACGATGATAATAATGATGACGACAATATTCAATATAACTGAGGGTAAATGTTGTTGTTATTGTTAGTACTGTGGGAACACTTGTGTGTCTAATACATATTACGTACTATATGCGCGTGTATCGATTATTTAATTCATTTGAAAATGACGCAGAGCAACAGTAGCAAAATCAGCAACAGAAGCAACATTGCCAGCATCAACAAGGATAACAGACATTAAGTCATATGGGAAAACTATGTTTCTGTATCTAGTACTATGAATGGATCTGTGTATAGTATGAATGTGAATGTGAATGTGAATGTGAATGAGTGAGTGAGTGAATGCGTGCTCATGTTGTAATTCCATTTTGGATTAGCTTTTGTTTTGCTGGCAATCTTGTAGTTCAACCTGCAGCATTAACAATATCAACAACAACAACAACAACAACAACTAGAACAAGAACAAGAACAACAAAAGAGCAACAAAATGTTGAATTGTCGTATATTACTACTACTTACTCGTACTACTACTAATGTATGTATGTTTGTAGATATAAGTACACACTACTTTTGTGTTGATCCATTTTTTCTGGATTTTGTATCTTTTAAGCAAGGTCAGATGTACTATTTGTAAATGCGTATATCATGCCAGGATTAACACACTCACACTCACACTGACACTGACACTTAGATTTTGTTTTTGTTGCTGTTGTTTTTCATAGTGTACATACATATAATCATATTGTAACAATATACACAATAGATTTCTATACAATGCTGATGTATGTACTTGGCAAGTTCCTGGTGGCTTTAACAACATTTTCCCTTTTTTTTTATTATATATTTTTTTTTTTTTTTTTTTTTTGCAGCAAATGTTTATCACAAGTGTTTTTCGCTTTGTGTACGAGTATTGTGTAATCTGCATAGAATGTGTGCTTCTGTTGTTGTTTGTTGGAGTTATAAATAATGCACGTTCCCATATACCACTTTATGCTTTTTCTTATTATGAATCTTTTAAAACCAACAAATAAAAAGCAGACAAAAAACCAACTTATCTAAAACTAAAAATGTTTTTTTTTTTGCATATTCTTACTTACATGAACATAACTCTATGCGTGTGCGTCTGTGTGTGTGTGTGTGTGAAAGTATCTGTGTGCTAATGTGCACTAATACTATAAGGCTTAACATGTTCTGTCAACAGGCAGCAGTGGTGCCAACCGAAAAACACTAACCAACTGGTTGGCTGAATAAGTGGTATCACCCAACCACCTCCAACTTACTGAAATCAAGACCAACAGAGCCTAACATATTCTACAATATAAAAATAGTAGGTACTCTAAATATGAGTACACTAAACACTATCTCACCGATTCTAGTAACAGTAGTACGTACATATATTATGCTCATCTAGCTGACTATCATCCTTCCTGTTATCTTCCTTCTACCTTAATTCCATTCCATTCATTCTTCATTCCCTTAATAGAAGCTCATCCGTTTAAGCGCATACTTCTCTTGTTATTTTTCCTTTTCTTTCCTTTTTATACTCTTCACGGGAGTGAATAGTATTATAAGTTTGTCATGAAGTTTGTAACACACAGAAGGAGACATCGCAGACCACATAAAGTATATACTCGTATATTTGTGATAAGCTCAACTCGTCTCAGAGTTGATTTAGCCAGGTCCGTCTGTCCGTCGGTCCGTTTGTCCGTCTTTTTGCACTCCTAGTCCAGTTCAGTTTTTGAGCTAGAGAGCTGAAATTTTGTACATAGGTTTCTTTTTACCAAACGCCGATTAAGTTCGGGAATTAGCCGAATCGGACCACTAGGGGGTACCTCCCATACAAACCCTCTTTTTTAATTAATGTTCTTATTTGAAAAAGTTTTTTGTTTTTTGACGTATCGAAATGAAATTTAGACACTATAAGTAGCTGGTCCATATCCACCGACCATATAAATTTCATGATCCTAGGGTTACCAGGTGGGGTACTTCCCATACAAACCCCCATTTAAATTAAAGTTCTTATTTGAAAAAGTTTTTTGTTTTTTGACTTATTGAACTGAAATTTGCACACTACTAGTCTCTGATCTATATTCACAAACCATGGAAATTTCAAGATCTTCGGACTACTAGGAGGGGTACCCCCCATACAAAACCCCTTTTAAATTAAAGTTCTTATTAGAAAAACTTTTTTTGTTTTTATACTATCGACTTAAAATTTGGACACTATAAGTGTCTGACCCATAACCATCAACTTTATAAATTTCAAGATCCTCGAACTATTAGGGGGGGTACCCCCCATACAAACCGGCATCCAAATGAAAGTTCTTATTAGAAAAACTTTTTTGTTTTTTGTATTATGGAACTGAAATTCAGACACTGCCTGATCTATACTCACCAACCATATAAATGTTAAGACCATCGAACCACTAGCTAGGGCGTGAAGAGTATTACAACTTCGGCATAGCCAAAGTTAGTCTATTTTTTAATATTTTTTTTCTTCTTATTTTTGGTTTTTGCATTTTTTATGATATTTAAATATACATCGTGTTATTACTGTTATTGTGTTGTATTGTCGTTGTTGTTGTTGTTGTTAGATGATTCCTTGGTTCCTTGGCTCCTAGGTTCCATAGTTCTTTGGTTGGTTGGTTGCTTGGTTGGTTAATGTTGTACTATGTAGTATGATGATGTTGTGTCGCTTCTGTTGCTCTTGCAACTTATGTACATTTTATGTTGTTGCTAGACTTCTAACCACATACATTTGCATAATTACATAGAGACCAATACCCCTATATACTCATATATGTACACATAGTATGTATATACATAGTATATTCAATATGTATGTGTGCAAGTATATTATATTATATATATATTTACTATACATATGTGTACGTGTATGTTGGATAATCTTGGTTGTTTCCTCTGCTTACGATGGTAATGATAATGATTTTGATTATCTTAAAATTACATTCAAGTAAATACATACATACACCCATACATATATACATAAGTATTACATGTATGTGTATGTGCATGGATTTACCTTAAAGTATATAGTGTTCAAATAAATCATAGCACATAACTCAACTAATCTTTTGTAAAGTACGCATTCCAATCATTTTCATTGTCAGTCCACCACATTGTATGTGCTTTTGAAACAAATTTGTATTACTCTGCTGTATTGTATAGATGGACTACTCCACAAACAAAATCAGGCTTCTTGCAGATAAACAATGTTACTTACTTTTGACAGATAGAGTCTTCTTTGTAAGAGTTCGTGCTGCCGACTCTGGCATAAAGCGCATCAAAGCTGGTGTACCTCATGACAATGTCCTTGCGCCAGTTTTATATTCGCTAATCACAGCGGACATGCCAATGCCAGAAAAACATAATATACTGGTAGCTACTTATGCATATGACACACACACCACCATACTCACGAACTCAACTTCCCCCATTGAAGCAGCCCAAAGTTGTTATAGCGATTTCAAAAATGTTCCAAACGAAACGAAACATTGGCATAAATCCTCTCAAATCCGCAAACTGCATATGCACATTGAAGCGCGACTCTTGTCCACGAATCATTCCTCAAGTGAACGATGTTCTTTGATACCTAGGCCTGATCCTGAATAAGCGCCTTACTTGCCGAGTCCTTGTAAAGAGTGTTACTGCGTTGCTGCAACCAAAAAATTAGGAAATTAGACTAACTACTGTGTGCGAACAGCAAATTGTCAATCAACAACAAAGTGTTGATATACAAACAAGTAGTGACACCAGTTTTTCGATATGCCAATCAAATATGGGGAACCATGGCTTCTTACAACATCAAAAGGTTGCAATCAACACAAAATAAACCCCAAAAACAGATAACTGATGTAACGTGGTTTGTTAGGAAAACTATATTACATCGTGATGATCATTTGATGTCAACGGTGATTGAGGAAATTAATTTCTTCAACAGCACGATTTCTGAAGCACTCCAATCCCCTGGCAAGGTGTCTCACTCACAACACAACCCGCCGTCGGTTAAAAAATTAAAAAAAAAAAAAAAACAGAATTTAAATATTTATTTATTTATGGTATTTTCTCCAATTTAAGAAATTGTATAATAAATAATTTTATTTGTTCTCAAATGTATTAGATTGGGTCTTTTGTAATTTCGTAGTTGTTAGTGTGATCGTCAATTCGGTGGCATAATAAGCTGCTTACAATGAATTTTCTGGCAAAAACCAAAGTTAGCCAAGTGTGAGTCGGATTCACACATCGTCCAAGTTTTTTTTTTTTTTTTTTTTGAAGCTAAAATAAAATATGTAAATAATAGTAAACATCATATATAGGAATAACATAAATAATAACCAACTGCTTTATGTTACAAAGCATTGCTTGAAATATAAGCTATTATAATTGTAATTAGTCCTTTATTGAGATTCTCCGACTTTTCTGGTGGAAGAGATAGAGCTCTGTGATGGATGGACGCTCCAACACAACAAATGTTACAAATTCTTTGTATGGGGACAGCTTTATTTTATTTTTATTATTTATAGCGATAATAGCTCCAATTAAATTACACACTCTGTGAAAATTGTAACTTTTTTTCTATTACGGTTCATGAGATAGAGCTCTGTGACGGACGAATGGACAGCGTAGATTTATTAATAGGGTCCCGTTTTCCCCCTTTCGGTATGGAACCCTTAAAAGTAGCTAAAAAAATTTGATAGCAGCAGCCGGTGAACCTCGGCCAAAAGCGCAACAGACTACTGGCAAGGTTATGACTTCCATATTTTGGGATGAGAACGGACTACCTTGAAAAAGGCAAGATAGTCAATAACGATTGCTTCATGTCCCAACTGGATCGTTTGAACGAGGGAATTGCGGAGAAACGGCTCCATATGCAAAGAAAGAAAGTCATTTATTAAGATTTTCTGACTTTTCGGTGGATTTTTTATTTATTTTTATTTATCGTTATATCGGCAATAGAAATACACACTCTGTGAATATTTTAACTGACTACCTATAACGGTTCATGACATATTGTAGAACTCTGTGACAGACGGAAACTCCACAGCAACAAATGTTACAAGTTTTTTGTATGGGGAACCCTTTATTTTTTTTTAACTTTATTTTATTTTTATTATTTGTCGTTAAAGCTGCGTAATTGAATTATACACTCGGTGAAAATTTCAACTGTCTATTTATTACGGTTCATGAGATAGAGCTCTGTGACGGACGAACGGACAGCGTAGGCTTAGTAATAGGGTCCCGTTTTCACCCTTTGAGTTTAAGCAAAGTCACTTATTACCCCAATACAATTGAAGAACTCAAGGAAAACATTCGGTCTAAATTAATCAGCATAAAATGCATATTATGTTCAAATGTAATAGAAGAATGGTTCAATACAATGAAATTCATTTTCATTTCAATGTTAATGGTAAGTAGTCTCTTATGGCTTCAAAATCATTCGCTTTGTGAAGTCACAAAATAAGAATGAAATGAAGAGTATTTAACTTTCAGAAAAACTGAAGTTAAATTTCTTTTTTTTTTGTTTTTTTTTTTTGTTTTGTTTCCACTTTTGTAATTTTTTTGTTGCAGGCTTTGTTTTCATGCCATTCATTCATAGTCTAGTAAACCTTATGCAGATCTAATTATTTACACAGCATACACGGACTACATACATACATACATATGCATTTGTATACTCACATTGAGAACAAAAAGCCGCTAAAAGGATATACTGAAATTTAATATTTTTATTTTTATATAAATATTGAAATAAAGTTGCTTAAATTTTGTACTATTAAATTTCATAGAGGCAGCTAATTGCATGAAATAATTAATAAAGTTATGTATTTATGTATTGTTGTCACGGTCATATGTTTTTGTGTTCAGATTTATGGAAATAAAGAAATGAGTTTTATGCAAACTTGTTTAAACTGAGGCATGGCACTTGTCCAATTGCCAACTATGAGTCCAGAATCATCCTGTAGGTGGACCAAATCGGATACCTTGAACGGATCTTGTGTAAGCAAATCATACGATGAGGCCACATCAAAAACAACACTGTATGCTGCTATGCAAAACTGCTTAGGCTTCACTGGTTCCTAATGCCATCCAGTAAATAGACGTTCAACAATAAGAAGACAATCTACAGACAAGTTGTGGCTCCTGTTTGATGTGACGCTATACAAATATGGAGCATCGCCATCCTACCAGAAACATACACTTTGCCTCATAACTAAGGCTGCCTGATTTGTAATCAGCTCCATCTTGTACAAAGACCTGAAAATCTTCACTGAGCGCGACGAAATCCTTCAAAGCTGCATCTGTCATCAACAGAGGCTGCAAACTCACTCAAACAGTCTTGCGACGACCCTTATAGGCAACCCATCCTAATGACCTTCTAAGCAGAAGCTTCCCATATAGATTAGTGTTCAATTTGATATAATCGCCTTCATGTGACTATATTTTTAGAAATACTGCAACGTGCTCGGAAACAATGAATTCGATTTCCCTATTTTTTTTTATTTTTTGTTGATAAGTTGAAGTACAAGAAAATCGTGTGGCATGAGACGTAGAAGTGGAACGATCTGTGTACCTAATTGTGTGAACAATATTTGCCTCGACCGTATGTACAAAAAAATCGATGAAAATGTTCTCCAGGCAATGAAATTTCACATTTTAACCTGCAAAAAAAAAAAAAACAACTTTACATCGAAATACGTAATACATCAAAATACTCTTCTACGAATTAAACTTTAGATGTCCAACTCTGACAACAATGGATATTCTGATATGGAAACACGTTGTTGTTGTTCTTTTTTGACTTACCAAAAATAATGATAACACAATATGCGCAAAATACTTTAATTGCATTCACTTACAATAATCGAAATGACTGTCAAAGTTAATTATGTCAAAGATTAGATGAATGGGAAACGCCAATTCTGACAACTCTGGCAATCTTCCCCCAACAACTTACATTATATATTCACTTACAGCCCTGATGTCTTTTTTAGGGTTCCGTACTCAAAGGGTGAAAACATTACTAAGCCTACGCTGTCCGTCCGTCCGTCTGTACGTCTCCTGCTCTATCTCATGAACCGAGAGTTGAAATTTTCACAAAATGTGTAATTCATTTGGGTGTAGAACAACAAATACTAAAAATATACATTTTTAGAAGCATTCTTCTTTAATTTAACCTTTTGTTTAACAATTTTTTGTTTTTTGTAGTATACTTTGGGGCACATAATATAATAATTTAAGCAAAAAATCTTGTACGATGGTACGGAACCCTCCGTGTGCGAGTCCGACTCACACTTGGCTGATTTTTTAATAATTCAACTTTTAATTCAGTTTTCTTCAATAATTACTTTCTTAAATTTTCAAATTCACAGCTGTTTTTTTGTTTACTGAAGTCAATAAGGTTCAAGTCGTTTGTGTACCTCGACGTCGTTTGTGTAATTTGACGCTGCATGCTGCGTTTGTCGACAATGCAGCTTATCGTTGAAGTCGTTTGTGTGTATCTCCACCTTTACTATAGAAACACGTACTTACTGTTTCGTCTCTGCATAACCTACGATTCCTGAATTCACTAGCCACCAGGCTATAAGTAAAGGAACTAGGGAACTACTATCAAAACGGGGACTATTGCAACCAAGCATCATACTACAGGGATGTGTCATGGGGCATCAATCTGTTAGAAGAATATTTCCTAAAATTTGAATCATACAAAACCGATGATCATAGTTAAGATTGAGTACTTGGCCAATCCCACTTTGAATACAAATCTCTATCGAATTATAGTTTTTTGCGAATACAATCGAATCTTTATTGTGTTTTACTTGTTTATGTAACCATGCATTTATCCAAAAATTGGTCAGATTAAATATACAGAAATCGCTCGTAACGTTTTCACCCCAGAAGGCTCACACATTAAAGAATTTCCCTTGTTATACTCTTCACGTTAGTGAATAGTATTATAAGTTTGTTATGAAGTTTGTAACACAAAAAAGGAGAAATCGCAGACCACATTAAGAATATATATTTGTGATCAGCTCGATGAGACGAGTTGATTTAGCCATGTCCGTCGGTCCGCCTGTCCATCTGTTCGCACTCCTTGTCCTTCAGTTTTTGAGTTAGAGAGCTAAAATTTTATACTTCGGTTTCTTTTTACCAAACTCCGGTCAAGTTCGTGAATCAGCCGAATCGGACCACTAGAGGGGGTACCCCCCATACAAACCCCTTTCTAAATTAATGTTTTTATTAGCAAAAGTTTTTATTTTTTTTACGTATCAAACTGAAATTTGGATACTATAAGTTTCTGGTCCATATCCATCAACCAAATAAATTTCATGATCGTCGGACTACTGGGAGGGGTACCTCCCATACACACCCCTTTCTAAATTAATATTCTTATTAGAAAAAGTTTTTTGTTATTTTGACGTATCGAACTGAAATTTGGACAATATAAGTTTCTGGTCCATATCCATCAACCAAATAAATTTCATGATCCTAGGATTACCAGGAGGGGTACCTCCCATGCAAACCCCCTTTTAATTTAAAGTTCTTATTAGAAAAACTCTTTTGTTTTTTTGTCTTGTTGAACTGAAATTTGGACACTATAAGTCTCTGACCCATACCCACCAACCATGTAAATTTCAAGACCCTCGAGCCACTAGGAGGGGTACCCCCCATACAAACCGGCATCCAAATGAAAGTTCTTATTAGGAAAACTTTTTTGTTTTTTGTACTATTGACTTAAAATTTGGACACTATAAGTTTGTAACCCATAGTGACCAACCTTATAAATTTCAAGACCCTCGGACCACTTGCTAGGGCGTGAAGAGTATTACAACTTCGGCATAGCCAAAGTGAGTCTTTTTTTTTTAATTTTTTTTTTTTTTTATTAAATGTTACAAATATCATGACAATATGTTAATACCATGGAGAAATGGGGAATAAAATAAAAAATAAAGTAAAGTAAAGACCAGTACCAGAAGAGAGAGAAAGAGAGAGAAAAAGAAACGAAACTGTCAGCAAAATCCTCGAGTATAGAAGATTTCCACGTATGTATGTACGTAGTATGTCTGCTGTGGAGCTTTACAAATACCCACGCACACACAGATATATGTACACACAGATATATGTACACAGATATATGTATGTGTTATAATTGGAAAGGTGTATCATATGTGTATGATGTTCAGGTAGAAGGCAACATACTAAGTATATGAAGTATAAAGCCGATAACAACGTAAGTAGAAAAGTTGCAGCGACAGACTATTGCAATTTCTGCTTGTGCCTACTATATCATCATTCCTTTTTTCTATTTTTTCATTCCTTATGCCATGTTTCTATCATTCATATGTATAAGCCTTCATTCCTTCCTTCATTCATTCATTCATGTGTTTATCACTCGTCATACTAGTACCATAACAGAACAGAATTCTTTCATTTAGAATGCCATTTTTTTTTTTTTTTTTTTTCTATTGTAAAGATATGTTTGTCCTTCCTACCCTATTTCACATTTTAAGTCATCACTATAGTCATTCATTCATTTTTTTTTTTTTTCTTTCATTTATTTCATTGTTGCTATGCTTGAGGCATGAATTGGTATACCATAGTTCATCAAGGCACGATAAGGTGAGTAATAGACAAACGACGAACAAAAATGAGAAGTTAACTTTTCTTTTAGCTTTAGCTTTAGCTTTGGCTTTGGCTTTGGCTTGAGCTTAATGTGGCTTTAACGCTTTAGCGCCTAGACATCTTTTTGGTGGCAACAAATCTCTGTGAAGAACTTAAGTTCTATTATATGTAGCAACCATAAAATGCTTACCTTCCAATGCTCCCCTTTACTTTAAAGTCATATTACATACTATTGTTCACGTACATACTTAGTTTATACTTATGTACATTTGTATAAAGTCAACAAAGACTGCTCCATTTTGATAGACATTTTATATTTGTGTTTTTTATGTGTGATTGATTTTTAGTGCATGAAAATCACATGCGTTAAAATTTAAGCTAGCACACATCATCCGAACTAAAAGTGAAATGTTGCCTGCAGTGATAGTTGATTCGTTCGTCTTTTGCCTCTACATAGAACCAAACTGCATTTGAATAATTTAATGGATTTTTATGAGCAGTAAAACGTTCAGGGCTTATGCAGACACAGACACTAACACTGGCAGTGGCACTGGCACTGACACAGCCATTGCCACTGCCACTGCCACTGCCACAGAGTAGACTAACGAATATCATCCTTGTCATATTCATCGTTTTAGTCATCATCCTCGTCATCATCATCATCATCATCATCATCATGCTTCTCATTGCATCGTTGTCTTGCTTTGCGGCTTCAGCTCATCTTTAACGGCAGCAAAGTGCGCTTCAACTCGTAACGATGCAACGTGGCTTGGCATCGAATCACATCACATCACATTGAGTTGCTAGAAAGAATGGAAGATGCCACACTATGAGGCAATCTTCAAGCAAATGTGAAGTCTTTAAATATGCATTCAAATTGAG
This sequence comes from Amiota mariae, assembly GCA_035041805.1. Classification (NCBI taxonomy): domain Eukaryota; kingdom Metazoa; phylum Arthropoda; class Insecta; order Diptera; family Drosophilidae; genus Amiota; species Amiota mariae. The sequence continues at coordinate 129,076 of JAWNKV010000940.1, read as the reverse complement.
CATATATAGATATACACATATATAGTATATTCACTTGTCTATGTGTGTATGCGATTTGGAGAATTGAAAATTGAATAAAATGCAGCATGTGTGAGAGAGTTACCAGTTTGTTCAGTCAGTCAGTCAGTTAGTAAGTCAGTCAGTGAGTAAGACATTCATACATTTTCCACTTTTCTTCATAGTCAACATCAGCACTTCCGGTAGCCATTTTATGCTCTACACACACACACACACACACACACACACACACACACACACACACACACACACACACACACACACATACACAGACACATATACACATACACGTTGAGCATTTATACACAGACTCACATATAACGGCAATAAATTTTCAAGTCATTTCAGCTTCCGGTGCGCGGCACGTTTACAGTTTAGTTGGTTGACAAAACGAACCCAAAATATAAAAACGAGAGTCAACAAAGGATCATACAGCAAATGTATAGTAAATAAACAAAAAGAGGATGGGAGAGAAGAAAGATATAGAGAAATATATATATATACTTATATAGAGAGAGAAAGAGAGATGGGGAGATGGAGAGCATATAAGGGGGAAACCAGTGACATAGAACCACACACTTGTCCATGTCGTCATAGCAATTATCATCGTTGGCTGCTTTTGCAATCATTTTCCCACTCTGCCTCGTTGTCCTTCTTGTTGTTTCCAAATTGCATTCATTTATTTACTCATTCATCTATTCGTTCGTTCCCCTTGATTCACCATACCACCACACCCACCCCACCCCACCACACCACACCCCACTCTCCATTCCTCTTGTTTCTCACTCTTCCCTTAATATATATATATATTTTTTTTTTTTTAATTTTTATTTCATTTTATGTTATGTTATTTTATTTTTATTTTTATATAGATTATGAAGTAGCTTTGCTGCAGTTAATGGCCGCAATAAATTCGAAATCTGTCATGTATGTAGTACTATGTGCAATGTATCCTGGACATGTCCTGCAATGGCGTCCACCAAAATTGCAACAACAATAAAAGCAACAAAAAAAAAAAAAAAAACAGCAAAAAAAAAAGCAACTATTAATGCAATAACAATGACAAAGAACGGTAAAATGCTCCAGATAAGAGTAATTTTTTTTTTTTTTTTTGTACTGCATTTTCTTTTATTAAATTAAAAAACAGAAAAAACTGTTTTATGTACTACACTTCGTGTTTAGTTCTAATGTATTTTCACATTAATATGATGTTTGTTACACAATGCTGACATCATAAAATATGCAAATGAAGAAAATTTATTGAACTAAATATGCATAAAAATCCCTATGTTTCTTATCTATCCAGCAAGTGCTCTTTGACAACTGGGAGTGGTAACCCTGATACAAAATTCACTTCTAAGTCGGGTTCTGTTACTCATTTATTAATCGATTGACTTTTATGTATATGTATATACTGTGTATGTAGTATGTTATAACTAAACCAGCCAGATGATTAAGTTAGCGTACCTGATCCTGATTTGCCTGGGTTCTTTCCTTTCTTAGTAATACTACGTACACGTATATTCTCACTGTTACACTTTGCGTATCATCAAAGAACACAGCTCGCATATCTGAAAATGAATGTGATATTTTGTTGGTTAATTTTTTGTATTATACTTTTAGGGGTGGGAGGGGTTGTTTTAGTATCACAGATCTCAGGATCGGGACAAAAACTATCCTATGTTCAAGACGGGAATCAACTATACACATTCACAAAATTTTAATACAATCAGATGAATGATATGTCAGGATATAACATACGAACAATTTTGAAACATTAATTTTTATATATATAATATTTATAAATTAGACAAATCGAACCAATCGAATATTTGATGCAAATGCTAGGTTTTGATAATTGTTAAAAACCTGTATTTGATTTGATATCATTGTCATTCTTATTCAATTCATCTTCATTTACAAAATGTACTACAGATCGTTTAGACAAAAGTTACAGTAAATTTCTTTGTTTAGCAGAAAAAAAAAATGACAATGATTAAGTTATCTGGAGACACTAAATAGAGATTACTATACAGAACAATTTTTTTTTTTTTTTTTTTTTTAATTATTCTTCTATTTTTGTATTCTGTGAGTCAATCACAATAGTAGGATGAATTTGAATGAAAATAAAAATAATGAGCTATTAATTTTAATTTTTTCGTTAGATCACTCGATCGGAAAGCGGAACAGAATATTCAAATGATTCAAATGATCACCATTTCAGACGACGCGTTTGAAAGTCAAGTGATTGACATAATTTCTTAAGTACCACGGCACACCGGCAAACTTTTGCAGCAGTTTGAAGAGGAATCTCTGAAGAATTTTCAGATTTGTGTTGGAAGCAGAGACTCCTCAATGATTTGGACTTTCGGTATGCAGCTGTTGATCTTTGGAATGCAGCTGTGGACCTTTGGAATGCAGCTGTGGACCTTCGGTAAGCAGATTTAAGACTTCAGTATTGGCGCATTACATTAAAATAAAAAATAAAAAAACGGTTAGATGAGCCAACCTTTAGTTTTAAAAGTTTCAGATCCAATCCATTGATTTTAATGTGAGATGTGATGACGTCTATTAAGGGTCAGGCCTTGCTTGGAATGATATCTTCTTACGGCCAGGGTGCCAAACTCGGTCCAACATTTTACATACTTCGAAAAAAGCAATCGAACAGTACCAGTGTTCAATACTTTTTATACAACTCGATGAAATTACATTCGGCTTCCATGATCTGAAATCATGAGTCCTTCAACACCTTCAACAGTAGCACTTTTAGAAGAAGTCTTTTGAATACTTTGGAGAGTATTGCTAGCAAGCTACTCGGATGGTAGAAGCATAGTTTATACTCAGGTTTTCTACAGAAGGTGATTGTGTAAAAATATATTTTTCTATATAATAAAAATGAATGGTTAAATGTCTTCCTATGCGTAAAACTCAAGAATGCCAGGATCAATTTTTATGAAATTTTTTTTGTTGTACTACTGGATGATGCTTAGTTGTGGAGATACATCTAGTGAGTTCTTCATATTGGGCGACAATTGCAACCACAACGTAGATCAGCAGAGTGAAGTCTGTTAATTTATATATCTTTCGATTTTAAAAGCACAAAGTGCTGGTTAATAAGTAAATCAATTGTAATAAGTATCTATTTTTTTTTTTTTTTTTTTTTTTTGCATAGGGAAACGGTTTTAATTTGTGTATTTATCGGTTGACATTGAATTCAATTAAAATAAAAAATTTAAATAGAAAATATAAGGACATATTTTTCAATTCACTTGAAAATATCACTTGTCCAGTATTGCACACTTTTGGTTTTTTCCGCAGCATGGTGTACTTCTATCGATTGGTTGTAGTGCTACGCTCCAATAATGTGGAGATCCCATCTGCAATCTTTCTAAATATTGCAAAAAGTCTCCATAACGAAACTGTAGCATTTCGGTACAACTTATATGATGATGAAAATAACAGGATTTATCCTCAATCCACAAACGTTTATTAAGCGAATATTCAGTCAACATGCTTTCAACAGTTCCTTCTTTAAATTTAGTTTGCATAAGACCACCGTACATAGAAACAGTTACATCACTAAGAATTTAAATACAAATTATTATTACATTTGAATTAAGGATTCATTTTACTTACGAAATTGCCTTATGAACCATTGCAGAGATTTTTTTAACTGTCATAATATAATGAATGGTTTTGCTTTCTCTCGAATTCGGTAAATTTAGTAGAAACCAACATGGCATCAAACCAAATCGTACATGTTTCAACACTTTAAAAATCTGTCGATGACGCTCATCCCAATCGTGTTCCAACCAACGAACAGCAGCATAAAATACCTAAATAATACAAAAAATATTTAATAAGAATTATATTTCCATTTTCTTTTCAAAGTCTTACCTCAATTTCTGAATTAACACCCAAATGAGGGGAATCCAGCAAATAACATAAATGCTTTATAGGGAGCTCAACAAAATGCGAAGAAGATACAAATGGTAAAAAGAAACGCCTAACGCGTGCTAGCATTGAATGACTTACAACGTCCAGTGCTAAATGTACTGAAGTTTCCACATAAAAAATGGTTGCAGCATCCTCGATAAAATAAGTGTCACTATCAAAATAAGTCCAACACTGATCCAATAGATCGTTGATATGTAAATAACTTGCAGCCATGAACATAGCTGCTATATCGTTACGCCCAATCGCAGGATTATCAGCTAATATCCATTGATATATGTCTATAAACGCTTTCATTGAGACTTTCTCTGCTGGCAAACTGATAACCAACTCGTTATTGATATCCATAAAGAAATCAGAGTAAACTTGCAGTACACACAAATGACAATTGATATGAACATTAGATATAGCAACCTGGAGATTGGTGTTTAGATGATGAGAGACCATGGCCCGCAACAAATATGATAAGGGGTCACTTGATGGTTCCAAGTAAACAGTGGCTTTATTTATTCCACCATCTGCAGAATAACCATTTTGAAATATAGAAATTTCATTGTAAACTCCATCATCATCCTCATCTGTCTCTTCATCGCATTTGTCGCCTGATAACCGAAATGCGTTCAATTCCTCAAAATTACGTACTAGTTTCGTAATAGGTTTCAGTTCGGTACTAATGGTACCATCTGGTAATGGAATCGTAGGACTAAAAAATAGAATCTTAGAATATATTAAAATTTTTAAAAAATTTACTTACAACCAACTTACTTATAAGTTATTTTGCACTTTAATTCGCAATCCTTTTTGGACCATTCTAAGTATTTTTCACGATTCAATGAAATTTTCCGCAAATATTGATCCATTTTCTGTTTTTTTTTTTTCCTTCTGATTGACGTTGTGTGATTGAGAATTTTACTGTGACTAAAAAGATTTTGATAAAATATACACAGGTTGCTTATTACATTCTGTGTTTGTACTATTTTATGTCATAAAAAAAAAAAAAAAAAAAGTGTAAAAAACATTTGTAAGTTAAATGGTTTTATTTTTGTAAAAATAAGAGGCAGATGAACTCACCAGAAAAGGAACTGCAAACGTCCTCATTGGACCTGAACCATTATGCTGGCTTCCTTGGAGTTTAACTAGGGCGAATATTGAAAGATTTCTTACTGATAGACCACATGAATATTGGGTCAATACGGACAAGAACACGTGAAATACTGGGACTAACACGGGGAGGCATACGGTTAGTTTCGGATTTCTTAACAGGTCACAGTGTCAGAGTGTTAAAACATCTACGCAATATGCGTATCAGTCACAATGATCAATGTAGTCTATGCAATGAAGAGAAAACTGTAAGGGACTAATTTGGACCAGAATCCGGTATTTGGGATCCCAGTATCTGGAACCAAATGATGTTGCAGGCGTGTCTCCGAGTAGGATTCTGGAATTCTTGACGAATAACAGGATATCGGTGGAACTGTAATCACGAGGGTTGTTACAATAGGTCGCAGTGACAAGGTATACTTAATTCCCACCCTTTTTACTTATTCAAATCTAATCTAATTGTCATCAGAACTAAAGGTGTAAGCAAAATTTTCAGCTTAATCGGAGGTCAAGATTGGACCGATGACAGAACATCCTGACTTAAATAAAACTATTCTATTTAATAATGGATAATTTTTCAGAGAAGCTGAAAAGATGATGTCAAGTAATCTTGCAGTTCACCAAAATATGGAAGAGCAGATTGAAACTTGTTCAGATGGTGATAGTAGCTTCACGGTATTATTAGAAAGTGATAGGAATGAAAATGAAAAGACTTTTATCAGCAGTGATAATGGGGAAAACACATATAATATTTGTGAAAAATTGGGCAAAAGGGCAATTGATTTTTCTATTGAATTTTCATTTATGTAAAACCCCACAGCATTAGAATTGCTTGATATTGATTAAATTAAATTAATGATAATTTAAATTCATATTATTTTTTTCCTGATAGATAATATTTACCATTTGAAGTATAAGGCCGAGAACAAACAGATAACCAGTATTTTACAGAAGCATTTTTACATTCCAAGGAACGTTTTACCAAACGCAAACATACTTAATATATAATATACGAGTATGTACATAGTTTATATATATACTTTGTAAAACGAAATGAAATGAATGTAATAAATATAAATGAAAAGAAATTAAAAAATTGTAGAAAACATGATTATAAAATATGTAATTTCAAATTGCAATCAGTTGTTGGTCAAAAAAATGATGCAAAATATGATCATAAAATGATTGTAAATTAAAGTAAGAAGTGACTGCAAAAAATGAGCACAAATGATAGCAAATATTTATGAAAACTGCATTAAATCAGAAATCATAAATGATTCAAGAATAGTCATATGCAGGATACCATTTTCTCCCAATGACAAAGTCATTTATGATTAGAAAAAAATGAGTGCATATTTGATTGTTTTAATCATCTAGGAGAGTCAAATATGTATGACTATCTTTTGATTAAAATTTTCACAAAATTCTGGCTGGGTAAATTCATATTGAAAAGGTCTTTTGTGTGTAGTAGATATGCCATTTGTATATGATAGTTTCCTTTGCTTTATGGGGATTTGTTTTGCTTATGAAGATTCATATCTTAATCATGTGATTGAAGCGAAGGGAGAAATACCTGAATGCTTGACTGTTCGCTCGCCTTGCTTAGTCTCATTTTTATACTCTTCACGGGAGTGAATAGTATTATAAGTCTGTCATGAAGTTTGTAACACACAGAAGGAGACATCGCAGACCACATAAAGTTTATATATTTGTGATCAGCTCAATGAGACGAGTTCATTTAGCCATGTCCGTATGTCCGTCGCTCCGTCTGTTCGCATTCCTAGTCCTTCAGTTTTTGATCTAGAGAGCTAACATTTTGTACATAGATTTCTTTTTACCATGTGCTGCACATTTGTTGGAATCAGCCGAATCGGACCACTGGGGTATCTTCCATACAAAAAACCTCTTTTAAATTAATGTTCTTATTAAAAAAAAGTTTTTTGTCTTAAGACGTATCGAACTGAAATTTATACACTATAAGTTTCTATTCCATATCCACAAACCGTATAAATTTCATGATCCTAGGGTTACCAGGTGGGGTACCTCCCATACAAACCCCCTTTTTTTAATTAATGTTCTTATTACAAAAAGTTTTTTGTTTTTTGACGTATCAAAATGAAATTTGAACACTATAAGTTGCTGGTCCATATCCACCGACCATATCAATTTCATGATCCTAGGGTTACCAGGTGGGGTACCTCCCATACCAACCCCCTTTTAAATTAATGTTCTTTTGAGAAAAAGTTTTTTGTTTTTTGACTTATTGAACTGAAAATTGGACACTATAAGTTTTTGTTCCACATCCACCAACCATATAAATTTCTTAATCCTAGGATTACCAGGAGGGGTACCTCCCATACAAACCCCCTTTTAAATAATTGTTCTTTTTAGAAAAAGTTTTTTTTTTTTTGACGTTTCGTACTGAAATTTGGACACTATAAGTTTTTGTTCCACATGCACCAACCATATAAATTTCATGATCCTAGGGTTACCAGGTGGGGTACTTCCCATATAAATTAAAGTTCTTATTAGAAAAAGTTTTTTGTTTTTTGACTTATTGAACTGAAATTTGGACACTATAAATCTCTGACCCATATCCATAAGCCATAAAAATTTCAAGACCCTCGAACCACTAGGAGGGGTACCCACCATACAAAAACCCCTTTTAAAATAATGTTCTTATTAAAAAAAAGTTTTTTGTCTTTTGATGTATCGAACTGAAATTTATACACTATAAGTTTCTATTCCATATCCACAAACCGTATAAATTTCATTATCCTAGTATTACCAGGAGGGGTACCTCCCATACAAACCCCTTTTAAATGAAAGTTCTTATTAGAAAAAGTTTTTTGTTTTTGACTTATTGAACTGAAATGTAGACACTATAAGTCTCACATCCACAAACAATGAAAATTTCAAGACCCTCGCACGACTAGGAGGGGTACCCCCATACAAACCGGGATCCAAATTAAAGTTCTTAATAGAAAAACCCATATCCACAAAATTTCAAGACCCTCGGACCTCTAGCTGGGGCGTGAATAATATTACAACTTCGCCATAGCCAAAGTTAGTCTTTTTTTATATTTTTACGAAACGTTCATCGCTGGTCCACGGCACTGTTGAGACGATATTTTCAAATCAATCAAGTCAATGTTATTAAAAATCTCTTTTTGAATTGTGAATCATCAACAAAATGAAATAAATATCATTCATTCATGTATCATTTAGTAAAAAGCGGAATTTGATAAAATTTTGCCGGATAGTAGCAACACGCGCCAGGACTGCTACTAGTTGTAAATAAAGAAAAAATGATTTCCTCTTGTCAAACATCAACAACATGAAAAGATGATGGAGATTTTGTTGGTCTTAGAGGCTAAAAAATTGAAGAATAAAAATTTAAGATTTTTCGAAATTCTTTAATGAAAGTCAATTTTATAACAAATGACCAAAATAAGGAGTCACTCGATGATTAAGCAATATGTACAAAGTGAAATAAAAATTTAAATTTTCAAAATAACAAAAATCGATTTGAATTGATATGAAATATGTTTGTAAAAATTTTTGAATAAAATATATAATAAGAAAGATTCATGGAAGCAAAATTTATATTCTCTGGTATTTGCTATTTAAATCGATTAGCTTAAATATTATTTTATACTTATAATTTTCTCATCTACCATATCTTGTTATTGTTGTTATTGTTTTTGTTGTTATATATAAAGAATTTTACTTTTGAAATCATTGTCACCATTTACCATTAAAGTATTCGTACAATGACCAAATCCACCTAAAATCTCTCTTTCTTTTTCTCTATCTCTCTCTCTCTCTATCTCTCACTATATATAATTTTTTTTATGCAATCCACCATCACCTTATTCTTTATATGCGATGGTACATATTCTATAGAACATTCCAATTCAAGCAACTATTCCTTTAGTTGTGATGATGCTATGTTGTGCATTATTCGCCTTGTCATTGTCATTATTTTCCTATTATAACAAACACAACCACACTAGAGCATTAATATAATATTTTGCTATTGTTAGTCGCGCTGTTCTTTATTTTTATTCCTTTATGCTGTCACAACACTTCCACTTCATCATCATCAACAACAACAACAACAACAACAATAACAGCAACATCAGTAATAGCAACAACAGGAACAGGAGCATTTGTAGTGTCCTTACTGGATTGCTTGCTACCTCAAACTCTGAATTACTTTGGGCGTCATTATACGAATACTTACGAGTATATACGTATATATGTGTATGTATGTGTATGTGTCTGTGTATATTATATAGTAAATATACCTTAACAACATTTTGTACATTGTATTGAACAAGTTTACAATGTCTCTTCATCTTCGTTATCAGCGTGTCTCATTCTTCACATCCTTCCTTCCTTTCTATCTTTCTTTCTTAGACTACCCTCAGTATCATTGGATTTTAACTTTCTTCTTCTTTGAGTTACATACTTTATTTCTTTCACCAATGTCTTCGCCTTCATTTTATCGTTGTTATTGCTGTTGTTGGTGTTGGTGTTGCCGCTTCCTGCTTTTCTCAATTTTGGTACATATTTTATGTAGCTTCTCACTGTCTTACTACTTATATTTTATACTTTACTTACAACACACACACACATACACATACACATATACACATACACATACACACACATACATATACATGCTCGCATTTGTCCTTCCTCAACACAACTTAACTCAACTCAACTCAACTCATCTCATCTCATCTCGCAACTCGTCGCGAATTGCCTTGCCATTTCCCTGTCTGTTTATTTCGAGTTCATAACCAAAGTCCTGCCTTTAAATTGTGTTGCCGACATAGAGACAAGTCAACGAAAATACTAAATTCATACTAGTACTACTACAATATTCAACCGCAGATAAAATACTTCTTCAAATTATTGTAAGACTGGTGTTTGGTGTTGACTGTTGGTGTTAGCATTACCATCAACACTGTTTTCAATGTTTCTTATGTTAGCCATACATGGTTAACATTTTTCTCCAATTTCTTTGACTGCACTTTGCCATAAACAAGCAACAATTTTGTTCATTATTATTTTATTTATATATTTTTATCAACATGTTAGTACATCAAAACTAAAGAATAAATGCCAATTGCCAAGGTCTATGACAGTTTATAGTTCAATGTCATTGAGTGAACAATGTGAGCTTTGCAAAAAGAAAAGATCTTTGAATAAAATCACCAATAGACCAATTGATGTAAATTCTTAATATCCAATAGTAGAGAATAGACAGATAGATAGATAGATAGATAGATAGATAGATAGATAGATACTACATCTATATTTAGTAGATTCTAGACGAAATTTGCAGACGTTGTAGATGTGTCATATTGTGTCGTAATTTGTTCCTTCATCTGTCGTACCTTATGGGGGATGATAGATTATTGAAGTGTAGCTACGACCCACGTACGACGATAATACATTAGGTGATCCTAACTGCGTTTGCAGTCAGTGCCAACAAATTTACTTTGCTTTTGCGGACGCCGATTCTTTCGCCATTTACGATTGTTGGTCCTCGAATACTCATAGCCATCGGGATTGACCAGTTGCACTATAAAGAAACGCAATTTTCGAAGCAATTCCACATTGCGCGAGTAACACTCCGTTAAAAGGATTCGAAAGCAAAAAGTTTATCATTTTCAACATTCTTAATATTGCTCAGGATCAGGTCCCATAAAATGAAAAGGTTAAACTGGCTTCTCTGCAAAAGAAGCAAACTTAGCTTTTAATTTAAAAGCAGATAGTTGCTTCTTCGTGAAAATATGGTATCCATCTATGGGGTACATCGTACCCATCAAATCGTAGGAAAATACAGGTCCCTCAGGACAATTACTGATGCCCCATGGTTCGTCAGGAATACAACGCTTCACAACGATCTCAGCATGCCTACAGTTTTACAGGAAATAAACTTTCATAGTAGCCAATACAATGATAGACTTCTCTCCCATCCAAATCCTCTCGCAGAGTCACTAACCAGGATGGTTAAAAAAGCTTCATCCAAACGACTTACCAACTTATCAATTAAATAAAATGTACCCTTTTCTAAACTGATTGCAAATCAATCCTTACAAGGTTTATAGTTCTAACAACAATATTTTATAACTTTAAGTGGTGTAATAAATAATATAAAAAAAAAATAATAATATTCTCATGCATAATAATATTGTATAAATAGGTTTTTTCTTTTTTAAATCCAAACAAATTGGGCAAATGAGCATACAGTGTAGGATTTACTTTATGTTGATGCTACTGCTGCTGCTGCTGCTGTTGTTGTTGTTGTTGTTGTTGTTGTTTATATTCAATGTCTCCTTAGGCTGCTGCTGCGGTTACTTGCATTGAATATCTGGTGATTAGTGATAGCGCTACTTGGGCACAAATGTTGGTACTTGAGGTGTAAACTAGTGTATTTTACAACGCTAACAACAACAACAACAGTGTAACAGTATAAAAATAACAATACCAAAACGCATTGTTCAATACATAAAATAAGTTGACACTTACAGTGGGGCCTCATGCATAAAAGCTAAGCAATTGGTTTGACTCGATTTTTTAAGCAAAAACTCGGTTTGAAATGCATAAAAATGCATTGATTCACTTGCTCACGATATGAGTTTGAACTCACATTGTCATATATTCGAGAGCAATAGCATACCTTTGTATGCATAATAACAAGGAATTGCTTAATTTTGTGAGTTCTTGCTCACATTTTGTTGAGAATTGCTTTTTACTTGACTCCAGAAATTCTTACAATTATTAAATGGCAGAGTTTTTTCGATTGCAGATATTCAGATATTGTGCTGATTCTGTATTCCAAAATAGTATTCATCAATTCACTGAAATGGCGCTAATTATATTAGGACACAAGACAAAAGAATTCCAAGTAGTTCAAAGGAAATTGCAAGAAAACAACAGTTTTCTGTTTGCAATCGTAGACCTACAGATTACACTCATTTTAGAATAAAAAACCGAGCATACAAAATGATAAAATATTTATATGCAGAAAGAAATATGCCATGCGAAAGAAATTTTCAGGATCATTACATGATGCTCGCGTACTATGAAATAGCAAAACGATTTCAATTATTTCTTTGAAATCATTTTTTTTTTTTTCTGTCATATAAATCGTTTTTTATTTTTTAAAAACATGGAAAGTTGACTTTCTTCTAGAAGAAGGCATATTTATTTTTTTTTTTTTTTTGAATTCCACTTAAAATGATGACAATGGATCGCTTGAATATAAATTGCAATCAATTAAGCTTTTACTCGCGTTACAACTCATGATTCTGACTAAGCAAACAATGAGGTGAGATCAAATTCGAATTCGAATTCAATTCAATGCAATGCAATGCAATGGTTTGAACTCATTTTTATGCATACGAAATTGAGATTGAGCTCAAGATGTTCGCTTTAACTCAGCAGACTTGATTTATGCAATTGCTTAGTTTTTATGCATGAGGCCTAGTGTTTTTCTTTGTTTGTTTATTGTTGCATATTTTTAGGCGCATTTCTTATTTGGCCTACCAATATCATCTTCAACATATCTCACACATTTTCATATGTTTATATTAAATAAAAGAAATTCTATTCCATTGGACTCAAGATAAACTATAATATTTTATCTACAAAGGTATCAAACTGAATTTGATTGCAACTTGTTTCTTTGTTTAAATGTTTCGCCTTTTTATTTATTTGTCGATTTGTTTGATTATTTATTTATTCATTTGTTTATTTATTTGTACTTTTGTTTGTTTGTTTGCAATTGCTTATTCTTGGTTTTTTTTTTTTTCTTTTTTTCTTTATCATCACTAAATGTTGGCATATGCCAACCACTCTAAGCAAAGCAAAGCAAAGCCAAGCTAAGTCAAGTCAAGTTAAGTCAAAACCTAACGCATTCTCTTACATACAAAATAAAATATACCAACTGTTCACAACCAAACCTTGTCATACTCTTTGCCTTCTCATCTCTCTATTACCCTTACTTTATTTTACTTCCCATCATCATCATCACCATCGTTCTCATCCTCATCCTCATCGTCGTATTCCCTACCTCCCAAACGATATCTTCTTTGTCCTCCATCCACTTGAATTTGAATTATGCCGTATATGTTTTTAGTTAATGATTTGCTTTGTAGACTCATCATTCTGTGTAGACTTCCAGTCTTATAAATAACAACAAAAACTACACAATAAAGCTTTACTTTTGTCGACTGGAAAATCTGCAAAACGTTTCTTATTTCAAATGTTTGTTTAAAGTTTACTTATTCTGGTATCTCATCATATATTAAAATTATATTTACATATTTTATTTCAAATTTTAAGAAATAATAAGCGAATACATACTAAAAGCTCTTTATTTGCTGCATTGTAGCCTAGAATTGAGCATTATTTTCCCCCAAAAATGTTTAGTGATGCACCAATTTTATCAAAAATCTGGCAATGCTTTATTTGTATTGAGTGAGCTTTCAGTTTATAACAAGATTAACTTAAACTTGAACCAAAATGTAACGAGTAAAGCACAAGTTTGGTTCAATAATAGCCTAAAAATATGCAGAGCTTTTTAAAAGGAAAGCAATACTCCATTTTATACACATTTTCTATATTGTCATCTATAATATTTTGTATTCTACTATGTATTATCTTTTTTACTTGTTTTGAAGCCAAAAATATTTTACGGCTGCTTGATTGCAAAATGTTAAACGCAAAATTTGTACAAAAAAAGTATAAAAAATTGCAAGAAAAATTGATTTTCATTATGATTTTCTCTGAGTTATCCGATAAATGTCAATCTGAGGAAATATTAATGAGGCAGTTTTTCTTTAAAAAAAAATATTGTTAATTTTTTTTTTTTTTTTTTTAGATATAGTAAAGCCCGAAAAATTTGTATAGGGGCTTAAACAATCTCAGCAATAACAATACTTTAGCTTATACTAGATATCCGGGAAGACTTTGTCTTGCACTCTCCCTTACCAAAAAAAAAAAATTTGTAAAGCATTTATTTCTATAAATAATTCAAGCTTCCTCAATTAATTTTTTTTTTTTTTGTGATCTTCAATTTTCTCATAGTAAAAGTTGATATTTCTCTATTTCATAGTAAAATATATGATATACACTGGCAAACTTATGCAACCAATATGGTCATCCTAGCAAATGATGTCTCCACCAATATGTGAGCAAATAAGACTCAATCATATTTGCGTATATTCCACGCTTGAGTCAAACATTAGAACATTTGCTTTAAGGCAGAAGAAAAATCCTTAAATCAATGCACTTTCATATTAAGGCGTAATTTTTCTGCAGTTATAGAATATAATAATTCAAGGTATTTAAATAAAATTCGATACTTTGCCTTGATCCTGGACAAATGCCTCACTTGACTGCTACCACTCACTGTTTGCTGCTACCAAAATTTACGTGCCTACGTGCGAATAACAAGTTATCACTAAGTAACAAACTTCTCATTTATAAACAATTAGGGACTCATAGTTGACAGACAAAGAGACATCCACTGCTGCCTATATAAAGTTCTTTGTCGCATATCTGAAACTCTGTGGTATGTGAGAAACACAACAATTCAACGAGACCGGAAGACATCAACAGTTTTAGATGAAATTAACATCAACAGAGTAGAGCTGAAGAAACATCGATTGGACAAATGCGAAAAGACTCGAATTGAATGGAAGTGCTTTTACATAATTTTTTTTATTTTTACTGCCTCTGATATTGCAGTACAGAATGCGTACTTTTGATCTCAGGAGCAAGATTTTTAATTCATGTAATTAAACCAGATATTCTTCCTGTCATGGCCTTGGCACCATCAGTCAATATCCCAACACACTTGTCCTTTTTGTCGTTGACTCCATAGTCTTGCAAAACAGAAAATCTTCTTCAGCAATATTTTCATACACATGAGATATTTTCGTGAAAGAGTTGTCCTATCTAAGTTTTTAATAATCTTTGTTTTAATTAAGACATAACTTAGCCGCTTGCCAGCTATCCAGCCACCAACCCCCAACCATCACATGGCCAAACCCTTGGGGTTCACGTACTACAGTTTAAGAAACACTGCAATAAGAAGATTTCTTTGTCCGCCACAACCCACTCATCATTGTACACTTCACCACCACTTCAGTGTTTGAAGGCGTTTACGGCGGATTAATATTTCATCTATCTTTATAAATAATGAAAAAAATAATAAAATATAAAAAAAGACTAACTTTGGCTATGCCAAAGTTGTAATACTCTTCACACCTCAGCGAGTGGTCCGAGGGTCTTGAAATATATAAGGTTTGTGGCTATGGGTTAGACACTTATAGTGTCTAAATTTTCAGTCGATAGTACAAAAAACAAAGAATGTTTTCTAATAAAAACTTTCATTTGGATCCCGGTTTGTATGGGGGGTACCCCGCTTAGTAGTCCGAGGGTCTTGATATTTGCATGGTTTGTGGATGGGGCAAAGACTTATAGTGTCCAAATTTTAGTTCAATAAGACACAAAACAAAAAAGTTTTTCTAATAAGAACATTAATTTAAAAGGGGGGTTTGTATGGGAGGTACCCCCCTAGTGGTCCGACTCGGCTGATTCACTAACTTGACCGGCGTTTGGTAAAAAGAAACCTATGTCTCTAGCTCTGAAGGACTAGGAGTGCGAACAGACGGACAGACGGACATGGCTAAATCAACTCGTCTCATTGAGCTGATCACAAATATACGAGTATATACTTTATGTGGTCTGCGATGTCTCCTTCTGTGTGTTACAAACTTCATGACAAACTTACAATACTATTCACTAACGTAAAGAGTATAAAAATATATCTATGCATATTATAAAATAAAATCCTTTGCCGAATCGAAAAAAAATCTCCCGGAAATTATAGACAATAAAAAAAAATACCTCATGTAAAGCACAAACAAGACTAATTACATCTGAAGATAGTTTTTCGTTGAAGTCTATTAATTTCTTCGTGAAAAGATTTTTTTTTTTTTTATTTCGTAAATTTTAATCTATCAATTCATCACTTTTAACAATAATATTTAAGCAAATATCAGGAACGTGATTCATTCTCAAATGTTTCTACGAAGACTACAATACACAAGATGCATATAATAGGCATAGCCTACATACTTACATACATAATACTTACCTCCTAATTCCTAAGTTCCCTTTCTAATGAAGAAAAAAAAAAACTTTCTCGGTCTAATTCAATTTTATTCATCAACATAATTAATCTCCTTCAAGAGCAATACAATCATTTGTTTTTAAGTCTGCGAATAGCTAAAAGTTACTGGAGGCCAAATCTGGAGAATAGAGTGGATTCGAAGTGTAATTAGTGCAACCAATGACTTGTAACACGATGCATTGCTTTCATGAAAGGTCTTTGCATCTGGGGGCCGAACCGTTTCTTCGAAATTCCCTCATTGCAACGATCCAGTTGGCCCATGTTTGACTATTGACTCTCTTGCCTTTTTCAAGGTAGTCAATAAACAAAATACCGTATGCATCCCAAAATATGTATGGACATCATAACCTTGCCTTCATTGAGCGATCAGAGAGTGTTGCATAATCGGTGCTTAAATTTAGCAAACCAGACAATAATGATTGACTTTTCTGATGCAGTGTCCGTTTAATACTTATGAAGCCGTGCATTCGTTTCAACTGTGTTTTTTTTTTCCATCAAAAAACAATATTTAATCAATATATGAAATTCCTTTTTATCCATTGTTTTTAAAAGAAAAGTTGCTTCATTAAAGTAAATGCCATGGAATTTTTACAGCTACGCTTTGAAAATTTGTACTAGAGATCTGTATGAAAGCATTTCCTGACTTAGCATAATTGAGTACCATTGAATTTCGTACTCACCAAATACACAAGCAATGATTACGATTTTTTGTTTTGTTTTTTTTTTTTTTTGAGTGAACGCCATAAACGATCGACACTCATAATGAAATGAATGAAATAAATGTAGAAAAAAAAAATGAAAAGAAGAAAAATAAAATGCATTGTACTTATTTGCATTCATGTGATTATTTGGTTTATTTAAGTACAGGCGAGTTTGTTTATTTTTTTTTTATTATTATTATTTTTTTTTTTTTTTTTGTTGTGTGACGCGAGTTGAAGAGAAATGGGGGGTTGTCAAATTCATTCATTTAAGCATGAGTACCATAAAAATGTCGCTTTGAATGCATTCATGCATACCTCTAGTACTAGCACTTCCTACAATTCTGTATTTGTCACTGTGTGAGCTTATCAACCGATATAATTAGTATATAAAGAAATATTATTTTTGAAATAATAAGCAACTTCCACAAAATAGTAGAATAATCACTCTTTCTAAGGCTTGAAGAGGTTACATTCAATTTTATCCGTTTTCTGTTCTGAATCAATTCAGACATTGGTATTGTACTGTAAACTGAAGGATCATTGCTATATCACTAAACTAACTAAACTCTAAGATATTCTCTATCTACAATACAATGAGTTGTAACTCAGACCAAAAACCAAATTATTTTGTGAAGAAAAGAAAACAAATCAAATCAAATCGAAACAAATTATGTAATTTACAATGTTTTATGAAACTTACCTGTCTCTTAAATGAAATAAGTAAAAAATCAAACACATTTTCTTTTATGTTATTTTTAATTAATTTTTCATTTTCTCTGCATTAAAATTCTGATTATTTTTTTATCATTTCATACAAAAAAAAAAAAAAAAAACAGAAACACACTCATAATATTCAACATACTCAAAATACTACACACAAGAGAGTTCAGTACAAATTCAATGTATGTATTTTGAAATTTTTCGAATTTTTAAAATATTCATTTTAATTGTATAATTTTTTTTTTTTTAAATTTTTATTTATGTAATTTTCAATTTAATTGTATTGAAAATATAATACAATACATGTATTTAAATTATTATTGTTTGATTTTTAAAACAATTTACAATAAATTTAAATTCTCTTTCAATTTAATTTTTTTTTTTTTTTTTAATGAATTTTATTTTTTTTTCATTTTTTATTTATTATTTATGCTCTTCGTGTTTTCTTGGTTAACTACAAATTTGTGGACTAAAAAGTTCTGAGCAACTGTTGGATTGTGATTGTTGCCTTTGTTTGCTTCACATATTTTAAATTTTGTTTTATATATAAGTATATATATAAATATTATAAATTTTTATTATTTTATTGTATTTTTGAAAGAAAAAAACATTAATTTGTTTTTTTTTCATTTTTAATTTTATTTGAAATAAATTTTATTTTTATTTTATTTTAAATTGTTTATTATAATTTTAAGGGTTGCTCTTCGTGTTTCGTTGGTTTACTTATGCTAAACTACAAATTTATAGACTAAAAACTTTGTTAGCAACTGTTGAATTTTAATTGTTGCCTTCGTTTGCTTCAATTCAATTCAATTTATTTATTTTTGTTAGTTTTTTTTTTTTTTTTTTTGGGTATAATATATACATATGTATATGTATGTTATATATTATTAATTTTCATTATTTTATTTTATTTTATTTTATTTTTAAAAGAAAAAAAATTTATTTTTTTTATTTATTATTATTAATGTTCTTTCTCAATTTATTTTTCAGTAATAAAAAGTTTTCTTTTTTTTCTTATTTTTTTTTTTTGCATTCAAAGATTCTTAATGATTTTTGTTTTGTTTTTGTTGATTAGTTATTTCTTTTTTGTGTATAGTAAAATTCACTTAAAATTAAAAAAGTTTATGTTGTTAAATAAAAAAAAAAAAAAAAAAAAATTAAATTATAAACAAAGTTAAAAAACTCACATGGCATTTTCTTCTAGCTACGCTTAAAATGAGAAAAAGCCAAGTTAGGAATCGCTAAACAAAATTACAAATTAATTAAAATGTTAAAAAAAATTAAAAAAATATATAAAATTTTAATTAAAAAATAAATGGGAGAATTTTACAAAATTACAAAAAATTAGTTATAAATTAAAATTTTTTTACTTAGATTTAATTGTTTTGGAGTTTTTGGAGTTGTGGATTTTGGAGATTGTTTATTATTATAATTTTTTTTTTTTTTTTTTTTTGGGATTAGCTCGCGCTTGTCTCGTTGTCGCAGTCACACGCTCTCTCTCTCTTCTCTTTCTCTCTCTATGTCTTTCTCGCTCTCTCTCACTTTTTCTTTCTTCCTTTCTCGTTTTCTTTTATTTTTAAATGCACTCGCTTTCCATTTTAACTCTGCCACTCTTTGTCCTTTCTCTACTTCTTTTTCATGAGAGCAAAGGTTGTGTGTGTGTGTGTGTGTGTGTGTGTGTGTGTGTGTGTAGATGTGTGTGTTAATTTTTGTGTATGATTTGTTGGGTGAAAAAGAAGTAGAAAAGTAAGTAGAAAACGAGCGAGTGACCGATTGATCAAACGATTGAGCAAAAGAGAAAATATATTGGCGTTATTAGTTTATCAACGCCAAAAATAGGCGTGTGCGCGGAATCACACCCATTTGACATTGTAACTGTATATCTTCATCATGTATCCGTCCGTCCGTCCATCCATCTATTCTACCATCCATTCATTCATCCATCCATACTTCCTTAATTCTTTTTTGCGTCTAATGGTGATGATTATTATTGACATTATTGCCGGAACGACGGCGTTGCTGCTGTTGCTGACGGTGTGCACGTTGCTGTTGATGATGATGATCACAAGCATCGGCGCGTCGAAGCACTTCCGCATAAGACAAATCTAGTTTTTTGAGCTTATGGAACTCTTGTGAGACAGTATTGGGACGGTATTCAACACCATTAACTTCAATTTCACGGTCACGAATTGAGCGCGCTGCACTTAAGTTACGATTATAGATGACCATGGGTGAGCCGTTCCATTCGTATTTGGAAGCAGCAGTAGCATTGTTTCGGCCATGACGTCCACCAGCATTTGTTGGGGTACCACCGCTGGAGAGGTCTAACATTGGCATAAGATCTTTGCGGCCCCGGCGACCGCTACCACTGGTGTTTGCCATATAGAAACGTGGTGGCGTTGGTAAAGCCAATGGTGACTCCACACGTTCACCGCTAGTATTTGAGCGATTCCTGCGTCGGCCTTTCTTCTTTATGCCTACGCCAATTGTCAAGTATTCGAGTGGTTCACGTTTGAATGGTGTTAGAACCCGTCCATTCTCGATAATTTGTTTTCCACCAGAGGCACTAGCATTGGCGGAAATGCCAGTGGCTGTTGCTGGAGCCGGAGCCAATTGTGCAATGGACGTAGACATGGATGCGCACATGGGCGGCTTGTTCTCTTGATTGCGGATCTCAATAATATGCTTTTTGGCCGTTTTGCGCTCCAATTTTGTTATACACTCGGACATGGCAAACGATTGTTCAGAGACAGCGGACGAAATAATGCTTTGTGTATCATCACCGAAATCAACTGGTATCTCTTCATTAGCTGGTGTAACCGGTGGCACTTTACTGCAAGTTGCACCAGCTGCATTAGCAGCAGCAGCAGCAGCCACAATAGCAGCATTCGTATCATCATCGAGTAGAGGCAATTTGTCGCCTTCCTCCTTATTTTCGGCGGCTTTCTTGAGTACAGCAAAGATTTCTTTGAAAAGCTCACGGTATTCGGGACGATTACGGAAACGCGAATCAATGGGGCTGACATCATCGTAAATAGTGAATTTGCAATTCTCATCACCAATTGAGCAAAGGAAATAGCCTGGTCGTTCATCGGTCTGTGTAAACTTGTTGCTGGTTTCATCCGAGAAACCCGATGACGAAGTCTCAGCTTCCGAATATTCAGTTGGGGTACGACCACGTCCACTTTTACCCATTTTTCCAGTCAAAGACGATGAAGCAGCTTCATTGGTAATGCTATCATTGCAGCTACTAGCGCCATCAGCTAAATTGTTGCCATTCAAAGTGTTTCCAGAACTGGAAGTTGTATTTTTATTGCCATCTGCATCACCAACACCTTCAATGATGCCAATAGCCGCTTGTGCATTGACCACAGCAGCAGCAGCCTGCAACATAAGCTTCTCTGTTTGGTTGAAATCACCGCTATGGATCTGGAACTCTTCAGCCAAGGAAAGTCCAATGCCACTGGGACTGGCCGATACCGTTTTGCGTGCAATCGATGAACGTTGCACTTCCAGTAGTGCCTCATACTTCTCCACCAAATCACGATACGGATTTGGACTGCCCGGTGCAATTAGATCCAATGAATCGGGACCTGTTGAGTTCATCTGAAAAATGTTTTTTCGAAAATTGTTTGATTTAAGAGTGGTTGGTTTAATTGGTTAATTGAACTCAGGTGATCAGGATACAATCACTATAAATTTTTTAATCTAGTTTTTTTTTTTTTTCATTTTTTTATTTTCTAATTTTTCTTTTGGTGCGTTTTCGGTCAGTGAGTGTAAGTAGTAGTAGGTGGTGTCTAAATGATTGATTCATTGATTTATTGAATGTTTGATTTTATAAGCAAATATTTATTTTGGGTTTCTGTTTAGTTTTCGATTTGATTTGATTTGATTTGTGTTTAAAGCATTCTATCAAAAATCCATAAAATTTCCAATACATTGGACTGCATATTTTAATATGAAAGGCAACATACAAAAAAAAAAAAAAATAATAATAAAAACTAATACCCAAAACTAACATAAAATATAAAATACCATGCAGCAAGCAACAAATTAAGGGGAACAAAATATATTTCATTAAAAATTCAATTCAAAATTCATTCCATCAACAATTTTTGTATCTGCCTGCACATTTTATTTGCTCTATTTTTTATCATAAGTATAACAAAACAAAAAAAAACAAAAAAAATAAAAAATAAATAAGGAAATATTATAATAATTTTTTAAATCAAGTATAAACATTTCACATTTTCACAAAAAAAAAAAAAAAATAATATTAATGTTAATATTAATAAAAATAATTCATAATGTTTAGTAATAACAAAACAAGATTAGTTTCGGTTTCACCGAATATTGACAACCTTTCACGCAAGAACTGGAAAACATACAGAGAAGATTACAATAAAACCCAAAAAAGTTTGAACTAAGAATTTTTAAAAAAATATCATCATAAATCTAACAAAATGTGGTCATTAAATCCTATCCCATTCAACCTGAACTATCAATCTGACTGAAACAAATATCCGTATGAATATAACAATTAATAATTCTCTATCTAAGGATGTCAGCTTGATTCTTTAAATACTGAGTGAATTGAATTTGACGGTTACTATCAGAAAATACTATCTACCTATTGTATATACAATATGATATGTAATATGTGTAATTATATATATAAAAAAAAAAAAAAAAAAACACGTGACTGAAAAATACATAAAATTAAAATTAAATCAAAACAAATTTGAATACTTGGAAATTTAAACATTGAATAAATGAAATTAATGTATAAATATAGTAAGAAAATGAACAACATCATAATCATAAGTTTTTCATTTATACAAAGACCCAGCCTGCATCACAAATTTTGAGCGAGATGCAGAATGTTATTTACATTGGCCTTTATGCATCCTGAACAGCTGTTTTTTATTTTGGTTGGTACAAATTGTGGCTAATTGTGAGAAATTAAAATGGGCATTTTGTGAAAAATATATGATAAAAAAAGTTCTTGCAACTCCCTTTTCAATTCCTCCTGCTTGTTTTATTGAAATTTTAACAAAAATTTCACAATTTGGAATTTACTTAAAACAACAATAACCCCATAATTTCGAGGTAGATGCAACATCAGTAAAATAAAGCATTAAGATGAAATGGATGTTAAGAATAAATAAATAAATAAATAAATAAATATGAAAATGAATGAATTGATTCTATATTGAATACAGTCGGACTTCCTTATAGTGAATTTCTTTCTCTATATACAATA
Source organism: Amiota mariae (assembly GCA_035041805.1). NCBI lineage: Eukaryota > Metazoa > Arthropoda > Insecta > Diptera > Drosophilidae > Amiota > Amiota mariae. Next base: position 106,095 of record JAWNKV010000940.1, on the reverse strand, counting down.
AAACTCTCTCTACTATGAATTGATTTCAAGTACACAGATTTTTCGTACTAAATTTAGTGTGTTTCATTGTCTTATAATGAATTTCTATATTATGAATTTATTTATACATACAATAAACAAATTTTGCATCTGGACTTTTATGTCTAATGCATTTTTTACTCCATATTATGAATTGTTTTTAAACTTTATTCTATTCACATATTAATGGTGGTCACATTTGTTGAGACCTTCCTTCCTCCTCTGATGTGACGTCACACATTTTTTGCAGTGAAAACCGATAATATTGTGTTAACTTAATTTATTGTATCTTTAGGTCATAAAAACATAAAGATAAAGTTGGTAATATTTTTAAATTTTTTCCCATGTTAAGAGTGTAGATTTCAACATGTGACGTCACAAAGCTTGTGACTCCCACCACCGCCTCCCTGTCACAGGTACTAACAGTTCGTTTTCCCTCTCCCACCCCCATAACGTGAGACAGGCTTAGTGTCTCGTCGATTTTATTTTTGAGAACCGGAGAAAATTAAACGAGACTTACTATACAAACAATAACAGATAAAGAGAAAATTAAGAAGTCGAAGGTATCATGGCTTTGTGGAGATGAGGAGTAACGAATAATGTTTTGGAATCTCTGAATGTATTAGAATGAATAGATTACTAATTGTTTTAAATAAAAGTGGAAAAAAAATAATCATAATTTCTGTATGATAATAAAGTGATTTTCTTTTATCGTGCAAATTCATTATAGGGAAGTTCGACTGTATAGTATTATAATTAAATGATAATTGGAAGTGTTTAAAAGACTTCTTATCATGTCTCAATGTTAATCAATTGCAATGGAATGGAATGAATTAGAATTGGTTATGGTGCATTTTTGTCTAAATTATCTATTTACTATTTGATTTTGCTAAGCAAAAAAAAAAATTAATATTTTTCAGTCTCGAATTTTTTTTTTTTTTTTTTTTTCACTGTTGTTATTAAACCAATATTCATCCATATTCATAGTTATAGGGAATTGTATATATCTATGTAGTATGCATAGTAAGCAGTAGTATGTAATACTATAAATCTGATTTATCTAATTGTTATGTTACTAAAATAAAAAGAAACTAGACTAGTCTTGGCACGGCTAAGTTCATAAATTATCAAAATCATGATTTAATTTATATTTTTTGTGTTTTTGTTTTTAATTTTTTGATTTTGTGACCCTGTATAATAGTACGATATCATACTAGAATTTCTTGTATTATTATTATCATCATCTCATCATCATCATCAATATACTTAAGTATGTCTTGTAGTTTTGATAATGGAATGTTAATTGATTATTGTAAGTACACTCACTATAGTTGAGTACAACGAATTCAATGCTAAGGCAACTAATACTAAAAAATAATAATAGGTAAGTAAGTAGTAAGTATATGAGTATGTAGATAGTATGTACTAAGTATTTACATGTACAATAGATAGAATGCAACAGGAAAATATTGTAATAATAGAAGTATAAAAAAGAAAAATTTTTTTTTGTTTTTTTTTTTTTTTTTGATAAAATTCAAATTCAACAAAATAAATACGAATAACTAAAATAAAATAAAATAAACACTATAGTATTATCTATAATAATATGGTAAGTGATAAGTGTGGTTAAATGAAAATTAAGGAAATATAATAACAATTATGATTATTACAACAACAAATTCACAATTCAATTCAATTCAATTCAATTCAATTGTGAATGCAATCCAATTCAATCAAATTCAATTCGATTCGATTTTACTATTAATATTGCTCGCTCCCTTTTTTCCTTCCTTCCTTCCATCCATCCATCCTTGCTTCCTTTTTTCATGTAATACGTATGTATGTCGTAGTGCTGCTCAGGTACCCGGCTTCAATTTTTGTTAATTTTGTTAATTATTATTTATTAATTATTTAATTAAGAATATGTCAAACATAATTCATCCTCTTCATAGGGTATTGAACTGATAATACGACTGAGCGCTACAGCGGGCCATTGTAAGATTTTTGCCAACCAACTGGCAAATTTATATTGAAAACGTAATATGGCATGCAATGAATTTGTAAATGCATTCGATTGATCGGTAAGATATTTTATGCTTGTTGTTGTTCTTGCTGATGTTGTTGTTGCTGTTGTTGCTGTTGTGGTTGTTGTTGTTGATGATGATGATGATGGTGTTGCTGTTGTGGTTGATGTTGTTCTTGTTGTTGTTGAGTTTGAGGTTGTTGGCAAATTTAAAGTTGAATTTGAAGGAGTTGATTTTAAACAATTTGGACACATGCTGATCGCTTTGTCCGCAGTCTATATAATATAGAAAGATCCATAAAGAAAACAAAAACAAAAAAAAAAAACAAAAAAAAAAAACAAACAAAAAAAAAAGTAAAAAGAAAAACAAAATCATACATAGTAGTAGGCAAGGTAAAGTACAATAAAATAAAGTACAACTAAAGAAACAACCACAATAAATGTCATACATAAGTACTAAGTAGTATTGTACAAAACGATGAAAGAACTTATTAAGTGTTTGGTGCACAAAATTAAATTAAGTACATACAAAAAAATAAATAAATAATAGAACATTTAAATAATCAATGAACTAAAATAAAAGAAAGTAAGCAAAAAATAAAGACAGACAGATGCATCATCATCATCATCATCATCATCTATCATCATAAAATACTACTAACTAGAAATCTAGAAACTAAGAGTACAACATCTCAACAAAAGTTAGTTACAAATAAAATAAAATAAAATAAAATAAAATGAAAAACATAAATAACATAAAAAACATTGATTACATACACATTAATTAAAATATTATGTGATTAAAAAAATAGTATTAGCAACAATAAATACAAAAAAAAAAAAAAAAACTAACTAGCAAAAAACATTATGTTAGAAACAAATATTGTAGTACATACATGATATTGTATGTTATAAGATATAAGAGAGAAACAAAACAAACGAATGATACTCGTATTTAGATTTAGTAAATGAGTGAATAAAAGAGAGTTTAAGAGCGAGGGAAGAAAAAGGACATTAAACATTTAAGAAATGAAACAAAATGCGATTCTTGTTGTTTATCATTGTTGTGGTGTTCCAGTTTTGTTGATGTTAAAACAAGTTCTGTATATAATAATATATATATATTTATGTGTGTACAGGCGCAACCATTTACTTATACATAGATAATTTTACAATCTAAATATACTTACAACAAGATACCAATATATGACATATAACAATTAGCCGATAGAAGAGTTCTTCAATTCGAATGCTTAGCTTTAGATCAGATTAACTTTTTTTTTAAGCATTTAAAAAAAAAAAAAGAAGATTAACTTTGGCTATACCGAAGTTATAATGCTGTTCATGTACCTTTTATATTTTCTGATTATTGTTCTAAGATTTTTTTTTTTTTTTTTTTTTTGAAAGAACATGAATTTCAATCTGGGTTTGTATGGGAGGTACCCCTCCTAGTGATTCGAGGGTCTTGAAATTTACATGACTGGTGGGTATGGTTCAGATGTTTATAGTAACCAAATTTCAGTTCCACAGTACAAATAACAAAAAAGTTTTTCTAATAAGAACATGAATTTGAATGTGGGTTTGTATGGGAGGTATCGCTTCTAGTGATTCGAGGGTCTTGAAATTTACATGATTGGTGGATATGAGTCAGATGTTTATAATAACCAAATTTCAGTTCCACAGTAGAAATAACAAAAAAGTTTTTCTAATAAAAACATGTATTTGAATTTGAGTTTGTATGGGAGGTATCGCTTCTAGTGATTCGAGGGTCTTGAAATTTACATGATTGGTGGATATGGGTCACATATTTATAGTTACCAAATTTCAGTTCCACAGTACAAATAACAAAAAAGTTTTTCTAATAAGAACATGAATTTGAATGTGGGTTTGTATGGGAGGTATCGCTTCTAGTGATTCGAGGGTCTTGAAATTTACATGATTGGTGGATATGAGTCAGATGTTTATAATAACCAAATTTCAGTTCCACAGTAGAAATAACAAAAAAGTTTTTCTAATAAAAACATGTATTTGAATTTGAGTTTGTATGGGAGGTACCCCTCCTAGTGATTCGAGGGTCTTGAAATTTACATGATTGGTGGATATATGATTGGTCAGATATTTATATTAACCAAATTTTAGTTCCACAATACAAAAAACAAAAAAGTTTTTCTAATAAGAACATGAATTTCAATCTGGTTTTGTATGGGAAGTACCCCTTCTAGTAGTCCGACATCAATTCAAATCTGGGTTAATATGGGGCGTACCCCTCCTAATGATACGATTCATTTGATTTCGAGAAATGCGTTGCGTATGGTGAAAAGAAAGCATCTTTTCAGGTCAAAAACTGAGGGACTAGTTTGCATACATACAGATGGACAAATGGGCATGACAAAATCAACTCGTCTTGTCAAGCTGATCAAAAATATATAAATATTTTATGGGGTCTCCGATGTCTCTTTCTGACAAACTTATATGTCCATATTTTTCTGATCAAATCTTTTAATGAGTGATCAATCATGTCTTAATGAATTGAAATTGAAAAAGAATGGTATCTTTAAAATTTTCCCTAAAAAATGATGAGAGTCTTAAGATGTTGAGCCCGAAACAATATTTGATATATATAGTAAATATTTATGTATATGTATATATATTCCTGATCTACGATAAAAAGTGTCTATCAATATCAAAAATTTAAGAATTTATAATGATCATCTGATTTGATGGCGTTTATCTTTTTCTTATGTTTTGACTTGAAATCTTAACCATGCTCCGTGATCGATCATCAGTATATGTCAGGACTTGCCAGTTATTCAAATACATACATACATATTTAATAGAAATATTAAATAAATTATTGCAATATGTCAAGTTATTATAATAGATATGTATGTATATTGTGTAAAATTTAGCAACCTGTACAACACATAAGAGTAGTCGGGCGCATACATTTCATTTCGTATGGAATTAATGATAAATATAATAGTAGATTCCATTGATTTGTGTTGTATGTGATGTGTATGTGATGTGTTTGTTGGATATGAAATTTGATAATGTAATTTTTCTGTTTCTTTTGGCAAATTAATAAATAAATATTAATTATTAATAATAAAATATAATTAATAATAAATACAAAAATACAAAAATAAAAACAAAAAAAAAAAAAAAATTAATATAATAATAATTAAATTAAATAAATTTCAAAAAGTTCATTACAAATTAAAAAAAAAAAAAAACAATAATAATAACTAGTAAAATAAAAATTAATTTAATTATTCAAAGAAAAAAATAAAAAAAACAAAAACCTTCACTAACCATAATTTTTCGATTTCGATTTCATATATCATTTTGCATAGCAAAATTCTTCAATTGCTTGTTAAGTTGAATTAAATTATAAACAATAAAAAAATATGTATGTACTATTCTATGTTGATGTTTGATGAATGTTGTGTTTGTATTGGAGAATCTGTTATGCAATTCAATCAATTTTTTAAAAGTATTTTAAGGGCACTCTAAGCGTTTAAGGAACATTTTCTTCAATATGATGAACATGGGAATATGAATGCTTTAGCAGTATGCAGTAGGCATATGTGTATTGTATGTAACACACACACACACACACAAACACACAGACACACACCCAATTAGTCAAGAACATCTTTAAATCCAAAAAAAAAATAATAATTTTCAAATAAAATTTTATAAAATTTTCATTTATAATTTTTGGGTTTTGATAAATGAATTTTCTTCTAACTTGTCTATGTTATGCATATGAGTGCGGAGTATCTGTGCTTGTGTGTGTGTGTGTGTGTGTGTGTGTGTGTATTTAAATGGATATTGTGATGCATATAATACTATAATATTTTGTTGAATGTGCTTAACAAAAATTATTTGTAAATAATCATCTACTACTTCTACTACTAAATAGTAAATGGTTGAGTTGTTTTTTGTTGTTCTTCATTTTTTTTTTTTATGTTCATGTGTGTTTTGAGATTTTTCGTTTGATAAAGTGAATTTGTTTGAAGTCTTTGATAGAAGAGACGACACGTTTGTTCGTTTGTTTGTTTGTTTGTTTGTTTGATTTGATCATAATCACCATAAAATCACCCGTACTTTAACCGATACGCAAATACGAAAGAACAATCTTTGGAAATAGAAACGATTTCTCACCTTAATCGATACGCCAGTGCCATTGTTGCTGCCAGTAGGACGATAGCCAGCTTGTGAGCTCATTTCACTAGTATTGTCATTATCCATTAAACTGCGTTCATCTTCTTCTTCGGCATCTTCAGTGGGTGCAATGGATGATGCTTCATCATTTATTGTGGCACGATCTTCAACAGCACGTAGACAACGACTGCACATTTGGCCTTGTCTATTTTTATAGAATATATAAAATTATAAAAGAAATATTTAGTATTTAATTGAAATTCATTATTTATATTGTACAACAAAATTTACTTATTGTATTAAAGAAATAAAGAAAGAAAACTTACCGAACTTCATCCAATATGGAGAATTCATCATGCATGGTCATCATTGCCTCATTGGCACTAGTTTGCTCCATGCGACTTTGCAATGTTTGGTTTTCTTGAACTGTAAAAGTAAAAGTGAAAATGAGATTAAATTAGATTAGATTAGATTGAAAATGAATTAATAAATTATATTAGTACACGTAATGAAATAATATCTCATCTACTTACTTATAGAGACAAGTTGTTCCTCTAACTCACTGCAACGCTGTTGCTCAGCAATAAAGGCGCGTTTAGTTGACTCCAAATCATTGACAAGCTTAACCAATTCTTCGGAATCTTCAACAGCAATCATATCAATACCACCACTACCATTGGCGCTACCACAGACACTGCCACTCAACGAATCACTTAGACCAGTTGAATTGGCTTTGTTTCGTTGATCAAAAGCAAAACTGCAATTCTCCACACCTGATGTATTATTATCATTGTAGACCTATAATATATTTGTATTAATAGAGAAAATTACAAAATATGTTATTATAAATAAATTACATTACATACCATTTCATCATCTTGTTCATTCCCATTCGATGCTTGTTTCAGTCCATTTGTAGAACGTAATCCACGCATGCCCCCACCACCAAGATTACCAAAATCATCCATAGCATTTTGTTTACGTGTTGCATTATTGCGTTCTTGCAACAAACGCTCATTCTTACGACGCTCGCCCGATAATGTTTGACGTGTCTCTTCAAGTTGTTTGGTAAGATCTTCGCAACGTGACTCCAATGTTTCAATGGTGTGCGTGAGACTATTTTTTGTTGTTCCAAATTATATAAGAGAAATCAAATTATTTCTTTAAACTAAAACAAAACAAAATAAAAATACAATATCTTACGTTTTAATTTGCTTCTTGTCACGAGTCTTTTCCACATTAAGACGATGATTTGTACGTTCCAAATCCTGAATTCCCACCTCTAATTGTTCATAAACCTTTAGACGCGTGTCATTTACCTCGGTCATGGCATTGATTTGCTTTCGTAAATGCTGTAATCAAATATACATAGTAGTATGTTATACATAATTATGATATTATAAATATTATATATATTTAGATTCTTTCTTTTTCTTTTGTTTTAAGGAAATAATTTTCGTAGTATTTTTTATAATTTTTTTTTTTTTGCTTGTTTTGCTTTCTGTTTTAGTTTTTGGGTCATTTGTTGCTGGAAAAGGTCAAACAAAAATATTGTATTGTATTGTATTGTATTGTATGCAATTTTGAATTTGAAATGCTTTTCTGGCTTTTATAACGTTAATCCAATACTATAGTACATACATATATATTTCTTTCACTTGATGTTGCCGTTGCCGTTGCCGTTGCAATTGAAAGAAATGAGTGAATTGAGCTCAAACGTTCCAAATGGACGCTTCTGCTCATTGAGTTATGTATTTTTATGTTGCACGAAATACTGATCATTTAAATAAGTTTTTCTTTTTCTTTTTTCATAAAAAACTAATCTGATAAATATAATATACATATAACTAACTAAGCTTATCTAAGTATGAATTATTGTAATTATGTATAAAAAATATTTTTGTTTATGAAAACTTCTAAAGTCAATAAAAAAAACTCTAAAATCCTTAAGCTAAGTTTACACGATTTTACACCCAATTGACATATTTTTGATAGGCATGGTAACCAATCCCATAAGCAACCCGCTCATTTTTATGTCAATTCGATTGGGAAATACCCCTAAGTTGGAAAGACTGATATAAAATGACACGAGATCTGTCAACAGTTCTAGCATAAATCCTTTTATATTGACGACCACTTATTGACGCTAATGAGCTGTCGATTGACGCTTGTTGATTGACATACTAATCGCATATTTTTATTGACATCAACTGGCAACAATCTGTATATCAATCATATTGAAGAATATTAACGAAAAATAATTGTGCATTAAGACAATTGAAATCCATTGAATACCAAAAAAAAAAAAATGCATAGCATAAATATTGATGCAAAGCGTCTGTTCTGTAGAATACTATATAGGATATTATAAGATTAAAATATCAATTTAAAATTTAAACATTGATATATTCAACTAAAATATTGTATTGTATTCATTTTCATCTTATAATTTATTGTATTTAGTATATCATTAATTGTATCATCAATTGAATTGTTAATTTATTGTTACTAATATTGGATGATATTTTCAAAAAAAATTTATACATAATTCTGGAATTTTACTTAAAGATTATATGTATGTATGTTGTTGTATATATATATATATATATATATATACTCATATTATATACAGATTCTCAAGATAAAAGTAATTCTCCATGATATCAATTTACAATTTTAAAGCAAATTATGTGGGTTAGAGTGACAGACCATGACGTGCATCTTACCCAGTTTTTGAGTTCCACTTGATTGAAGTTACTACTTTGGTATTCATTTAAGAAACAAAGAAAGAAAAATATGTATATGTATATGTATTTGTACCTTAAGAAGCTGCACCCGACAACAACAATAACAAAAAATTGCTCTACTCTGCTTAGTTGCTACCAACAAATAATCGTAACGAAACAAAAAACTGTGTCAATTTAATGAAGCGCAACAACATTAACTAAAGTAGAGTATCTATATTAGATATCTAACTACTACACTAAAGTCCCTGCCTATAAGTTAAAAAAAAGGCCTGAAGCGCTGTCTCAATCTCATCTACTTATATTTTCCTGTCTTTCTTATACCAATCACCAAGTAAATATCACAAGTATCAAGTGGTTGGTGGTGAGTAATTTGTATCTGAGAGAAAGTATTTCAGAAGTACCAAAATTTTATTTATCGTATTATTACAAGTACCATGTCTATCAGTTAGTCTATGTATATATTTTTAAGGAAATGCATCCTTAGGGATAGGATAAGAAAACTATATACATAGGTCAAATTTTTAAAAAGATTTTTTTTTTTTTTTTTTTCTAAAATTGAATAAGAATTTTATGAAAAACTTTCACAAAAAAAAAAAAAGAAATTGATTCGTTGTAGTATTAAATAGTATAACAAAAACAAGTCTTGGGTTTCGGCAGTTAGAGATTAAACTCTCTTGAGATTTGTATATAGGTAGAGATGCACAGCGAACAAAACTGCTTGCCATTGAGACCCGATTCCTATTGCCTATATGAATAAATTATGACATATTTGATTTTGATTTTTCTCTGTTTTTTTTTTAAATTTTTTTTTTTTACATTTTTTCCCTCTTGTCTTTCTACCCAAGTCTCTCAGATTGAAATATTTATTATAACAATACTTAGTGTTGCTTTGGGGCGTGTTGCATATTGCACCCTATGGTGTTCCCATTTTTTACCGTTGAACTACTTGCTCAGTCAGTCAACTTTAAAAATAAAAAAATAAAATAAAATCTAATTGGACTTGTCTTGCTTTGCTTTGCTTTGCTTTGGTAAATCTCACACTATAGGTTCTATATTATATATATAGATTTTTTTTATTTTTCTCACTATTCTATTTACTTGGAGAAAAGGCAATTTAATCTTTCTTAACTATTTATAAATGTTAACAATTTGGGAATGAAAAAATGACTAAAAGAGAATTTTTTACTCTACAATTTCTTAAAAAAAAAAAAAAAAAATACTGAATAAAAATCATAGTGAGTGTGCAGGAATGTGGTTATGCAAGTGAAAGACTCAAAGTACTATATATTAGTATAAGAATGTACTAGTGTCCATGGTAATAGTAACCAAGCAAATTAATGATAATGATAAGAAAATCGTATGAACAACAACCTATCACTATAACTAATAACTTGACTTGTCTTGTCTTGTCTTGTCTTGTCTCGGTTTGTCTTGTCTAAAAACAAAATTCTTCTTCCAACAACAAGATACAAGATATGTATGTATGTTTGTCTAGGTATGTAGTGTGTTTTACAAGAAACAAAAACAAAAATAAAACTAATACTAAAGTTGTTTGAACTTGTTTCAACTTCTTGCAGTAGTAGTAATTGTTGCAGCAATTTTGCTGTTCTTGCTCTTGTACACACAAACACATAGTTCGTTCGATTATTCACATTTTGTATTCATTCACATTCACATTCGCATTCGCATTCGCATTCGCATTCAACTTACCACAATTTCGCGTTCCTGTTCCTCATTGTTGGTTTTGTGCTCCTTCAGTAAGATTTCGAGCTCTTTATTGCGTTCAAGCAAAGTTTTACCCAATTCAGCGGCCAATTGTAAATCTGTAAGTAGCATAAAAGAGAGCAAAAAAGATAAACGTTAACAAATTGTTGTTTCAAATACTTGAACAAAAAAATGAAAATAAATATTTGTACAATATAAAAGTATCTTATGGCCAAGAGTACGACTCCGAGTATTTGTGTGTATTTGTTCAAGTTGAAAAAAAAAAAGAGTGGCAAACGTGAACAGGCGCCACACCAAGTGGCAAGTGTTGCGCGTGGGCATTTTTTAATAATTTTTTTTTCGCGTTTTACTTTTGTATTTCTCTTCTCTTTTGCTTCTTGCAAGTTTTTGTTTGGAATTTATGAGAATTGAATGTTGAATATTGACCCAAAAATATAATAAAAAAAAAAAAAAAAAAAACAACAACAAGTTTTCAATTGAAACCAGTTTTACTTTACTTATTTTTGATTTCCTGAAATTTTTTAATCTCTTATTATTATTAATTTATGAATAGATAAGCATTGTACTGGTATAATGAAACAGTGAGATATCTTCTCGGGACTGGTAATTTTATATACAGTAGCGAATAATACTAATGAAGGCACTGCATCATCGAACTAATGACTTACAGTTGCAGACAGAAATTAATTAACATTTTCCCTTCGAATATTCTGTTCTTCTTAGAAGAAGTTCCTGTTTCTCTAGAAATCCATTTATTGAAGACCTAACCATCTTAGTGGCATAGACAGACAATGTGCACGATGCCACCACTCCTCCTACACCCAACACCCATAGACACAGACACATATACAGACTTCAATATACTGTCAGGCATGTGGGTGAACTCGATCAAATAACAAATGGACTGTATATTATATTCTATGCTATTGTATCATATAATTAATCAATACATATAATAAAATCATTGACTTTGTCAGTTTATTTGTTTGTGCTCGCAGCATGTAACTGTCACTTATTGTATTCAAAATCGACTTAAAGAAAGATATTATTTGTTAGTAACATTTAGCATTTATTTCATTGAAATCGACCGAGAGAATCAGTCGAAATTGGTTGATTAAAATCGACCGACAGAATCGGTCGAAATTTGTTGGATCAAATTTTGCCTTTATATGCAGAGACATTACTTTTAAATCAATTATTCTATATAATCCATTTTTCTATATAATTTTACTTACGTTCATCGACTGATGTAAACTTTCCAATTTCTTTTTCAAGAAGTTCAAAGTTGATATTATTCATATTGATCATATTTTCTTAAGATCTTTACAATACTTAAAAAAAAAAAAAACTCAGTTGAACTCAGTTATTGTCACTTAGAAAATTCTAAATATTTAAATAATATTTTTTGGTATATTGTAAAATCACAACAAAAAAAAAATATAATAATTTTAGCACTAAATATTAATTTGTTTTAATCACAAAATGTAAACGCATTCGTTACGATTTTTAAGACTAGACTGAGAAGATATTCTGAAATTGTACTGTATTTATACCAAATCGCAGTCATTAGGTCTTGCTACTACCTGCTCTATGTGTACTAAGGATAATGAATAATAATAGAAGAAAATATTTCGAAGACATGCACCTTGTTAGAGTTGGAAATCCCCAACTACACAAGTTGTGTGCCTCTAATGATTTTAGCCTTTTGTTGTATTAGTTAGATGAGGCGAGGCAAGTACACACTTCAATCCACGGATTAGTTCGTAGTACAATATAAAACAAAAGTGGGTTTTTCCATAACATTCTTAGAATATTGTGACAAGTGAAATGAATCTATATCGTGAAAAATGAGCATCTGTTTTTCTACCTGCTACTTAACTAAATACTAACCAATAACTTACAAGGTCCTTTCGTATTGTATTGCATTGTATTGTATTGTATTTATCAAATTCTCCGCTTATTTTGCTTATTTTTATAACATAGGATTTGCAATAATCTTTTCTTCATTTTGAAATATTTGTATTTTTTTTTTGTTATAAAGTTTGGATTTTGAGTTTTACAATCTCACTGAATTATGCGCGAATTCTAATGAATTGGCCGTGAATTATCTCTAATGCATTGTTAGTTTTACAAGAAGAGAAGAGAGGTAATAAAGGAATAGTGAATGAGATAAATAAATAAGGATAAAATAATGTTGTTGTCCTTGAATTTAGCAGAGCACTGAATTATCTTATTAGTACATACATACATAGTTAAAACAAATCATCATAGACCCAACTACGTGTATTTCTACAGAACAGAAGTAGCAAATAAATATTGAAAACCAAAAGGTGTAAGATAAAAAGTGAATGTTCTCCATTTTTTTTATTTTTTTATTATTCTAAACATACAATATTATTCCCCTACTATCATGTCACAAGGCATGGACATTCCAACAACATTCGTATAGAGTGTATTGCCTTTTTCAACTGACTCAATTGACTCAAATTGACTTCAACTAAATTTAATCAAAAAAAAAAAATATAAACAAAAAATAATAGCAAAGTATTGCATTTCAATTTATTTGCAGATTTTATCACTTTTTATTTATTTTATTTTATTTTATTTTATTTTATTTTATTTTATTTTATTTATTATTTTATTTATTATTTTATTTTATTTTATTTTATTTTATTTTATTTTATTTTATTTTATTTTATTTTATTTTATTTTATTTTATTTTATTTTATTTTATTTTATTTTATTTTATTTTATTTTATTTTATTTTATTTTATTTTATTTTATTTTATTTTATTTTATTTTATTTTATTTTATTTTATTTTATTTTTTTATATTTATTTTATTTTATTTTATTTTATTTTATTTTATTTATTTTATTTTATTTATTTTATTTATTTTATTTATTTTATTTATTTTATTTATTTTATTTATTTTATTTATTTTATTTATTTTATTTATTTTATTTATTTTATTTATTTTATTTATTTTATTTATTTTATTTATTTTATTTATTTTATTTATTTTATTTATTTTATTTATTTTATTTATTTTATTTATTTTATTTATTTTATTTATTTTATTTATTTTATTTATTTTATTTATTTTATTTATTATTTTATTATTTTATTTATTTTATTTATTTTATTTATTTTATTTATTTTATTTATTTTATTTATTTTATTTATTTTATTTATTTTATTTATTTTATTTATTTTATTTATTTTATTTATTTTATTTATTTTATTTATTTTATTTATTTTATTTATTTTATTTATTTTATTTATTTTATTTATTTTATTCATGTTTTATTTATATGACAATGTGTACAGTTTGAAATCCAACATCCATAAGCTAAGTACATATTCGATATGGCAGCAGCCTACACGACTAAAGCATACTACAGTCTACAGTTGGCAACCAACTGTGTCCCAAATGATTGGACAGGAATTTATGAAATATGTAAAAATCAAAGTAACAACAACACAACACAATAGAACAAACATAATACGCGTACATATCGAATAAACGATAATCAAAATTCAATGCATATAAATAACTAAATTAACATTTCGTGTTTATATCTGAGTGAGTCCGTGAGTAAATTGCAACAATCGCAAGAAACTATAAAATATGATAAATGACAAAAATTTGCTAATCCACGTCCACGCAACACACACCACTATATCTTGCCTTGCCTTGCCTTGCCTTGCAATAAAACTTGGAAAGACTTTAATGCATAACATAAACCCACTTTTAGGTATAAAGAAAACAAAATAAAAAAATAAAAAAAAAAAACATTTATGATTTATATGAATGAGAATTTTCTTTACTTTCCAGATTTCCCCTACAATTCTTTTTCATAAAATTAGAGAGCTGAAGGCCTCACTGCTAGTGCTCTTAATAATAATAATTAAATGTAGTATTATTTTTTTTATTTAAGTGTATTATAATTAATTTTAATAAATAAATAATAAAAATATATGCCTGAGTAATAAAATTCATCTAAACATCTTATGATTAATACAAATATGTTATATTGTAAATGAAACAGGTACAAATACTTAGAATTGTGTCACTAATTAAAAATGAATAACCTAAACACAAAATAATGATAAATGAATCCAAGAATTAAGATGTCATTAAGGTCCATTAGCATAAATCATAAAAAAAAGGGTTTATCCAAAAATTTTACAATTGCCTAATTATATTATATATTATAAAATAATGTCTACCTGTCTGAACGCGATGAACTCAAGAACCTCCGAACGGATTTTCATACGGTTTTCACCAAAGGATCGAGTGATTCATGAGAAAGGTTTAGATAAGAAAGCAAAATCGAAAAACCCCATAGGAACAGCCCAAAAATCTAAAAGAGATGCATAATATAAAACTTAAAGAAATATTTCAAAATCAATCAAGACACCTTTGAAAAACATCTCATGAGGTCAGCCAATCAGTATCCATTATTTTTTTTTTTTTTTTTTTTAAAGGAGAGGCTAGACAACGTCTGCCCGGGTATCTAGTACATTAGTCTCCAAACTTTTCAGCCTTGGGGCCATACTGATTATTTCAGTGAGTTCCAAGGGCCAACACTGTTTTAATATTCCTGTCAGTGTGTTTTTTTTTTTTATCCAACTTATCACAACAATAATAAGTCATTAGCTGTCGCAAGCCGGATTGATGACACTGGCGGCCGGATTTGGCCCACGGGCCATAGTTTGAAGATTAATGTTCTAATATATAAATATTAAAATTCGAATGAAAAACTATCACTGTATTTAATGAAATACTCCTTCTTAGACACACATCTTGCCCAACGGTCCATCTATGCCTCAGTCAAGTATCTTTGAGTGACACTTCATAGGCGTTTGACCTGGAAAACCCGCATTAAAAAACAAAAAGTGAACAGCTGAACCACAAACTAATCAGGATGAGCTGACGCATTCAAAACTTAGCACAAAAAATTAGATCCTCCTCTATGAAACCATTCTTAAGCCAGTATGGTTTTATGGCATTAAACTCTGGGGCACAACCTCAAAATCAATCATCTTAAGGAGACTTATCAACGCTGAATGGTATGTCCGGAACTTTGTCATCCACAGAGACCTGCATGTGTGAATGATAACAAAGAAAATTATGAACGGCAGCAAAAAAACGCGGAACACCATAATGAGAATGAGAATAATCGTCTGCCTAATTTTAGGAGAATAATTGATGTATGAAAACTTAGTGCAAGGCACGATTAATCGGTTAATTCGCTGGAAATTACTATTAAAATTAATCGACATCGGTTAATCGAAAATTCTCTGGAGCACCATTCTTCTTTTTTTTTTTTTTTTTTTGCTCCTTTTCACTGCTTGAAAGTAGTTCAAAGAAGTTCAAATATAATCGATGAAAATTAAAATTTAATCATTTGATTGTGCTCATCATTTAGCTGATTAATCTGTTATTTAGTCAACGATTAATTAATCAATTAATAACCGTTCGTTTCAATTAATCGATTGAGATACGCTGATGATTCTTCTTCTTGATAAACAATCAAATATGTCAATTACTCGTATTTACTTGCAGTTCAATATACAATATTTTGGGCCAAAGAGCCACTAGTCAAAATGAGTCACTGATGCCTGATGACTGCTGACTGAATTTTTCAAATTTATTATAATTTTTTTTTTTTTTTTTTTTTTTTGTCTTTCTTCAATAAATAAATATTCTAGGAAGACTTTTTGTCAAACATTTCATTAAAAGAACTAAAACCATTTGTAGTTTTAAAACGGAAATAAGTATTATATATTTCCAATAACAGATGGACATACAAGATGAAAATGCAGATGTACATAGAAGTAGTATTATTTTCTATGATTAACTCAGGGTCTTACTTTCTTCATTGTGTACCTAACACATTCTTTTGATGGTTGTTTGCGAAAAAAATAATAAAAGTAAATATTATTGGCAGCAATCAACATAAAATGTTGCGGGCGTATATTATTTTCAATGTTGTTGATGGTGATGATGATGATGATGATGATGTTGTTTTGTTGCTGTCATTATTAATCGTCATCATCGTGTTGCAATTGTTGTATGCTGTGGGCGTTTTTGCAACTTTTGATTTCATTTTTAGTTATTTTCATTCATTTTATTGTTGTCTACAAAATATAATTTTCAATTGTGTGTCGTTGCTACTAGTAATATCTTTTTAGTTTTCGTTTTCTTTTTATTGAAGTGCAACAACATTAACAACAACAACAACAACAACAGCAATAAATCAATAAAATGAACATTAAAAATATGTTGATTTTTTGTTTTGTTTTGTGTTGTTTTGTTTTGTTTTTTACGATATTATGTCTGAGCTTTAGTGACATGTTGTTTCGGTTTCGGTTTCTGTTGCTGTTGCTGTTTCTGTTGCTGTTGCGCAACATGTTGCATTTCTTTACTTTTTAGTTTATTTGTTTTCTTTTATTGTAAGTATATTTTTTAAAGACATTCATCTCAATACAATTAAATGCGTTAAATACATAACAACAATAATAAAATTAAAAAAAAAAAAAAACACTACAACTAAAATGTTTTTCACACATTATTTGAACTTTCACTTTTCATTTTCGCAAAAATTGTGAATTGTGAATTGTGAAAGAGTTGTGTAAAAGTGTTCCTGTCATGATTTAACAACAACAACAACAACAACAATAACAACACCAACAGTAACAAACAACTAGCAACATTAACTCATGACAACAACCAACAACAATAATAACAATATCATCGAGAAACAAGAAGCATCATCGAAAACAACACCAACCAACAACAGAAACAACATCAGCAATAATATCAACAACGACAACGACAACAATTGCAGCTGTATATTTAATATTGCAACAAAAAGTTATTTTTTCGTAGTTCATTATACTTATAAAAAAAAAAAAAACCGAACCTCCTGCAAATGTTTTACGCACATTTTGCCAACAACATCAAATGGCAATCATGCAATAGTCAACAACAATAAAAATTGGTAATCAAACGCACTTAATTTCTTGTCAGTTAAAAGATGATTTTGTTGTAGTATGATACGTGTATGTATTGTAGTTTTAAAAGCAAGAGAAGGACTACAACTAAAACTAATGAGACCTGATGTTGGTAGAGGTGATTCCATAATACAAAAACCTGTAACGGATGTCGTATTGTTAATTTTACTACTCTTAAGAAATTATTTAAATAAAAACTAAACCAGTGAAAAGAAGACTAACTTTTGCTATGGCAAAGTTGTAATACTTTTCACGTCCCTCTTAATGGTCTGTGGGTCTTGAAATTTTCATGGTTGGTCAGACACTTATAGTATCCAAAATTTCAAGTCGATAGTACAAAAAACAAAAAAGGTTTTCTAATAAGATCTTTCATGTGGATCCAGGTTTATGTGGGGGACTGATTCCGACAAATGTACTGCGTACTATCTACTTATAAGATTGATAGATAGATAGATAGATATCTGATTATCGACACTATTCAATTTAATAAGATAAGATAAGATAAATGTAGATGAAAATTGTTTCTTACTGTTAGCTTATCCTACCAAAACCGTCTAAAGTTAAGTCACTTTCTTGTATCAATAATTTAGTTGGCAATATCTTTTCCCTATCTCTGTTCGCTAGCATAAATATTAATGTTCCTTCTCGAGTTACAAGGAATTATTCCCTTATATAGTAAGACAAATTCTATTTCTTCCGATTAGCTAAAATCTTATCTTCTAATTCACCATAACACATATCATCATCTTATCAGCATACATGCGTTCTATAATTATTCTTATTTGCTTTATTTTTCTTTTTTTTTTATTTATATATATATTATAATTATTTTCTAAACATATTATAAAATAAAGTTCTCCGCCGCATCCCCGTCTGTCTGATCGCGATAAACTCAAAAACTACCAAACAGATTTTTGTACGGTTTTTACCAATGGACCGAATGATTCATGAGGAAGGTTTAGGAAAAAATAAAAGTCGAAAAATCTAAGAAAATCGAAAAAAAGTGAGCTCTGCAAGTGAGATGCATATAAAGCTTAATGGAATATTTTAAAACCAATCTAGTCATCTTTGTCAAACATCTCTTCAGGTCAACTAATCAGAGGGAAGACAGCATCTTCCCAAGTATATACGTAGTTAGTAATAAGTTAGCACTAATGTATTTTAATTGTCAAACCAATAAACTATAATATTATGGTGAATGCTTAGTAATACAAAATGTATATGTAGCTGTTGCTTTGAAGTAATCTTCCTAGCAGTTCAGTACCGAATTGACTTGTAGTCGATACATAGTCATCCTCGGATCCCATCTAGTATGGCTTCAGGTAGGGAAAGCGGCATGTGATTGAAAAAAAAAGCAATGTTTCCAAACTTGACAACATTATTTAGTTATATAATATTTACCAATAATATTCTAACAATTTTCTGATGGCAAGTAACTGAATAAAATTTATTTGAAATCGGTTACAACGAGTATCTTTGTAGCCATTTGATGTCTTCATCATTTTTAACATTTATAAACAAATATATGAGTCTTAATTAAATGTTTTCATTTCATACTATATAAGTTTTGCTTTTGTTTAATTATTTGTGTTATTAATTTGTAATTATATTTTTATTTTTCTTTACTTTTTAGCTTTGATAAATCGTTTTTTTTTTTTTTTTTTTTTTGTGTTTTTTTCTTTTTTTGTGCGTCTTGTTTAATAAATTAATTTGTATGTTTATAAAGCGAATAAAAATCAACAAAGCATGAAAATACAAAAACAATAAACAAGAAAAAATATATTTTTAATATAATTATAACATACATTATAATTAGTAGTATTATGGAAACCAATTGAAGATAATGGATTATTGATTCTTAATTTTCTTGAAAAGTTGCTAATTAATTTCTAATTGAAAATTCTAGAAGAAATTTCTCTGTGATGTTATAAGGGCCTAAAGTAATCAAGTATTCAGAATAGAATAAACGAATAATGTATCAAGAAGGATTAAATGGTAAATGAGTGGTTGTGACATAATAATCAGTGACCGATTAAAAATAAGTTTCCTTCACAAGCAAAGATCAATCGATCTGAAGTCAATGCTAGGGGCGAGAAGGCAGCAATAATGCAAGAGGCGACTTAGTAATTCGCACCTGAACAATATTATAAATATTGTTAAAACTAGGAACTAAAATTAAAGGCTACAGCATATTTTTTTTTTTTTTTTTTTTTTTTAAAGAATTTTTTGTCACGGATCACTTATGAAATTGAAAATTTCAAAGCGTAGCACTTTCGTTTTAGAAACTATGTATACTCGTACTAAGTAGTATGTGTTATATGTTAGTTTTTATGTATCAAAATTTGTCATAAATATATAATTAGTTAGAACTGATATCTGCCTGCTATGAAAAATTATCTTTTATAAATTAGGTAAGAGAACTTAATATAATAAAATTCGAAATGGAACTTCTTATTACTAAATTGAATAAAGTTATTTTGTATTGAAAAAGTGGGAAATATACATAGGTCGTCGGCCTATCACTGAGAAAGTCTATCAAATCATGGACAGATTTTAACAAAATCAGCATTTAAGTAGTCATGATTTTCCTAAGGAACTTAATATCGACAACAAAACAGTTTTAAGTCATTTGCAACAAATTGGTTTTAAAAAGAAGCTCAATATTTGGGTGCCTCATGAATTAAGTGAAAAGAATTTAACTGACCGAATTTCTATATGAGAATAGTTGTTAAAACGGAACGAAATTGAAACAATTTGTAACGGGTGATGAAAAATGCATAACATACGAGACTGTCTTGGTCGAATCGAGATGAAATAAAATTTGGACACCAAAGCCGGGATTAATGGTAAAGAAAGTGATGCTGTGTGTTTGGTGATCCATCATGAGTTTCTACCAATTGACTAAACGATTAATTCGAATATCTACTGACAAAAATTAATGCGATTGTAGCAAGCAATTGAAAAAAAAGAGGTCAGAATTCATCGACATCGTGTTTCATCATGACAATGCTTTACGAACTGGCAAAATTGGAAGACCTTGGCAGGGCCCGATTTAGGTGTGTAGGGACCTGGGGCAATGAAGCAAATGGAGATCCTACTATTCTGAGTGATGAGAAAAAAAAAATTGAAATAAAGGTTTGTGAAGGTCCTGAAAGTGATGACAAAAAAAAAAAAATAAATCAAATGAAGGTTTGTTTGGGCCCTCAAAGTTTGGAAACAAGAGACTCGTCCCCCGGTTGCCCCACCGTAAATATGACCTGAACCTTGGTTGGGAAGTTTTAATACATTCACCATACAGTCCTGACATCGCACCGTAAGATTATCATTTGATCCGATATCTGCAACACTCTCTTGCTCCAGTAAAATTGTCTTCAAGAGAGGCATATCGCAGTTTTTTGATAAGAAACCCCAGAAATTCTACACTAATGGAATAATAGTTTTAGCCGAAAAATGGCAGAAGGTAATCGACCAAAATAAAAAATACACAATTTAATATATATAAAAATAAATTAACTGAAGTCTTTATTTCTTTCCAATGATGAATCGACTAAAATATGCTGCAACACAATTTTTTTAAATCTATCCAATTAATTTATTTATTTATTATTATTTTTTTATTTTTTTATTTTTTTGTTTTTAATATTTATTAATTTATTTCTTGTTAATTCTTTTTATTATCGACGAAAGCAGGTAAAAAAAAACGCGTTTTACCATAACCAAAACAACAAATTCCAATACCAAATAACAATTTCATTTGAAACCTTACAAGGAAATTGAAAAAAATAAAGTTGTCATTTTTATGACCACGTTTCTCTATAAGATATCAATTTTAAAGTTCCAACAAATATGCAACAGCAAAAACGTTTACGATAAAGGAAAAAAAATATGTATAAAAGAAAAGTCAATGAGCAACATAATTTTATTGTAAAATTTTGCAATGTTGTTTAAGTGACCATAAAGGGGGGGTTGCGTACCATAAAGTTTCAACATAATGGACCAACCAGTATTGTCTGGGCAAAGTCGTAACTACTTCGGTATGGTAATGTCAGCTTTATTGGTTAATATCCCATCAAACATGCACATACACAACTGTGAACAAGGTGTGCAAGGTTCACTACAAACGTGTTATGTATGCATACAATTTAATAGGTTTAGTTATAAAAAATTTGAAATTGTTCAAGCTCTAGAATTATTATCTACTATTATATAAGTACATGTAAACGACTACATACATGTAAGAACAATAGTTTTGAAGTTATGGGGGAAAATAGCTTGAATGGATTCGCGTTTATGTACAAAACACTGCCGGTGTTTCCTTTATTCTTTTCCGAATAGTATTATGATTCTAGATTATTGTATCAGTAGACAGTCAAAACCAGTTTCAGGTCATTGATTTATGATTTTATAAATAAAAATAAATTAAAAATATAAAAAAAGACTAACTTTGGCTATGCCGAAGTTTGCCGAAGTTGTAATACTCTTCACGCCCCAGCTAGTGGTCCGAGGATCTTGAATTTTATAAGGTTGGTGGCTATGGGTCAGACACTTATAGTGTCCAAATTTTAAGTCGATAGTACAAAAAACCAAAAAGTTTTTCTAATAAGAACTTTCATTTGGATCCTGAAATTTTCATGGTTTGTGGATATGGGTTAGAGACTTATAGTGTCCAAATTTCAGTTCAATACGTCAAAAAACAATAAACTTTTTCTAATAAGAACATTAATTTAAAAGGGGTTTTGTATGGGGGGTACCCTTCCTAGTAGTCTGAGGATCTTGAAATTTTCATGGTTTGTGGATATGGATCAGAGACTTATAGTGTCTAAATTTCAGTTCAATAAGACAAAAAACAAAAACTTTTCCTAATAAGAACTTTAGTTTAAAAGAGGGTTTGTATGGGAGGTACCCCTCCTGATAACCCTAGGATCATGAAATTTATACGGTTGGTAAATATGGACTAGAAACTTATAGTGTCCAAATTTCAGTTCAATACGTCAAAAAACAATAAACTTTTTCTAATAAGAACATTAATTTAGAAAGGGTTTTGTATGGGAGGTACCCCCTAGTGGTCCGATTTGGCTGATTCACGAACTTGATTGGCGTTTCGTAAAAAGAAACCGATGTACAAAATTTTAGCTCTCTAGCTCAAAAACTGAAGGACTAGGAGTGCGAACAGACGGAAAGACGGACAGACGGACATGGCTAAATCAACTCGTCTCATCGAGCTGATCACAAATATACGAGTATATACTTTATGTGGTCTGCGATGTCTCCTTCTGTGTGTTACAAACTTCATGACAAACTTATAATTCTATTCACTAACGTGAAGAGTATAAAAAATAGTGTTTTAAATTGTTCGTATGTTATGCGCTGCCATCTGATTGCATTGAAATTTTGCGAATGTATTAGGGTTTGGTTCTCGGCTTGAACATAGGATAGTTTTGGTTCCAAGATCTGGGATATTGAAACAACACCAGCCCATGTAAGTATGTACTATGAAAAATGAACTAAAATAGCACTTTAATTTTCTGATACTCAAATTGTGTTCTTTGTTGATACTCAAAGCCTAACAAAGAGAATAAAATGATGCTAGAAGAAAAATGAAATCATGTGAAAGGCATAAGGGAGTGCAAGAGATGGCCGCATCAGTATATTATGGTTTATATTTTTAGATATTAAACTTCATTTGCTATGGTTGGATATCTGACTACACAATAACCTTGAAGTATAAGCGATTTTGTCTCAACATCATATAAATAAATTCGAATTTTGTGTTGAATAATCGTCATTGGCAGGAACATTTGATTTACTTCTTTAATTTAAATAAAACTGCAGGTGAGACGCATTGAAGACTTGTGGAAATATATTGTAATGACATTGGCTTCCAGATGAACTGAAATTGAGAAACGTTTAACGTCGATTTTGCATATGTGAAATGCTGCTTGCCAGGCATAAACAAAAAGGTTAGTGATGAAAAATGTATTTATTACGATAACCTAAAGAACAAGAAATTGTGGGGACCACGTGACCATGGTTTAACATTGACAGCGAAGCCGAATACTCATGGAAAAAACTCATTTTGTGTATTTGGTGGGATTAACTTGGTGTCCTTTATATATTATGAGTTTGCTTAAACTGAGCTGGGATTCTCCACCGAACACAATTGATGAATAAGGAATACTCCAGACACGAAAACATTTTCTCCTTCATGCTAATGCTTGTCCACATGCTGTATCACGGGTGAAAACTCAATTGAGAAGTCACCCGTCATATTCACCAGACATTGATTGCTCCATCCAATTATCACTTGTTCCGATCGATGGCTCATGAGCTGTCTGCTCAGCACTTCACATCATAAGAATAATCTAAAAAAATCAGCCAAGTGTAAGTCGGACTCGCACACGGAGGGACGGACGGACGGACGGACATCGTAAGCTTAGTAATAAGCTCCTGTTAGCTCCCTATGGGAACGGAACCCTAAAAATATATCGATTCGTAGATAACCTCAACAGCGGTATCCAGAATAATAGGAAAAATGTTTGACTAGCGATGAACAATACTTTTAATAAATCATATTGTTTACAATAAATGTTTAATTTTCGATTATGAACAGCGGAAATTTATTTGCATATCCAATATTATAAGTATATAGAGCCGGATTAGATGTGTGTGGATCCGGGGCAATGAAGAAAGTGGAGGCCCTACTTTTATGAGTGATAAAAAAAAAAACGTTAAATGAAGGTTTGTGGAGGCCATCAAAGTGATGAGCAAAAAAAAAAAAATGGAAAGGATAAATGAAGGTTTAAGGAGGCCCTCAATGTGTGCGCCGTAAATCGCCGGATCTGATTCTATATTATTAAATAATAGTTTGAAATACATTAACAATAGAATTTCTCTGTTAGACAAGCTGAATTCCTGGAATCTATTTAGATTAGACATTTGCTGTTATCGGGGACAAAAATATCTCTACCAGCAGTGATAAACGGAAAGAGATAGAAAGAAAGGTTTCCCCTTAAATATAAAATCGCAATGAATGATCATTAAAATGATTTAAATTTCTACAAATTCGTTGAATTTTTAACAAATTCATAATCTCAAAATTGGAAACACAGTAATTTATGTATATCACAGGCATAGACAGATAACAAAATGATTATATTTAAATAAATTATTACATAATCGAATATTGATGATGACGCATTGAGTCTAACAATATCAAAAAAAAAAAAAACTATTATCTCAGTTTGATTATTAATATTTCGTAAATAAAATAAAAACAAAAATAACTTAAAGCATTTGAAGTTCAGACAATGATGTGGATGATACAATATTTTAACAATTAAAGCACACCCAAGTTTCATGAAGAAAAATAATTGAAGTACATATTTTGTATTAATAATAAATATAATATAAAAAAAAAAAAATCAATCTACTCAAAACAATGAATGAACTTTGTCGAATTTATTCAAAGTGAATCAATGAAAGAAAGCATATTATTTGATTGATCAGGGGGTCCATCACCATTAGTAAACAACCACGCAAAATATGAAATAAGAAAGAGAATTGGGAAAGAAATAGCAAAAAAAAAAAAAAAAAAAGTGAAATTTGTTTATGCAAAAAAAAAAATACAAACAAATTATACGAAATAGTCGAAAATCTTTAAGTGAAACACAAATGATTATGTGAACTTTCTTTATGGATCATGTTGAGATGATGATGACAATAACAACAATAACAACAGCAACAACCCGGAAGGTGAGTCTATAAAATACGCTGGTAAATACCGCGCGAGCTTTAGTAATAAATCGAAAGAGTTCAAATCACCACGATATCCAATCACTAAAACACCAAACGCACACGAAATACACAAGGAATAATGTATCAAAAGGCATTTAATGCTAGTAGCCTAGTGCTGATCTTGTGCTTTATTATTATTATTATTAATAGTGTTATGTCTACCAATCTACAAAGTAATCTATATGCTTTGGATGAAGCTATTTCTATGGCAGCTGAATTATCAACAGATTCCGGACGTAATGCACGTAGTTCTAAGGATATATTAGTAGACGAGAATGAAGCAACAACAACCACAATTAAGTTAAACGATGCTGAATTGGAAAAATTAATTCATATGATTTCATTTCCGGAAGAAGAACAACAACAACAACAAGAAAGTGTAATGAAAGTATCAAGTGATGAAAATGTTAAGACTATAAATAGTAATACTAAGAATGAAACTAATAATATTATGGAACCTCGAGGATTGTTAAATCCACTTGCAACACCAACAGATACACAAAGACAAATACGCAGTGTTGTCCCTAATGATGAAGGAACTGAAAGTTTTGGCTATTATATAATGGCCTTTGAAAATCCAAATGCTGCAGAAACGGGTGTTCCTTATAGCAAAATCAATATTATACCAAATGAGAACAGTTTAAAACGAAATCCTAAACAAAATGATCTTCTAAATCGTAAACGTAAATTGCGTAGCATAACACTTATGGATATTACTAATGAAGAAGATAAAGCAATACGTGATGATCATGATGATGATGATGATGATGATCAGTTAAATGTACCAAATGAATCTCGGACTTTTAGTATGAAACAATTCAATCGTTATGTTAGACGTTTAATGCGTCAATTGAATCGTGGAACACGTCAAGTGAAACGCAAAACAACGCGAGTCAAGAAAAATAATTTTGATTCAGAACCAACAGTGGAGAACTTCCTCAGGGGCGTCTATGCAAGTCACCTAAAGGGTGAAGAAAAGAAGAAACAACAAACAAAAAGTTCCATAAGTAGTTGGCTTGGTAGTTTTTTATAAATGAATTTGCATTTCATTTTACTATGTATTTTAATTAATTTATTTTATTTATTTTTATAATAATTTTTTTTTTTTTTTTTTATTTATTTTGAGGCTGAAATGCACTTGACCTCGTAATTTTATATGTCGGACAGGCAAACTTTTTTTGTTACCTTCTTCATTTATTGTATAATAAAAAATATGTAAATAAAATTAATTGACTTGACTTGGCCTAATCTAATGTTTATAATGGTCAATATGTATGTTTTTTTTTTTTTTTTTTTTTTATTTGCGTAATGTCTCAAAAGTGTGAGCGTGAGCGTGAGTGAGTGTGCGTGTGCGTGAACGTGAGAGTGAGTGAGTGTGCGTGTGCGTGTGCGCGTGTATATGATTGAAACTTTCACCAGCTCCAACATTCATTTATTCACCCATTCATTAAATTCTTCTAAAATTTTCAGTAATCCTAAATCTTTGAAATACCAATTAGTAACGCACAACATCAGTCAGCAATAACTTTACTTGCATCAACACACCTCAAAATGCAATGTTAAGATACAAATTCTTTGCCAGTGTCAACAAAGTCAACATTAATGACGGCAAAGGCGAAGGCGATGAAGATGAAGATGGTGAATCAACTTTCCTCATTTCGCACATTGTTGACAGATGCATCATCATCATCATGATCATTGGCTTTAAGCAGCATCTTCTACAGAATGGTTGGGTTTTAATAAAACATACTTTCTTCTTTTCACATTCTCATATCTTCTTGACTCATCAACATCAACATCACAACAACGGCAATGGCAATGAGAATGAGAATGGCAACTCCATGAAAATAAGAAAACAGACAATAAAATCGCATCAAAATCGCCGAGTTCAGCAATGCTGACTTAGACTTTGACTCAAAAAAGCTGAATTGAGTTGCCTAAAAAGTTTTTCATTGAATTTTTCTTTTCTACATTTTTTTCTTTTTTCTTTTTTCTTTTTTCTTTTCTTTTATAAGTAATTCTCTTGAAATTCTTTTCTTTTTTTTTTTTATGCCAACTGCAGTCACAAAAAAGTCACAACAACAAATGGCATTTTTGTTGTTGGTGCCACTAAAACACACCTGCATTCCAATTTGTTTTTATGTTTTCATTTTTTTATTCAATTTCCAAATCAATTTGGAATTTTTTTTTATAAATGCAAATTTAACTTACAAATCAAAATAACCTAAGATTAAAATAGTTAAGAAAATAAGTTATGTATTCATAATAAAAATAAATGTTATTAAAATTTAAAAAAAAGAATAAATTTAGAAAAGGCAAAACTTATTCTAGCATAGAGTTAAGACAATTAATTAAACAATTCACCCAGAAGCATTCCGGCTCAGCCTCTAAAACCAACCTGATTCCACGAACAGAGCCAGGTGCCATCACCTTTACCAAACTGCCCAATTCTTGAAAGAACGGTTTCACGAGTAGAAGGGTATATCTTCTAAAAAGAGCAGGGTAGTCCCAATTGTTCAGTGCCACATTAAAATCTCAGTCATCATCCGGATTTTTGTCATGTGAAAGTGTAGTAGCTCGGAAATCCATTTCGGTTGATAGTAAAGGCAGAGTGTCCTACCGACAGTACATTCACCCACCTCATGTCTGCTAGCTCCTTGGTTCTTTCTTTCAATCTTGAAAAGTCTTGTATGGGCCTGTGAATATCAGGAATTGCTAGAGAGCTATGCATTGCCGATCCCCTTCTAGCAGACTCATCCGCTAACTCGTTACCTGTAAGGCCAGAAAAACCAGGCAGCCAGCTTAGCATAATTGAGTGTTGCCGAGTTTAGTTAAGAGCAACCACTGTACTATGGATAGATTTGCTCTTAATGCTATCAACATAGATCGATATGCTTCTCGGGGTATGCCCCATAGTGTTTATCAATCATGCTGCTTGCCAGTCTACATATAAATATTTCTGCCTGGAATACGTTATACCAACTTGGTAAACAGTGTTTTTCTATGACTTTTTTTATAGTAAATTTTATGTTTTATAACACAATTGCTAAATATTTTCACCTTTTTAAAAATTAGTACAATAATAAATAAAAAGTAAAATATTACAAAAATATGCTATTCCAAAGTCTCAAAGTTCGAACCACAATTGAAAGCAAAAAACCTGATCGAGTCGATCCACTTTTTGTTAACTTTAAGGTTAAGTGTCAAGCGTAAATCACTCGAAAAAATTAGACATTCACTTAGCACTCACATAAACATGAAAACCACACCATCTATTGGCAAAAATGCAATGATTTTTCAAAACAATCCAATAGCATAAACACAGGGCATGTAGCTTATTAGAACAGCATTGAGAGTATTTACTATTCCTTCCCTTTGGAATTCCATCTTATCTGGAACTCTTTGCAAGTGGATTCTTTCTATCAAACCCGCATAGGTTGAACTTTGATTTGTCGTAGCAAATCTCTAAATTCTTAAGGGAAAGGGGAAAGAGTCAATTAATATGGCATTAAATGTCTTTCAATCCTAATGTTCTTATAACAGAACTCACCCAAAATGTGATATGAATTGATATATTTTATTTATCATAAAAATGCTTTAATGTTGAAAAAGAAAATATTAAAAAAAAAACCAATGTTTTTTCATCCCGAATGCGAAACTTCATGACCATGTTATAAAAATGGAATTTTTTTCTTTAAAAAAAAAAAAAAAAACTAACTTTGGCTAAGCTGAAGGTATAATACTCTTCACGCCCCTGCTAGTAGTCCGAGGGTCTTGAAATTTATAAGTTTGATGGATATAAATCAAGCACTTATATTGTCCAAATTTCAGTTCCATAGTACAAAAAACCAAAAAGTTTTTCTAATAAGAACTTTCATTTGGATCCCGATTTGTATGGGGGTACCCCCTCTAGTGGTCCGAGAGTTTTGAAATTTATATTTTTGTTGGATATTGGTCAGAAACTTATAGTGTTCACATTTCAAGTCGACAGTATGAAAAGCAAAAACAGTTTTTCTAATAAAAACTTTCATTTGAATCCCGGTTTGTATGGCGAGTACCCCCCGTAGTGTTCTGATGGTCTTGAAATTTAAACGGTTTGGTGGACATTGATCAGAAACTTATAGGGTTCAAATTTCAAGTCGATAGTATGGAAAGGAAAATAGTTTTTCTAATAAGAACTTTCATTTGGATCCCGATTTGTATGGGGGGGTACCCCCCTTATGGTCCGAGGGTCTTGAAATTTATATGGTTGGTGGATATTGGTCCAAAACCTATAGGGTTCAAATAGTATGCAAAGGAAAATAGTTTTTCTAATTAGAACATTCATCTGGATCCCGGTTTGTATGGGGGATACCTCCCCTAGTGGTCCGATTCGGTTGAATCCGACAAATATACTGTGTAAAAAGATAGCTCCTTGTAAAATTTCAGCTCTCTAGCTCAAAACCTTTGGGACTAATTTGCATACATACAGATGCACAGACAGACGGACAGACGTATCTGGCTAGATCAACTCGTCTCGTCGCGCTGGTCAAGAATCTATATGTACTTTATGGGGTCTCCGATGTCTCCTTCTGTGTGTTACAAACTTAATGACAAACTTATAATACTACACAATTCACTGCGTGAAGAGTATAAAAATAAAAAAAACTATTATTGCAGTTTGTTTTCATGTCATAAGTAGTGATGACACGATTAATCGGAAAATTACAATTAATTGGTTAATTTGTTCGAAATTACGATTAAAATTAATCGAAAATTCTCTTTCGATTAATTAACTAGATCGATTCATTTAATCGAAAATTCTCTTTCGATTAATCAGCTACATCGATTCGGTTAATCGAAAAATCACTCTACCTACCTTCTTATTTTTTGCTTGTTTCAATTAACCAATTAATTCATTTTTATTGTCATCATTACGTATTATATGAAGATTTTTCGCCAATCAGAAATATGGGTACAAGCATCTATTACTGGCAAAATTTTTATCAAATTATCTATTAAATGCACAACCTCATCATAATCATATCCCCTTTTGTTAGGGTTTCCTAGCGAGCATAGAGTATCTCTGTGCAACAAGAGAATCTCGCTTCTTTTTTTTTTTTTTTCTTTTAATTATGAAGCAACTGATGAAGAAGAACAAACACAAAAAGAGAAGAAAGAACGCATTTTCTCAGTGTAATAAATTATTTAATGCAACATGCCAACAATTATGCGCATAGATACGATCACATAAGCATACAGATACACATAAGCACACAGATACACACAGTTGCATAGAAACTTGTACTGAAAATAGAAATACAAATAGAGACGCAAGCAAACATGAAATACTTTGGCAGCTGCATGCAACATTAACATTAACCACAGACAGACAACGACAAGAATCGTCAGCAACCGCAACAATTTAAATAAAAAGATGAAGAAAAAGGTAACAAAAAAAAAAAAAAAAAAAACACCAAAAATAAAAATGGATTTCAAAAAATAACTGAAAAATGCATAAAACATAATCGTCGTCATATGTAATAACAATGAAATGAAAACTTAACAAAAAAAAAAATAAAAAAAATTAAAATAAAATAAACTTTGGTCTCACCAACAACAAATAAAAAAATAAAATAAAAAATTTCATAAATTCTTGGTAACAAACAGTTAGCAACAGTTATTAAATAATATTGATCGGATTAATCCAATACATCCATACTACTTACTAATATGTTAATCAATTTTTTTTTTTTAAAGAAAAACTAACTTTCTATGACTACAACAAACCTTAAACATAAATACAGAATTTCGCATACTTGAACCTGACATGATGATTGTATGAAATTTAATTTCGATACTTCAAAAACTAGGAAAGAAGTTTTTTAAAAATTCATATCAACTATAGACCTATAGATTTCTAATAAGTGTTCAATGAATGTTAGACTTAGATACTCAATTTAGACCGAATGAATGATTTATTTAAGGAATTTATTTCTCTCTTGTTAAGTCAAACACAGATAAATTGACGAAAACATGTGAGAAATGGATGGATGATGAGATCAAACATCTTTCCTTGGATTATCTACTATAAAATTTTATATAGTCTCTGGTATTTCAAGAGTCTCACACACGGTTAAAGTAAATTTAAGAAAAAAAAAAAAAAAATAATATCTTCATAAAAAACTATCAAGGGAAAGTGCTAAGTGGGCTTTGATGGCATGCAACATACTCGTATACAATACATTGTAAGCATAGTCAGTGGAATTAGTAGTAGAAGTTGAAAACAGAAAATTGTGTGAAAATTTGTCATGTTCTCAGACAGACAGAGAGGCAGGCATTCATGCTGGAATGATTGCAACAAAACAGAAAGCGAATGATGGAGAAATATGAAGGAATGAAATGATTATCTTTCTGTCTGTCTGTCTGTCTGACTGTCTATCTGTCAACGTAAGTGATTGTAATGATGAGGATGTTGATGATGGCAAGCAATAATAAAAGTGAATTTTTGTACCTTTTCACATTCAAAAAAAAAAAAAAAAAAGCCATCATCATCATCATCACATTGATAAAGTTACTGATAAAATTGCTGTTGCATGCAGTATGTTACATACGAAATAAAGAAATCAAATTGGAAATCTCAAAATTCAGAGACATTGAGGCGACGATGGCATGCACAATGAATATGCGAGTTGCCACCTTTTTTTTTTGCATTGTTGATTAATAATTTGTTGTTGCGCATTCTAGCACAAAATTGCTAACGCATTAGCAACATAATATTGCATGTTGCTGCTACACTTTTACTATTACAACTCACACCCAAACCAAGACCAATCAACATAATAAACATATGTATTCAAATATATTTACATAAATATTTCATGGTAAAAACAACAAGAAAAAATGCTACAACGAGAGAGTATCAACAATTAAATAAAGTAAAAACAAGGAGGAGAAGAAGACGAAAAAGGAAAAATTTAATTGAAATGAAATGATGAAAAGAAAAGAAAAGAAAAGAAGAAAAAAATCGCGCAATTCAATTAAAAATGCATTTGTTGCATGTTGCAAAGTTTCTGTTACTTGTGTCACTCCCCCAACTAACAAAATCACTATCTATGCTTATTCTTGTTTGTTTTATGTATTACAATCTATTCCATTCATCCATCGTTGTCTAGTCTAGCGGCTCTTTAACTGAGTTTCGCGAAATCGGTGCCATTAATGAGGATTAGAGGTCTGTATGAATACATTCCCTTGCATAGCATAATTAGGATTCATTCATTTGAGCATGAGTTCCACAAAATGTCGTTTTGAATGCATTCATGAGGAGCTCTACTGGGAATCAGAGAAACAATTTTTATAAATTTATTTTATTTACCAATACTATTCGTTTTCTTTTTTTTTTTTATCAAATTTATAACCTAAACAATAATTAATAATAAAATAATATGCTTTCCTAGAAGCTGTGTATGCTGGCAAAAGTTTAAGTACCGCTGGTCTAATCAGTAATTCATATTGTAGTGAATTAAGTAGGAAGCAAATCACTAAATCTTAAACGAAAATTCAATCTTATAGACAATATGCCTGACTGCTACTTAAGGCCCAAATATATGTGTCACATTTTTGTTCAAATCCGTGATATGAGAGCGATTCGAGGCGTGTATTACTATATTCGACGGTGTGATCACATGTTTGAAGTAAATTAAAATTTTGTTTTGATTTTCGTCACATTGCTTCTTCTTATTCGATGTGATGTGAAGCGTGTCATTAAATTTGTCTTCATATTTTCATTGTTTTCGTTGCGAACAGACATGTGTGATGTGTACGGACAAAGAAAAAAAGATAAAAAATGTTTTTGTTTCGTTGCGAACAGACGGCGGACAAATGTGACGAATTGAATTCAATAAGTGTGTAGATTTGAACAAAAATGTAATACGTATATTTCAGCCCTTAAGAATCACACGATCCATCAGATCAGAATGTTTCTAATGATACTTTAAGATGATCTATTTACTTTAGTTCTGTCTTTCCATTCTTTTATCGAAGTGAAAATTTGTTTTACACTGTTAAAATTTGCATATCACATGAAATAGAAGCAGCAAATGATCGAGACATTCCCTTGTAAACTAAAAACAGAATTACATAATTATTATCATTCATTCATTCATTCATTCATTTGGACAATACAATATTTGTTAATTCAAAAGGACACTTCAAATTTCATGTTTAGAAAGATGGTTTAATTTAAGATTTTCATTAATAAATCAAATCAATACATTTTATTTTAAATAATAATATAATAAAAAAATATATATACATATAATCTTTATGTAATGTTTAATGATAAACTTGATTTTCTATGATTTCCTTAGAAATATACAATAAATAATATGTTGCCATCTTAAAAACTTATCTCATCTTTATCTTATATCGAAACAAAAATTTTTAAAATTCAAGTAAAATCACTTAAAAACCGCTTACAAATCGCTTACAAATCGTTTTAAAACCGCTTACAAATTACTTACTTTCTGTTACGTTTATAGTCAATGGAAAAGTTTTTGAAAAAAAAAAAAAAAAAATAAAACACATTTAATTACACCAAATATATCAACCTTGTTAACCTTTCTTTCTTCCTTCCTACATATATAGGTACTTATATAGTCTTACATAGTTGCATATCTTTTGTTGGATGCAATGCGGTGTGTGGGTGGGCGATTTTAATCGCTTTAAATTTATGCATGAGAAATATACCAAAAAAAAAAAAAAAAAAAAACACCTCTTCTTTACAACAAATTAACCAATGGAAAATGACATAGTATAGTATTGTATTATAGGAAAATGGTAGACAAATATAACACATTAACAACTGAAATTGCAACATTTATTATTTATATAAATTAATAATTTTGTAGTTTTTTTTTTTTTTTTTTTTTTTTAGAAGATGCAAATTTTTTACATTACTATCATTATCGTTAACATCATCATTATTATTATTATTATTATTATCATCAAAGCATGGTTCAATGCACGACGACCTTCACTTTAAAGTCACTTTTTTCATTTTAAAACATTTCCAAATTGTTTATTCAATTCAATCCAATGCAATGCAATCCAAAGTAATACAATGCAATTGGCAAAGGAGGAGAGAAGCTTAAACTATGATCTGAGATACTGTGAGACAGTCACTTGGACTGTATATCTATCTATTCGTATATGTACACACATATGTATATCTGGAACTGTGACTGTATCTACTACATACACATCTAAATACAACTGTGACTGCGTGACTGAGACAAGTTTTGTTTTGCGTTATAGTTACTTACTATTAAATGTTTAGATTGTCGTGCATATTTCCTTGCTGCGCATAATTTAAATTGTTGTATAAGCGACTTTTGACTACATAAAAAAAAATACATACATACACGTAGTAGTATGTAGTATATAGTAGAGAAACCTTTAATCAAAAGGTAGAAAATAACATTTTTTTTTTGTTGATTTTTTTTTTTTTTTTGATTTTTTTTTTTTGTTTACTTTCCAAACAAGCGACAACACAACACGATTGTGGAGGACATCAGCAACATCAACATCAACAGCAACAGCAACAACAGCAACAACAACAACCAGAAGATTGTCAAGAGATGAAGACATGATTTCATGAATGCGAACTTTTGATTGTTCATTTCTTCGTTCATCATTCGTTTCTTTCTTTATTTATTTGTTTGTTGTTTCTTGGTTTGTTTGTTTGTTTACTTGCTTGCTTATTTTGTATGATTGATTGAATGCATTAATGAAGCTACAACAAAATCAACAGACAATTGTCGCATAAATTGTCATGTGCGTGCGTGTGGTTAAGCAGCAACAGCAACAGCATCATCATCATCATCATTATTATTATTATTATTATTGTCGTTGTCATTGTCTCCAGTTGATGTTGATAACAATGAAACTACATTCAAGCACGGAAATCTTCAACAACCATAACACAACAATAACAAAAGAAAAACATTCCAATCCATTCAATTCCATGCCATGATATCTTATGATGAATGAACTTGATTTCATGCTAAGCTTCGCTTCGATCCTCTCTTTATGTGCTCCATTATTATATAACAATACAAAAATGTTAACCGAAAACCAAAGAAGAAAGCCCCATTCCATTATGTCAATTAATCAAAGAGACTTTGTCTGTCTCTCTGTCTGTCTGTCTATCTGTCTATCTGTCTGTCCATCTGTCTATCTGTCTATCTGTCTCTCTGTCTATCTGTCTATTTGCCTCTCTGTCTATCTGTCTGTCTGTCTTATAAGTATACAAATATATGATTGTAATATTTGCTTATACGAAAATTCAATTAGTTAATTTGCCAAATCTGCTTACTTGCTTTGCTTTGCTTTGCTTTGCTTATGCACTTGTTGACCACAAAATTGGCAAATAAAGATTTTCACAATAAGAAGATGGAAACGCCACAATATACAAAGTGAAAAAATGCCCTCTTCTCTAGTATGGTAGTGGTACCTTTGCAGCTTATTAAAAATCAATTAATTGGCACAACCATAAGACTAAAATGGTTAATAAGGCAACAAATTATACTTTTGCAAATACTAATTGGATTTCTGTTATTTCTTTTTATTTTTATTTTATTTTTTTTATTTTTCCAAAATGATTGGAAAAATGACTCCGTAGTAGTACCTATATTATATGTATGTATATACAATAGTAGTAGAAGTAGCATTAAGCATTTAAGAAACATTAGTTGAAGAAGATAATGGTAAAGAAAAGAAAAGAAAAAAAAAAAAAAAATAAAAATATAAAACCATACAAATTACAGTTTCATTGAAATGGTTATACCTTTCACAATAGGAAACCAAACGATTGATTCAAATACAAATTTTTAATAATATACCTGAGATGTTTGATAACAAATATGTACTTGATTAATTTGAAAACATGTTACTAAATTTTATATGCAAAATTTGATCCATCAATTCCCTTTCTTTCCAGTGGTCCGATACGCATCAAACTTTACTTGAACATTCCCCAGACTATGACTATGCTTGTGTTTCTCAGAAATTTTATTTTATCAAAATCTGTCAAACGGTTTCAGAATCCATAAGCCCCATACATACTCGTACATAAATACATACATTCACTTTTAAATATATAAATGAATTTAGTAGACACACTCTAATTTATGATACAATATACAAGTGATCTTAACATAAAGAATTCTATGGAATTTACATACATATTTGAGCAAATGCATCTGATATAAGTACATATAGAAAATTTTATATAAATAACAAGTTTACTACAGACAAAGGCCAAATGATTATGTCAAGATCATTCATTCATCTTATGAATACACGTATGAGTCTTGTTACAAATTCTTTAACTAATTTGATATGGTGTTGTACCATTCAAATTGTAAAAGGTATGTTTATAGTGTTTATAAAGAAAAAAAAAAAAAAATACAAAATTATCCAATCCAATGGTCGCTGACCTGTCAAACGAGTACAAGTTTTTTTTTTCTTTTCTTTTCTTTTAATTTTGTTTTTTTCTTTTTTTTTTTTTTGTTTCTTTTATGTTCTGTTAAAGTTCAAACAAAAACGCATAAACAGCACGTGTTCGTTGTTGTGTTTTCTTAGAACAAACAGGTAAGAGAACAAATTAAAAATTGACAAGAAAATATTTTTTAAAAAATAATAAATACTATATGTACTATAGTAAGTATTTCTATATATAATAAAAATAATAATAGGAAGAAAGTCATAGAATTAAACAATAATATTGTAGGATCAAAATATATATATATATTTCTTTTTTTTTTATGCCATTTTCTTTATTTGCAAATGTCGTTAAACGACGTTTAGATGAGATCAAAATTGATGATATTCAACTTTTGAATTGATCGAAAACTAAATATACGAATATGAACAAATCCAAACGTATGGAGCTATAAAATGCTGGTATAGGGGAACATTTGTCCGTCCTATATATGAGTAACAATGTGAAAATTATTGTATTTAATTTGGGATAAGGGATTCCGAAATTTTATTTTGCCTTAGGCTGCTACAATTTCAAATACTTTAGTACAAAACAGAAAGAAAAAACTATGATGATTGATAGATGATTTTTGAGGATTCATCTGAAGAAATGTAGTCATTTTTGTATTATATATTAGAGAAAACAAAAATAAAAAAATAATTAAATAATTATAATTCATAATTAATACAATTAAACACAATTGGAATAAATAATAAGGAAAACATGAACAAAATACTTGGTTATTAAACAATTTATTAACTTGTGTAGTGACATTAAAACTGTAGAATGCTTCAAATTCTAATACAAAAATATAAAAAAAGACTAACTTTGGCTATGCCGAAGTTGTAATACTCTTCACGCCCCAGCTAGTAGTCCGAGGGTCTTGAATTTTATAAGGTTGGTGGCTATGGGTCAGACACTTATAGTGTTCCAAGTGTTAAGTAGATAGTACAAAAAAGAAAAAAGTTTTTCTAATAAGAACTTTCATTTGGATCCCGGTTTATATGGGGGGTGCCCTTCCTAGTAGACCGACGGTCTTGAAATTTGCATGGTTTGTGGATATGGGTCAGAGACATATAGTGTCTAAATTCAACAAGACAAAAAACAAAAAACTTTTCCTAATAAGAACTTTATTTTAAAAGGGGGTCTGTGTGGGAGGTACCCCTCCTGGTAACCCTAGGATCATGAAATTTATGTGGTTGGTGGATATGGACCAGAAACTGATAGTGTCCAAATTTCAGTTAGATACGTCAAAAAACAAAAAACTTTTTCTAATAAGAACATTAATTTAAAAGGGTGTTTGTATGGGAGGTACCCCCCTAGTGGTCCGATTCGGCTGATTCCCGAACTTGACCGGCGTTTGGTAAAAATAAACCGATGTAGAAATAGATTTTAGCTCTCTAGTTCAAAACTGAAGGACTAGGAGTGCGAACAGGCGGACTGACGGACCGACGGACGGACAGACGGACATGGCTAAATGAACTCGTCTCATCGAGCTGATCACAAATATATATATACTTTATGTCTCCTTCTGTGTGTTACAAACTTCATGACAAACTTATAATACTATTCACTAACGTGAAGAGTATAAAAATGGGAAATGAAAGAATTTACAAGAGGCTCACACATAACTGGATAGATAAGTTTGTATTATTGCAATCTCAATTCAACCGAATTACTATTCATCCGAAATTCTGATATTTATAAAATAATTCAAGAATGATAGATATTTATTATACTATTAGATACCCGGGTGGACATTGTCCCGCCTCTTCTTTTCTAAGATTTATATGCATTTCACTTATACGCCTCACTATTTTAGTTTATTTTTTTTTTCTTGTTTGTGTCTTTGGGGTTTTTCGAATTTTCTTTTCAGGTAAACCTTCCTCATGAAACACTCAATTCATTGGTGAAAACCGTATGAATATCCGTTTGGTAGTTTTTGAGTTCATCGCGTTCAGACAGACAGACACGGCAAAGGGACTTATAGATGTTATGGAGTTGTACTATGACTATTACATACTGATTTTATTTATTGTCCATTTTTTAATTAGAGTCTATTGCTATCAGGAATAGGACCCATTATATGGATATCATAACACAATTTTTTTTTTTTTTTTATAATAAGCATATAAACTGTTTTAAATAAAGATCTGAAATTATGTAAATAGCCTCTAACATCATAATATTACTTGGGGGGGTTGAGTAAGTATATATATCTATTATCATTGTATTGTACCAGGGCTTGATTAGTATAGAAATATCAGACCAAAGTTCGATAGATCATACATACTCATAGTTCGAACTATTAAGAACTTTCAAAGATTGTCAACAAAGAAATGACTAAAGCTGAACTAATGAATAAACCCTATAATCATCATAATATGATACCGAGAGATGGATTAGTATGTAGTATGTTAAGTGTACTCTGAATGTATGTTTGATATGTTAATTCATAAAACAGGCTAATCAAATTTTAAATTAAAAATCATAAATTTTTTCAACAAAATACTATAAAAATCTTTAATTATGACAATAATCATTATGGTCATCAATATAATGTCATGACATTAAAAAATTATGTATCTATGTATGTATAAATATAAAAACTCTTTTGTTCATTCATCCATCCATTCATTCATTCATTCATTCATTCATTGATTCAGTCATTTATTTATTCATTGATCAAATTATTGATTCATGATTTCATGTTGTAGTTATTGTTATTGCTATTTTTTATTCATAAAAATATATAAGTAGTATGAATTTTGGTAACTAAAGAATAGTATTTAGTATTATTATTAGTTTCTTTTTTAAGTTTTAAGATAATTTTTTTTTTAATGCGATATAAACCTATTTTCATTAATTGTATAAGTGCATTCAATATCACATCAGGTTTCTTATTTATATTGTAAAACATATAAATACGAGTATGTAATTCGAATCGGAAAGGGAAACAAAACTACTTAGCTTTGTCTACTTAATAGTAGAGAAATATAGATTTTGAGTTTAATAAATGATTTATTTCAGTGAACTATGTTAATAACTTTTACAATATTATAAGCGAAAATATCATACATCATAAATAAGTATATGGGTCAATCAGTTCAACTGTTTTTTGCACATTTGACATTCAGTCAGTTTTTATGTTCCAGAATTTTCCGATTACTTGAAGTTATAGTTATTTTTGTTGTTGTACATAGACTCCTAAGCTTTGTTAGGTCAAATTTATTGACAATTTACATAACACATTTCAAAAGTGTGACCAAAATTGACCAATATTCGACATATTCTATTGAGTATTTATGAATTTTTGTATGGTAAACATTTTCATTTCTTAATGTATTCAATTGAAAATTCCAATATTCTTTTGGAAAAGACAATTGAAGAAACACTAAGTATTGTCAAAACTTGAAATGTGTATTGCCCTATTTTTATTATTATTTATAATTTAATCTCTGACAGATATAATCATTATAACACATAAACTCACAGATTCTTCACACATACAGCGAAGTCCATAATATTTTGTCTATTTTTTATTACATTTTTTTTTTTTTTTTTTTTTCATTAACCCAAATATTTTGTTGTTACTCCCTATCCACCTAACTCTATGAAAAATGACAAAGAATTATTATTGAGGAAACGGTTTCTCAACACAAATATTTATGCTTGTCACAAATAAAAATAAATAACACAAAAAAAAAAAAAAGAAAATTTTTAAATGTCACTAATTTCAGTTTCACCAAAAATTTCATACTCTTTTACCATATACTTTCTTCTTTTAGTTATAGTCAATACTAGCGATCCCGGCGCGTTTCGCTACTCCCTGGTTGAATTTCATCAAATTCGGCTTTACACGGGAATGATAAAAAGAATGTTATTGATATTTTATGTTGTTGTGATTCACAATTCAAAAATAAATGTTTGACAAAGACTATTTGATTAAATTTTAAAATATTTATATTTTGCAAACCTTCATATGCAAAATATGATCTATCAATTTCGACCGATTCTCTCGTTCGATTTTAATGAAATAAACGCTATATGTTACTCACAATAAAGCTTCTTATCTTTCAGTATTTCGATTTTGAATTCAATATGTGACTTTTATGTGATGTGCGCACAAACATTCAAAGTCTACGATTTTATTATATGTATGATTTTATGTATAGAATAGAAGATAAACCTTAGATGCTGATTATAAGAAAAAGTAGTAGTCTTGTCTTGAGAAAGAGATATTTAAGAATATAATAAGAATGACTCTGAGTTATAGTAATTCTTTTCTTTTTTTCAAGTTAACATAATAGACGAATAGGTGGATGGATTCCCCATAATCGATGCGTCTAATGGACTGAACGATAAGACTGAAAAATGATAAGACTCAGTAAAATATATTGTAACCCATTGACTTAAATAAAGACAGAAGCATGTTTACTTACTTTCTTTGCTCAAAATATTGGGATAACAGATGAATAGAGATTATATGGATGAATTTAGTTCGATAGATTTGTTTTATTTTGCTAATTAAGTAAATGGATTATGAACTAAGGAATCATAAGATAGTGTGTAATAAGTATTTTATTTTAATACTTCAAGTAAAGACAATTTCTTTAGTTGCTTTACTCAAGCTATTGGGTTGACAACAGATGAATAGAGATAAGATGAATGGATTTATGTTGATTGATTTGTTTTATCTTGCTAATTAAGCCTAAGGTCTCATGTTACAAACATTTTGAATAAACTTAAGATGTTATTCACTTCGTTTATAATTAAAAATATGATGGTAAGAATAAGATCTTCTCAAAAATTAAAGAACAAAGGAACATAGATCAAAAGCCGCATGGAAATAGATATAAATTTTTTTTTTTTTTTTTTTGTTTTGTTTTGTTAAATTTAACATTGATATGTGAATCTAATTAGTTGGGTATCTGTAAAAGTGTGAAATTTTTTGGTCATTTGGTTTATGTTTTACACAGACATTTTTCTGTTTTATCATAAGTAATACAACAATATTTTTCTAATAATCTTAAATGATGTTCTTAAATTTTTAATTTTTCCACATTTCTCTCATTTATCACTGTTTCATCATCATCATTAAGCTTAGGTTTTTGTGATTTTTTTTTTTTTTCGTTTTCTTTCACTTATCTATCCACTTTTAATGTAGATACAAAGTATATTTCCTACTAATCTTCTTTTAGTGTATACAATTTTCTATATCTTACATTTATCTTTCTTAGAGTTTTAAGAAACTCATTCTAGTATCATATGAAACTTTCTTTGTTTCAAATTGAATCTTTCATCGCGTCGTGTCTTAGAGACACAACACAACACAACACAACACAACATAACACAAGAAATAATTATAATAATTTATTTAAAGTTTTAATCTATGAATGCATGTTTCTTTATGGGTTTTCCAGTATTATAATCATTATTATTATTATTATTATTATTATTATATTATTAGGTATTAATTCAATGCTTTCTTATTATGCACAGAGAGAGAGGAGAGATAGATAGAGAGAGAGAGAGAGAGAGAGAGAGAGAGAGAGAGAGAGAGAGAGAAAGATATATCTATTACCATATTATTTTAGAAACTATCACTAATCATCATCATTATCATTATCAGTTCATCTTTGATCCCCAACATACTTTTATTCACTTTTTTTTTTTCTTTTTTTTTTTTTTTTTTTGTAAAAATAAATTTCATTATTTATTATTTATGTTAACAAATCATCTTTAATAGAATCATTTTTCAACTTTTCATATCAATTTGAATATTTCCCAATGTTTCTTTTCATTCAGCGCATAGATTTTCTCCCTAACTTTTCTTTATTATATTTTTTACATACCAAATACTTCTTAAGTCATTCAGCAAAGCTCCCTTAGATCGTTTTATGTCATTTCATTTACATAAACACTTTTCACTTTTAAATTACTTGAAGAAACACAATCAATCTCAACTAGTTTAATCCTAAAAAAAAATATATGTTAAGTCTATAAATATCTTGAAATTGAGATACAAACTTTCCATATATGTACGAGTATATAGAGAGAGAAAGAGAAAGAGAGAGTGAAAGATATCTAACTTATTTGAAGGCAAATCATGCTGTGCATTAATTCATTGATTTATTTATTTATTTATTTGTACTCGTATCTACTATAAGCTTTTATATCTTTATTATTTTTTTTTTTTTTAATATAAAAATAATTAAACCAAAATTTTATAAATTTATTTACCTACATATACTCATACATATGTACATATGTATATATATCGTTGTTCATTGTTCATTATTGTTAACCGCCGTCATTTATGACTTTTGCAACAATCTAATCTAATCTAATCTAATCGATTTGACTTTTCTGTTTATTTTTCATTATTTTAATTGTGAACATTATCTCACTTGTTATTAGATTTGATTGAACTCCTGCAGATTTTCAAAGTCAATGATGTTAAGTAATTTTTTTTCTTTATTTTTTTTTTTTTCTATAAATCCTCCTACTATTATGGTAACAATCGATGGTCATATTTCATGGTATTTAATTATGTATATATAAAACATAATGAAAGTCATTCTATAATTTTAAGCTATACAGATAAAAAATATCACAAAATTTAAATAAAAATACCAGTAAAGACTTCAGCTCATTGTATATTTGGGAACCCATGCCGACTTGCATTTAAAATATTGTATGTTCATATAAATTGCGCATCACTTGAGAATGGCTCGACGGATTTGAAAGATTTTGTTTGGTTGTATACGTAATAGATCAAAGTATAAGATTATAAAAGAAAATTTATGTAAAATCCACCGGAAAATTCGGAATTTGTAAATCGGATATTGCTGTTTTTTGTTGCATCCCAAGAAGATGAGCGAATTCAGCGACCCGACGACTCATGAGGCAATTGTTGTCAAACCATTGAATGTCATGACTATTATTGCCTATTTTGACCTACAAACAACTCATTTATTTGAATTCACTTCTTTTG
Source organism: Amiota mariae (assembly GCA_035041805.1). Taxonomy (NCBI): domain Eukaryota; kingdom Metazoa; phylum Arthropoda; class Insecta; order Diptera; family Drosophilidae; genus Amiota; species Amiota mariae. The sequence goes on along the minus strand of JAWNKV010000940.1, from coordinate 62,081 downwards.
ATTGAATGATCGCACAACTTAAAAAAATATCTACTCAAACCAAAATAACTCAGTATTTGTTGTATGACCTACATGAGTTTATTAGTGTTACTCATTACTATAGAATTTGAGTAGAGACATGCAGATCTCTTATACTGATTCAATTATGTAGAGTGAAAACTTCCATAACTCGAATTATCTGAATGTATAATAAAAGTTCGAGTTATAATAGAATTATCCATTAGAACTAGGGAATTTTAATAAAATTAGTACAATTATTGAATTATTTACATCTGTTGATCATCATCATCATCATTTCACTATAAGTTTTCAAGTTACAGTTTCTTAAAATTTAGTAATTCGGTAATTTTTTTTTTTAATTTAATTGTTTTACCTTATTTATTATTGTTGAAAGTCTATTGAATATATTATGTATATTTATTTTCCTAACCATTATTATAACCCATTTTATTATACTTGAAATCTGATTTACTCTAAACTTTACTACTAATGTCGTCATCTGAAGGAAAGTCTCTCATTATCCACTTCACTGTAATCCTCATGAATAGCATTGGAAATTATGTTAGAATTCAATCTAATCTATTCTTATTCTTTCATAATCAACTTTCTCATCAATTTTCGATCTTTATTGTCCAATATACTAAATGATTGGTTTTCTTTTTTTATTTATTTTCGATTTCTGAAAGAAAAATATAAATGCTACTATAACTTGATATGGATCGAGTTATGAAAATATTCGATTTATTTCAAATTCTAGTGATGGAAATTTAACTGTATTTCGAGGTGTCTGGTGTCTGGTGTCTGAAGAAATGCAAAAATTTTCCCATATATTATAGCTTTTTTTTAAATTTATTTTTATTTTAAAACAAAGTCCCTCGACGTGTCTGTCTGTTTGTCTGAATGCGATGAACTCAAAAACTACCAAACGGATTTTCATACTATTTTCACCAATGAACCAAGTGATTCATGTGGAAAATTTAGCAAACGAAAAACCCCCGAAAATCATAACAAATCGAAAAAATGAAGAAATGTCCAAGTGAAATGCATATAAAGCATAAGGACATATTTTAAAATCAATCAAGTCGCCTTTGACAAACATCTCATCAGATCCATTTAAAATGAAGAAATGAGAGGCAGGTCAAGGTCTACCTGAGTATCTATTTAGTATAAATCTTTTGTAAGATTTAATGAATTTTCATTAGTAATTGGAGCATTTTCAGTTGAAATTTTTAAAACTGATTTGAGAGAACGAGTTCCCATCTCTTTACAATACAACTACTTACTAATAGTCGTTTTCGTATACAATTTAAAGTATATTATTTATCAGACAACTGTTCCTTTTTGAAGGCGTTTTAAGCCACATTTGAGTTGTTTGAGTTGAGTAAGTTGCTTACTCAAAGCACAAACCACCCATGTAGCATTAGAAAATTTTATAGAAAATAGATACTCGTATTGTATGATAGTTTAATTATATAGTACATACACTTATATCATACATACTTGTACATACTCATGTATGTTAATGAAAACCTTTGAAATCATAGATAAGTATAATACTTGTACAATTAATTATGGATTACATATTACACACTTAATTAAGTCGGAGTCCAATTGAGCTATGAGTTGCCGCCTTGAAAACAAAGTTCATCAAATTATTAAACATATTTTGAGCTTTGTTTACTTAACACACACAGATTAACAATTTTCAATCTTTTTCTTTTTCTATATATGAACAATATATTTACAGTTACACATTATAATGAATTATTATCTAGAGAAGAGTCATCGTCATCCGTCATCCGTCATCAATATTAACAACTTCAATAACAATCAACCAACCATTCAACCGAAAACAACAAACAATTGTTATAAGTTTTTTTTGGTTTTTGTTTAGGCTTTGTACAGTTACACTATGTCATTTGCCTGTCATCGTCATAGTCGTCGTCGATCGTGTATCTTTGTATCTACAATATCTACATACCGCGCTGAGTATCTAATACACAAATTTTTTTTTTTACAGTCACTCATTTATTTATATATTTATTTGGTTGATTGTCTTGGCAAGTAAGTAGTAGTAGTAGTAGTAGTAGTATGTGACCAACCAACATACTCGTACATATCTGTAACATGCGGTTAGCTACTTATGCGCAACATCGAACTTAATTCTTTAGCAGACTTTGTTTTGTTCATCGCTTGTATCTTTTATTCTTTTATTTTATATTTCATTTCTTATAAGTTTTAATCATCTTAAGAAGTGCTTTGCGCATATTTTGCCACAAGCAGCTTACTATAAATAGCAAACCGACAAGTGTTGTTTGTTCATGGCACAAATACTAATAAACGTATAATAAATATAAGATACAAAAGTATCTATGACTGAATACAAAGACAAAAACCATATTACATACGGGATATGTGAAGTATGGTATGGTGGTATGTTAAACAACGATTTCTTTGGCAAGCCAGAAGTCATGAAAGACTTAGGTTAGCTTGAGTTGGGTTGATATTTTGATGACTTCAAAGACGACAAACTTTGTTTTTTTTTATGGAAACGGTGATAATACAATATCACTATACTTCTATTGTATTGTATTGTACGAGTATTGTATTGTACAATGATGATGTGGAGGTAGAGGAATAATACTTATGTACATATGAATGTATGTATTTTGGAACACGTATGACCCACTTTGTGCGGGCGCTTCGTATTACATATGCAGTTTGAAGTTGAGAGTGTTGAGTGTATTTCTTTTGTTTTTAATATTTTTTTTTGTTTTTTCTGTTTTTTTTTTTTTTTTTTTATAGAATTCATGAAAAGTATTTGACACCAAATGTTAGTTGGTTTTAAAAAAATATTGTTACTGTATTTGATTTCATTCTTTTTCTATTTCATTTACAATATTATAGTGTATTTTTATTTACTATACAAATTTATTATTTATTATTGATCAATCATCAATCATTTAATACTGTAACTACTAACTAACAACGTACTTTGTATTGTAGATTTAAATCATCATTTCATTTCATTTCATTGTTATGTAATTTTATTATTTAATTTATGATAAAATTATTTAAATTAGTTTTTCCATTATCTTTAAAATTCTTAATTTTGAATTTTTATTAATCTTTTGTCTTTTATTTTTTCAACATTTATCAAAGTTCAAACTATAACAACAAACATTAAAAACTAAGTAGTCTATAATATTTATTAAATACACAATATCTCATTATCAATATGAAGTTATTGGGCATAAAATGCAAAAAAAAGAAATAATAAAAGTTAATAGGCAAATAATAAACATGAAATTTCATAGAATTCAAATTTGAACTTTGGATTTGTTTAGCTTTCTAGTTAAAACAAAGAATCAACTTTACATAAGGTGTGATGTTATTTCCATTCAATGGAATCCATCATTCTATTATAAACTTCACCATCTTTGTATTATGTATATGCAAATATAATATATCAACAATTTAGGTAAAAAAAAAAAACCAAAACGAAGAGGTGGATGAACTCCTCCAGACCAGAAACATTCTGCTGCCTTGCTACCTTGGAGCTCGATAAAAACTAAACTCAATAAATGAGTAGCAAAGATCTTTATGCCATCTAGATCTCGTAAAAGAACACAAGCAGTTTAGTTTAAGGCTTCTTTACAGGACATTGCAGATTTATGAAATATCTATATAATATGAGGATTATCCCTTTGTCAAAGCTTAATTTGGATCAGACTTCGCTATCCATTACATAGAACTAAATGAAATTGCAGATTTACCAAAGAAGAAAATCTTGGAATTCTTGATGAATCCTCCAGAAATATAATTTATAGGGGTTGTCACAATAGGTGACTCATTCTTGGGCGCAGTAACGAAGTGTAGTAGTTAAAAGGGACCCTCTATATAATAAAGAGGTGATTTAGATATGCACTAAGAACATCGCCATCAGTTGGAATCATAATCATAAAAAAGGCAGATGGGTATTTTATATACATACTATGTATATACAAGTACATACGAGGGGGGTCATTCAATAACTAACGAGACAAATTGCTGTAACTAAAACATGATTCATTCAATCAATACACAACTTTGGCTACTTTTCAACATAATCCCCAGCAATATTTATTCACTTGTCCCATAATTCTTTCAATTTGTATATGCATAAAAATACTTTGGCTCGATCTCTGGCATAAAATACTTTGGGTTGATCTCGAAGCGACTTTTACATCTGATTTTTAACTTTTTCATTGTAACGAAAATGTTCCTCAAGTAGTGCATATTTAAGAGGTCCAAACAAAAGGAAGTCCGATGGGTCATGATCGGGACTGGAGAGAAGTGGATGTGGAAGGATCTCCCAACTCAGTTTTGAAGTGTTTCTTAAGTCAAATGTGCCGCATGTGAGCAGGACTTGTCATGAAGCAGCATCACGCATTTGATCAAAGGTTTGCGACATTTCGTTCGATGTCGAAAGATTCGATCGTGGAAGTTGCAACTTTAACAGGTTGTCCACTCCATTATTCGTCACACGGCCAATTTTAAACTGTTCTACCCATTTGTAAATGTTTGAATATTTCAAAAAAAAGTTCCCGTACATTCTTTCATGGATTTCACTAGCTTTTATGCCCCCTGCAATTAAAAATCTAATCACTGAGGTTATGCTCGCCAAATACTCTCAAACAACTGATAAGAAACAAAATACAAGAATGCTAAATTGATGCACTGAAACTATTGTACTCTTTCTGAGGTACATCGATTTGTATTTGTTATTCATCATCATTTATTTGTTAGTTAATAAATTAACTTGTACTTATACAAGTTTAAAAAGTCATTTAGTATACTCGTATAATAAAATTTCTTATATAATTTCATTGCTTTAAGTGATGACAATTAAATCAATAAATCTAAACTTGTCTACCAAATTTAACCTTTTAAGTTTTGTATTGTAGTTTCATAGAAAATTCACTAATGATGTTATTATTGCATTTGCATATAAATTTGTTTGAGACACAAACACAAAAATCAAATGATTCAAGGTTCCACCACCACTTTAAGATGTGAGATTTCAACACCAAAAAAAAAAAAAAAAAAAAAAATAAAGAAATAAACATGCCAAAATTTCAAATAAAATAAAACAAAACAAAAGAAACAGGACGCCCTCTTTTGACTAAATTAAGTGAGAAAAAATGAAAAAATGAAAAAAGAAAATAAAAATCAACTTATTTAGTATAAGTAGATAGATAGACCCACCACATAAATCTTTGTCTAAATATATTATATGTTTATGCTAAAATTGTGTAAGAGAAAAAATCAAATTTCCCAATTTTTTCCGCAACGCGCATGAAAACTCAATGGGAAAAAAGCCATAAAAAATATATAAATTATAATTCCAACTAAGCCATTTGGCAAAGCTTTCACAGCTTAGGCCTTAGTGTCTAACAACCTCAAATGCATTTGCTAAATGTTGAGCTAAAAGTTGGGATCAAAATCAAAAAAAAAATCTGATGATGATGATGACAACCTCACAAAAACACACTCAGACTCAGAAGCAGATGCAGACGAAAATGTAGACAATACACGTAATGCAGATCAGATCTATCTGCGCATGTCTTAAGCTAAAATCGCTTATTTTCTATTTCAACATTACAAATGAGATTTCAAATCTTTTGACTTATTATTAACTACTGATATGGAACAGCAACACACGCCTTTTTCTTTTTGTACTACTACTACTACCTGATAATTTGCGTTAAAAATGCCTGAAGCATTTTGGATTTATATTAACAAATCAAATCAAATGAAATCAAATGAAATCAATTCACTGAAACAAATTTAAATAATATTATTAAAGATTACAAAATTAATAATCATACGTATGTAGAAACCTAAATATATACTTATGTACTAATTATACGTATATCAAAATCAACGCATCATGCGCACGCATTTGAAGAAGACAAATGGCAGGTAGCATTGATGAGATGAAACAAATTGACATCACCATTCAAATTGATTCATAGGATAACTTTTTTTAATATTAAACTAGTAAAAAAAAGATTAATTTTGACTATGTCGAAATTGTAACACTCTTCAAGCACCTTTTATATCTTCTGATTATTGTTCTAAGTTTATGTTTTGTATGGTAGGTATCCCTCCTAGTGGTTTGAGGGTCTTGAAATTTACACATTCGGTGGATATGGGTCAGACACTTATAGTGTCTAAATCAGAAGTCGATAGTACAAAAAATAAAAAAAGTTTTTCTAATAAGAACATGAATTTGGATTTGATTTTGTATGGGAGGTACCCCTCCTAGTAGTCTGAGGATCTTGAAATTTACATGATTGGTGGATATGGGTCAGATACTTATAGTGTCTAAATTTCAAATCGATAGTACAAAAAATAAAAAAAGTTTTTCTAATAAGAACATGAATTTGGATCTGATTTTGTATGGTAGATATCCCTTCTAGTAGTCCAAGGGTCTTGAAATTTACATGGTTGATGGATTTATGTCAGAAAGTTATAGTTTTCAAATTAAAAGTCGTTAATACAAAAGAGAAAAAAGTTTTTCTAATAAGAACATGAATTTGGATTTGATTTTGTATGGGAGGTACCCCTCCTAGTAGTCTGAGGATCTTGAAATTTACATGATTGGTGGATATGGGTCAGATACTTATAGTGTCTAAATTTCAAATCGATAGTACAAAAAATAAAAAAAGTTTTTCTAATAAGAACATGAATTTGGATCTGATTTTGTATGGTAGATATCCCTTCTAGTAGTCCAAGGGTCTTGAAATTTACATGGTTGATGGATTTATGTCAGAAAGTTATAGTTTTCAAATTAAAAGTCGTTAATACAAAAGAGAAAAAAGTTTTTCTAATAAGAACATGAATTTGGATTTGATTTTGTATGGGAGGTACCCCTCCTAGTAGTCTGAGGATCTTGAAATTTACATGATTGGTGGATATGGGTCAGATACTTATAGTGTCTAAATTTCAAATCGATAGTACAAAAAATAAAAAAAGTTTTTCTAATAAGAACATTAATTTAGATTTAATTTTGTATGGTAGGTACTCCTTCTAGTAGTCCAAGGGTCTTGAAATTTACATGGTTGATGGATTTATGTCAGAAAGTTATAGTTTTCAAATTAAAAGTCGTTAATACAAAAGAGAAAAAAGTTTTTCTAATAAGAAAATAAATTTGGATTTGATTTTGTATGGGAGGTACTCCTCCTAGTAGTCTGAGGGTCTTGAAAATTACATGGTTGATGGATTTTGATCAGAAACTTTTAGTGTCCAAATTAAAAATCGTTAATACAAAACAAAAAAAAAAAGTTTTTCTAATAAGAACATGAATTTGGATCTGATTTTGTATGGGAGGTACACATAGAGTCTTCATAAATAAAAATATTTATAAATTATAGTTGAAGTTTCACAGAAATTCAGATTAACTTTAATATTGCGCATGAATTATAGATTTATAATTGTTGATCCAAGACGCAGGAATAGAAAAAAAAACCAATGCACTTACTTCATCGGTTGAACAAGCTCTGATAAAAGCGAAGATATAAAGTCAACCGGAACGGTCACAGTTTGTTTGGAATTGAATTTATGTGTACGATATAATTTATATTGATTTAACCTTTAATTGATTACTAAGCAGCCTATTCAATTTCATATGCATATATGAAAGGAAAATCATCACCATTATTAAGCAAAGAAGAAAGTTGTAATGTTGTCTTTTATCAAGATAATTACTCCTCCCTTCATCCAATATATTCATCTGATTTAGCCTTTTGCATCTACATACATAGTGTAGTATACTCGTATTTCCTATTTTCAAATACTTAAAAAATACTAGTTTAGAGCAACATGATTTGATTTGAGAAAATAAATATAGTTAAGTTTATCCATCAAAATGGAGATTGATTGCAATATTATAAAATAAAATAAATATGGCCCTCATATAATTAAATTAAAAAAATAATTATTGTATAATAATAAATAAATAAATAAAACAATACTATAACAAATCATTCATACACAAAAGACAAAACTAAAGTCATAAGTTTAAAAGAAGATATAATGAATATTCACTTGTATCTATGTATTTGTTTTACTTGGCCCAGGGCAAGTAGAGAGCTTAGTGATGGGAAAACGTTGAAATCAAATTAAATAAAGACGAAATTCCCATAGTTATTTTTAATTTAATTAAAATATTCAACAATTCAACAACAATAACAACAATAACAACAATAGCAACAGCAAACACTATAACGAAATACATACTAAATATTATATGTATGTCGTATTTAATATTGTTGAAAGCAAAGTAGTAAAGAAATTGAAATAAATAAAATCAAAATCCAAACTCCAAACTCCAAACTCCAAACACTAAACACCAAAAACAACAATAACATAAAATAAAATAAAATAAAAATAAATACCAACAAATACTTTTAAGAAAAAATATTCCCAAGCATTTGACTTTTTGAATGAATTAGTTAATATTTAATCAAGGGATTTTGGAATGGGGATTTAGAGGAATGAATACTGAAATTTGCATTGCATTTTAAATGAGTTCAAATTAGTGTTGATTAAAATACTCATACTAAAACGATTTAAGTTATTTCGTCCAATGATATTCTTTTTATTGGAATTTATAAAATTTTATTATATTAGTAAACTGCAGTAGTTTGTTTTTTATTTGACCTCAAATTTCTTGTGTGTGATGTGTTGATTAGTATAATCAGTACTACAACTAAGTAACTAGATACCAAGCTGTTCTTTTGGGTTTTTGGATTTATGGATTTTTTTTTTTTTTTTTTTCCTACACCTTCCTTATGAATCACTGCGTCCATTAGTGAAAACCTTATGAAAATTCGTTCAAGGGTGTTTGAGTTTATCGCGTTCGGACAGACAGACGTGACAGGACGATCCTGACTCATTTTTTATACGTATTTGTGGTGAATTAACTTTCAAAAAAAACAAAGATGATAAGAAAAATTTCACAAAACAAATTTGTGATTCGAGGATAAAAAAGAATATTTTCGTTGGACTTCAAATCAAAGAGTTAATAAAAATTCCAGTGTTTGAAGAAAAATTGAATGATCTAGAGAAACGAGCATGGATATCTTCTAAGAAGGTTGTTGCAAATTTTCTGGGGTACCATAAGAGTAACAGCTATAAAGAGTTTGTTAGCGAGTTCTTATTGGATTATCAAGCATTGGGCTGCAATATGTCAGTCAAGATTCATTTTTTAGACTTACACTTGGACCTTAGACTTTTCCTGAAACATTGGGAACTGTGAGCAATGAGCATGAAGGAAGGTTCCATCAGGACATTTCACACATGGAAAACCGTTATAAGGACAAATTGAACCCAAGGATTACTGCTGGACGTTTTTTTTTTTTTTTATTCAAAATAGTTCTTCATAGATTCATTATCTGGTTGGGGGGACTATGCAAAGCCTTACACTAATATGCTATAATTCTACCATATAATTTTTTTACATTCAAAAGACCTGTTATCTACCAAACTCCAAACTAATAGTAAATGATGAAAATATTCAATGGAAGACCAAAATTAGCAAACTCACTGATATGTACCATGCAAATTTAATTCTAGAAATGATCAATAAACGATCCATATACTTTTTAACTGTTAATCTAAGCTATCCGCTCATAATAAATTAATAATATTTCTTTAAGTTTGTCTTTGTCTCTGGGGAAACTGTGCCACTGTACCCACCAATCTAAACTCCAAATTGTTCAAAACAAGCTTTTCAAAATTATTCTAGATCGATCTTTTCTATTACCCAACGTCTTTAATCAATGAGAAAATCACTCTAGCAAAAAGTGATTTTAATCTTAGAAATTCTAAAATTGCACTAAACTTTTGCTATCATTTTCGTTTTAACAGTTATTTTTAAGACAGAAAGTATTGACAAAGTATCTCTTGGAAATATAACTATGGCTATAGTCTTGACCGACATTTGCCTGTTGCTCCATTCAAAATGAGTTCCAGTAATTTTATTTTATTGAACCTAATAATAAGAATTCCCGATTAATAAGGCGTTAAACTTAAAATTCTTAAGCCAATATGAACTTATGGTATCAATATCAATCTGGGGTGCAACATCACAATCAAACAAACCCCTAAATTATAAAACAATTTCAGTCCAAGTTCTTAGGGAGGCTCATCAACGCTGAATGGTAGTAAGTCCGCAAGTCACAGTGAGATCTGCAGATGACAACGGAGACTGAAGAACTGAACGTGAACTGTAGTAAAAGACACACAGATCTCCCTTTCAGATCACTGGAGAACTAGGCGAAGGACTTCACCCAATAAACGAATTTTAATCACTTTTTTTATTTTTATATGTCAATTTCAATTCAAAAATTCTCTGATTCTGCCTTTGAAAAAATTGCAAATAAAGATTACAATTAAAAAAAATAATAATAATAATAATAAAACCAAAGAAATATAATAAATGTTTATAAAATAAAAGTAAATAAAAAATATTGGAATAAATTATAAATATAAGTAAATAGTATTTACCTTGTGGTCCTTTTAGACATTCCAATTCAATTGTATAATCCCAACAATCTAAACTATTTAAACGTGATTGCAATGAAGTTAGACAACTGTGAAGGCCACCATTGTGTTGTTGGTGTTGTTGTTGATGAAGATGATGATGATGATGTTGCATTGCGTGATGATAATGTTGCTGTTGTTGTTGTTGTTGTTGTTGTGAAGAATTATAATTTTTATAATTATTGTTATTTGTAGAATAATGTTGCCTTAAAGCTGCATCCACAATATCCTCATCGTCATCGTCATCATCATCATCAGCATCCTCAATAATATCACCATCTCCATCTCCATCATCACCATCATCATCATCTTCTCCATCGTCTTCATTATCAACATCATTATCATGATAACGATGATGATGGCAACTTCCTTTTGATTTTATATTATTTTTATCATTATAATTGCCAGTTGTTGACTTTGTTGTTAGACAAGTATTTCGTATTTCCCATGGACGTATGGCAGCAGCAGCAACATTATCATCGTTAGCAACATATTGCTGTTGATGTTGATCAACATTATTAGCATTGGCAACATTTTGTTTTTTGTATTTTAATGCTTGTTGAGGGGAAGTTAATGATGATCGTGATGGTGGTGGTGGTGGTGGTGGTGGTGGTGGTTGCTCTTCATTAATTGCACCAAAATAATCATCTGTAATTTCTCCACCACCTTCACCTCCTCCTGTTAAGCCTATACCATTCCTTATTGCTGTTGTTGTTGTTGTTGTTGTTGCTGCTGTTGCTGATGCTTTTGTAATGTGGTTGCTAGTGGTGGTTGCTGCACCTGTTGGCAACTCAGGTGAAGCACAAGCTTTAACACGTGCTGTTTCAGCAACATTTGGTGTTGTATTTTGATTTGAATTTTTATTATTATTATTGTTATTGTTGTTGCTGATGTTGTTGCTGTTATTGTTGCCATTGGCATTAATAATCCTTATGCCATTGTTACCATTTATTGCAATTGTACTTTTTGCCAAATAAGCCAATGAACAAAATGGTTTACTTTGCTTCTGTTGTTGTTCCTGTTGTTTCTCACCATTCATATTCATGTTCATGATTTTTGATTTTTGATTTATATTCTTTAATTTACTAATTACTATTGATATTGTAGTGTAGTAAATATATTGTTTATATATACTACTGTATACTATAAAAGTCTATTTGTCTCTCCCACTGCCTGTCTTCAAAATATATATTTTGATGACAATTGATGAGTTTTCTCTGTTGTTGCTTTTATAGTAAATATAATTTACATAATTTTATGTGAAGAGAAATCCTACTACACTTGACAAACTTTTGCTATGTTACTTTGTTGTTTTCGTAAATCTCTCTTCGGTGATCTTTTACTTGTTCTCTTTTGATATTAGAACAAAACTAGTTTTAAGTCCTTGTGGCATAGTTGCAACAAAAGCTCTAGCATCCAAACTAGAATTCACTTCTCGTGTTATTTTTATTTTTTTGTTCTCCTCTAGAAAAGTCAATGCACTGAAATTGCCTTGAATTTGCTTGTTGGCCGCCGCCGGGTGTTAAAGTTACCAGTAGCAGACAGAGGCAGGCAGAATGAAAGCCAAGCAGCTAAAGAACTTCAGTCAAGATATTGTACCTACGTATGTAGAAGTGTAGAAGTGAAATCAGGGAAGCAACGGGGTTCCTCTTTCATATGTATGCACGATAGATCAAATCCAATCCAATCCAATCCAATCCGATCAGAGTAAGAGTAAGTGAGTGAAGTGATTTAAGTAAATGCATAAATGCAATGAATGAATGAATGAGGAAACACAAAGATAAGATCAAAAATATATTGAGCCGAATCCAACAAAGAATTTCTGTTGTGTGGTTGCTGCTTTTGAATGAAAACTTATTATGTATTGTCTATAGATGGTTAGATGGATGGATCAGGTGAGAGACATGCGGAACACGCGGTATGTAAGAATGTGTGTTCCAAAAGTTGTTCTCGTCGTTCGTTCTTCTTGATGATGATGGGCCGCCGCCCCGGCCTTCTTTCTGTCTGTTTCAGCAGCCTGCAGTTAGAAGTTTTTTTTTTTTTTTTTTTTTTTAATTCTATTGTACTGATGACTGATAATAATGTTCTTATTGTTGCTGTTGTTGTTGTTGTAGATTTTCTTACTGGTCACTTGTTGTTGTTGTTATACAGTTTTTGAACTTTAGCCGCTTTTTTTTTATTAATGATTATAAACCGTACAGAGTCTAATAAACGTTAATGACATTACGAAATGTGCATTCAATTAGAATTTTTATTTCATTTCTTTTAATTTTTGTATACAATTTTTCCAATTTTTTTTTTGTTTTTTCAATTCTTTCATCACTCAAAATTATTCAAAAAATCCAACAAAAATCAAATACCATTAAACTTTAGCAAACACAAAAAAAAAAAAAAAAAATTTTAAAACATTCTTTTGGAAAAATCATTGACACGCGCACAGCAAAAGAATAAACAAATGAACAAACGAAATTTTTGGAATAAATTTTCAATGCAACAAAAAAAAAAAAAACCAAAACAAAACAAAATAAAATGAGAGACAAAATAACCGAAATTCAATGGAATTTATTTATTTAGCTTCAAAAAAAAAACACACAAACGGTTAATAAACAATTCCAGACTTTTAATGAAAAATATAAAGCGTGAGGTTGCTCTTTACCGCTTCATTGTTCCAAAGTGACTGACGCCTCTTCAAGAAATCAAATTGAATGAGAGCGGCAACGACGACGACGACGGCTAAAACAAGTGCCCATGCCTAATCAACTGATCCATGTGCCATATATATTGTATTTGACATAAAGCAAATAATTAAATGAACAAAATGTTTGCATGCAAAGTGTCTTTCTTATAAGAAAGAAAGATACTTCAATACAATACAATACTGCATACCATTACACATTATAACTGCTTACAAAGCATACGGCAAAATGAGACACAGAGAGACACAGAGAGTGAGAGACTGCTCGAGAGAGTGCAAGCACAAATGTAAGCGTAGCAGGTGTACGAGTATTGTGAGTAGTGTGACCATACTTAAGCTTATACTCAATTACAATTGATTTAAACTGATATGGAAATCTTATTACAGGTGTTCTTCGATTATCATCTCCTCCTCTTCATCTGTGTTTTTCAGTATCGATCTCATTATGGAAAATCAAGTAGTCACTTTTCTCTGAACTTTTGATTGTTTTTTTAAGTAAAGAATTTTGTATGCAATAAACTTACCTTTTAATTCGGAACGAAAATATGATCAAATTTCTAAGAACTCTATCTCCATTGCCTGAGTCAAAATTGTTCTTTTGTCTGATTTCTTAAAATTTAACTAATTTAACTAAGATTCCTGAATTCGTCAATTGATTGAAAAATGCTTGTTAAGTGATGAAAATTTCACTAACAGAATGATAATAGAGATCCATAATATAATGGAGGTTTAATAATGATTGTAAATCAAAATTTTATATATTTATTTATGAACATACATCGACATTAGAATCTTTAACTATAAACTTTATACTTAGTATACATATAATTTCTCTGAAGTATAGTATGCTTAGTGGAAATAATCCCTGTAATCCAAGAGTAATTCATTAGTTTCTTTTCGTAATGTTGGTTGCTAGTGAATTCAGTAGTTGTGTTGATAATTCAAAGGCAAACCAAGTAAGTGACGAGTAACTGGTGAAACGATTGCTAAACGGTTATGTAGACGGTGGCAGTAACTGATGAAACGACTGGTGAATGGTAATGCAAGTGGTGGCAATTGGCTCTTTCCAATGATATCGACATGTCAAATTCATTAGTTGAATACATGAAAACGAATATAGAATTGTGCTATTTTCATAAGCTTCCAGTTCTGGACCAGTGATTCATAATGCATGGTTCTTAGTGGTATCTAATACAAACACAATTTAAATTCGTTTTAAAAAACCTTTCTCATTTTATAACATTTTCATAATGTGTCAATATGTTTGTTAGAAGTTATCTATATAGTATAAATGAACGTCGAAATTTCTGTCACTTTCGATACGCACAACTTTTACACTATTAAACGGATTTTGATATGGGTTTCACTGTCATTAAGAAAATTTCCTACGGAAGGAGGATATGTACAATACATTCTAAGTAATGTTTATTAAATCTTTGTACCTTGGGTATATTGTGTGGCTTTGAGACATTTTTTCTTTGTGAGTAGATAATTTTGTCAATATTAAATCCATTTTGATTTTCCAAGTGCTTTGCAATATAAGTACAAGTTTATAATGGGTCTCTAGTAATTTTTTAAATACAATACACTTACGTATATTTAGGTTAATATGATATAACGTATATATGATATAGGAAGGAAGAAAACACAAATTTTACTTACATAGTTTTTTGGTTAGAGTCTTTCCAATCAATTTTAATGCAAATGGTCACTCTGCTTTGTATTATAATGTAGTTAATAGAGAATAACTGAACAAAATATGAAGATCGAAACAATTTTTTAGAAGAGAACAAACACGGGTAAGTTTAAAGTGCAAACACATAAAGCGCAATGAAATATTTCTTTGTTTTTTTTTTTTTTTTTTCTTCATATTTATAATTATTAATAATTTTTTCATAGCGTGTTTATATATATTTTTTTCAATTTTGATAAACTATTATTTTGGACATTTTTAATTAACCTTAATTATAAACTAAACAATCGTTTTGTTGTTGTCAATTGCTTTCTGATTTTGTTATACCCTTCATACAATTACTTACTTATTATATGATTGCAATTACTATACTATTTTGTCATAAAATTTGTGATACAAATATGTACGAGTATGTTATGTACTTCCTAAGATATCAGAATACAAAACACATAGTTTATATAATATTATCATTAATTTAATGGATCCACATTACGAATAATCACTAGGATATACTACACATTAAAGGTATCTATTTCATTTATTTATTTATTTTTTTTTTTTTTTTTATGTGTATGTAGTTCCGATAGATGTTTGGATAAGTATAAATGCAATTGACAATATTTAGATTATGAAAAAAAAAAATAAAAATAAAGTTACATTGTATCAAAATTTTACATTGCCAAGTTATAATAATGGAGGGTTTTTAATGTTGGGACACTTAAAACAATAAATAATTTTATATTTTGTTAAAATCGTCTTTAAACCATATTAATTTTTTTTTTTTTTTTATTTTCAAAAATTATTGAACATTTTATCCAATTTTTATAAAATCCTTTTGGATTTCATATGTCTTACACTCTCTTTTGTATGTGATTGTCTTATTAAAATAAAACAAAAAAAAAAAACATAAATAAATATAAATTAACAGAAACTTTTTTAAGGAATCAAAACAAAAAAAAAAAAAATAAATAAATATATTCAAATAAATGTATTCAATTGATAGATTGGTTGTGTTCCTCGGTGAAACTAAACTTTTAATGATTTGTCTTACACCAGTAGAACACAGTTTTCTAAACTGTTGATCTGTCAAAGAGTCAAAACTGTGGGTCCGCGAACTACATAAGTTTGAGAACCACTGCTGTACATTAAAGAGCACACGATTACTAAACACAAATGCTCTCTTCTTCACGCGCTCAGTTCAGGTGAGCTCATCTCATCTCCATCTCTGTTTCTCTCCATCATAACGCGCAGCATCATCAATGATATCTTCAGATGCGCGCCTGCGCATTTGCAAATAAAATGCAAATACTTATGCAAACAGAAAACAGAAAACAGAAAACAAAATAAATATCTTCTCGGATTTCTTAGTATTTCTTCATTTGTAATTGGATATTTTAGAAGAAACGCATTTCAGAATTTTTCTTTTTCTTTGTTTATTTTATTTTCATTACAGTAAAATTCCTCCATATTTTTACATATATATTTCTGTTCATATATTTTTTTCTCTGATATACTTAGTTCTATTCTATATACCTGTTATTATTATCCACAAAGACCTAAACATTTATAAAGTTAAAGACAAACTACTTATTATTTGTTATTGTTGTTAAAATAACTAGAAATATTTTGATTATAATATATCTTGATAATCTTAATAAAAATATTAATAGTTTTCTTTATTAGTTTTATACACAATATTGTAATTCATATAAAAGAATTGACACAAACTGTTAAACCTTAGTACTGTTTAGTATTCTAAAATAGTTGTTATAATAATTCTTAACCGCAATAAATTTTTCTGAAATCTTTTTTTTTTTTTTTTTTTTAATTTTTTTTTTTTTTTCTTTTTAATTTTCACTAAATATTCATCTTTCACTAAAACTTCTTAAATACTAATAGAAACCTACTTTCCTGTATTAAAGTTACTTTACTGTTAAATATTGAATAGGATTAACTTTTATATGTTTTTAACAAATTCCAAGCTAGTCAAGTTTCAATTTGATTAATTTGATTAAAATTAATTTCATTACACTTAGATTAGATTAGATTAAAGATATACAAATTAGCTACCAATTGAAATTCATAGTTATGATATTTTTATGATTTATGGTGAAAAAATAATTTAAAAAAAAAAACAATATAAATAAAAATATTATTTCAAAAAGCACTACGCATGTATCAAAATTGTACAACCGGCAGCAGTGGACCATGATTTTTTTTCAATTGCTTCTATATAGATATAATAGGTTTGACTTACCCTTCGGTTGGTTGTATTACAACTAAGTATATCAATAGAGCAATGAATTTTTATAGAATAGAATACAAAAAATATAAAAAAAAAAACTAACTTTGGCTATGCCGAAGTTATAATACTCTTCACGCCATTGCTATTAGTCCGAGGGTCTTTAAAATCTATAAGGTTGTTGGATATAGATCCGGCACTTATTTTGTCCAAATTTCAGTTCTATAGTACAAAAAATGAAAACGTTTTTCTAATAAGAACTTTCATTTTGTCCGTGGGTCTTGAAATTTATATGGTTGGTGGATATCGGTCAGAAACTTTTTGTGTTCACATTTCAAGTCGATAATATGAAAAGCAAAAAAAATTTTCCAATGAGAACTTTCATTTGGATCCCGGTTTGTACCCTCCCTAGTGGTCCGATTCAGCTGTATCCGACAAATGTACTGCATATGGGAAATGATTTAGGACCAAGCACGCAAAAAATCATATAACAATTGAGAATTGCTTTGGACAGTTAAAGAGGAGATTCTCTACTTTGCAATACATATGCGTGTGTTGCTTTGCAAAAATTGCAGATATAATTGTAAGCAGTGCAATACTATAAAACTTTCTTCGAGATGATTTTGAAAATGAGTTCGAATCTATTCAAAGGAAAAGAAAGAAATTAATACAGATAATTAGGCAAAAGGAAATGGCAAGAAATTGTAAAAGAACTCTGTTCCTTATAATATCTATACAAATCATAGACTAAAAGTGTTTGTGCGTGCATCACATAAAAGTCACTCATTGAATTCAAAATCGAATTACTAAACTATAAGAAGCTTTATTGTGAGTAACATATAATGTTTATTTCATCAAAATCTATCGAAAGAATCGGTCGAAATTAGTGAATCAATTTTTGCTTAGAGACATAGTGAATTGTGAGTCATAGCAAAATAAATTAAATGTCATTATTTCTATCATTTCTGCGTAAAGTTGATTTTGAGAAAAAAAACAAATAAATCCTGGAGAGTAACAAAGTACACTGGGATTACTAGTATATCATAAATCCTTAATTAATGCATTCTGATTGCTTGATAAGTATTAAAATTAAAATAAAAAAAAAAAAAAAACTATAGCATTTCATCTTCAAAAAAAATCAACTGACATTTCAACCTCGTCTAACATTTCAACATCATCTATCTTTTTTTCTTCTTCTTCCTTCTTTTCTCGTTCTTTTAGCCTTTCTTCCCATTCACTTAAAAATTGGAGCAGTCATAACAGGACCACTCTATGAAGCTCTTGGGTGCTAAGGTTTTTCGTCTCCTCTGTTTCACCACCAAATTTCCTGTTGTCTGATTTTGGCGTTTCTTCAACTTCAATACCAAAGCTCACATCCATGGCATCTAGAAAAAAAATTGTAATTATTACAATTAAATTTTTAATAAAGACAAATAAAGGTTCCCGGATTGAATATAATTCTCCCTGCAAAACTCTATCCCAGTCTTTCAAAAGTATTCTCTTTTGCCACCCTCACAGATGGCACTTGTGACTTCTTAAATATAAATTTGTAAAAAAAAAAAAATGAAAATTTGGAATGATGTCTAACTCACTATGCTCACTGTTCTGTGAGACTACAGACTTTCAGTAATGATTCGAACAATGGAAAATCTATATTCGAATGGAATAGGGGAATATAATAAATAAATATTTTATAAATTGAAAGTAAAATATACGAGTATTTGACAACTATACTCGTAGTCTCGCTATTTTATACATAGTCTTGCATGAAATGGTGGCTGTTTTTAAAGGTTTCCTGACCTGTCAAAAAGGAAAGGAAGAAGGAAAAATACTACATGAAAATTGAGAATGAGAAAATAAATATGGTACACACACTTAAAGGTCTTCAATAATTATTGGAATTGTATAGAAGACAACGATAAACTTCTTCTTCCTGTTTTTTGCCTGGGCTTCTTTATTTCCCATGACTTATTTGACTTTGCACGTCATCATTACAACTACCATCATTATCATCATCAACATCAACATCAACATCAACATCATTATCATTATCGCTTTGCTGCTTGCAACCAATAGTAGCAACAACACCAACAACAACAAATAAAGCTATGCAACGAGGGGTGCAACAACAATAATTTCAGTAGCAACAGCAGCAATCGAAATAACTGTTAATAGAAGACTAAATATAGAAGAAGAAAATGATCATGATGGTGATGGTGATGATGATGATGATGACAACGCAAATACAAAAAAAAAAAAAAAAGAAAAGATAAAATCTTCAAAAAGTGGCAGTGGCAATAATTTCTTATCGTTGTTTCTGTTGTCACTTGTCTTACAAGTTGAAGGCTGCAATTTGCAATTTCTTCTTCTTTGTCAACTTCTTTTTCTTCTTCTTCTTCTTCGTCATGTTTGTGTTTTTACTGTTGCTGTTGTTGTTATTGTTGTTGCGTTTTTGCTACTGAAAAAGATCAACATTGAGAAAAAACATAAGATACTGAACTTTTTATCCAAACTTCTTTTACTATCTTTGTTTCTCTGTTTCTCTCTCTTTT
Organism: Amiota mariae; assembly: GCA_035041805.1. Classification (NCBI taxonomy): domain Eukaryota; kingdom Metazoa; phylum Arthropoda; class Insecta; order Diptera; family Drosophilidae; genus Amiota; species Amiota mariae. The sequence continues at coordinate 42,309 of JAWNKV010000940.1, read as the reverse complement.
TCATTTTCATTTTCATTCTCCTTCTCACTCTCTTTCTCTTTATGAAGTGTTACAAATTGCCTTTGAAAATACCAAAACAAAAACAGTACCAAAGAAGACTAACTTTGGCTATGCCGAAGTTTGTAATGCTCTTCACGCCCCTCCTAGTGGTCCGATGATTTTCAAATTTATATGGTTGGTAGATATGGGTCAGACACTTATAGTATGTAAGTCGATAGTACAACAATCAAAAAAAGTTTTTTTCTTATTAGAATATGATTTTGGATCTGGGTTTGTATGGACCCCCCTAGTGGTCCGATGGTCTTGAAATATTAATGGTTAGTGTTCAAATTTGAAGTCAATAATACAAAAAACAAAAAAGTTTTTCTATTAATAAATTTAATTTGGATCCAGGTTTGTATGGGGGGTAACCCCCCTATTGGTCGGATTCGGCTGACTCCGACAAATGTACGTATGTGCGTATGGTAAAAAGAAAGCTTCTTGCACTGCACTGAAGAGTATAAATATACAATAACAATCTATTACATATAGTAAATCTATAACATATAGTGAAGCAGTTGAAGTATTTAATTAAAATTTTGGAATTTTTTTCAGAGTTTATAAATTACCTTGCAATGTACGAATCTGCTGCAATACCAAAGACAAACGAGTTATATTTTTGGATCTGAGATTGATCGATTGAATTTTCAGTGCTTTCATATTGATATTCATTTTTTCTATAACTCAAACTTCTATACTACGTTGAATATCTACTGGGAAGAGATTCCGGCTTGACGATCCTCAGTCACGGCTCATGTCAACTAATCGCCGCCTATCGTATAGGCAAACAAATTCACAAAATGTCAAGGAAGTGATGACACAACAATACTGAAGCAGAACCACGATCTGCGGAAAAAGACGGAAGGATACCTTGAACTCCGAAGTAATGCAGAAAGGGGTTCCAGAGTATGAATATTGTCCACAGGAAGAGGTGGAATATTAAGTGGATACACCACTCTTGTAAGCATGACGGTGGCTATAGAACAGAAAAATTGGCACTTTCATTTCTAAATTGATTTTATTGTAAAAAAAACCGCCATTTTTGAAAATATCATGAGACTTTAAAGAGAAACCTTGGATTTTATCAACATTCTACATGGGACAATAAGTATTAAATCTAATGAAATATGATTATAAAGCATTAATAAGTTTAAACCCTAATATAACTTCTGATGCTACTACTACTCTAGGGGATTATATTGAGGTGGTCAGTTGTATAAAACTAGTAGGAATTTCAACTTCAAATGACAATTTGACACAAGAATTTATTCTACAGACTTTCAAGAATGATGTGATAGTGTGATAGATAATATTAAATTTTCATATTTACAAATGAATAACAATAAAATTAACAATCATTATAAAAGATTAAACAAATTGGAGGAATTTATTTTTATTGAAACTTACTTTTAAAAAAAAAAAAATGTAAATGTTCATCCAGAAATTGCTTACTTGCAAATAGAGTTAGAACTTTATGTGAACTTCATAATTAATATTTTCAATATTTGTACAATCTTTTGTCAAGTTTTCAGGTTTTCAATAAAAAGTCAAGGTCCCCATAAGATGAAATATTGTATATTTTGTGCATTATACTTACTAGTGATTCGAGTAATGGGAAGTTCACAAGTTGTAACAACAACATTGTGCAATGAAAAGTTCAAATTCTCAAGATTAACAAAATACAAAAAAAAAAATAAAATTAGTGCGCAACATTAAAAATAACAATAAAAAACAGAAATGAACTCGCAAAAGAAAAAAATCGAATAATAAAATGATGAAAAATTCGCATTCACATTTGTATTGATTTGATCCAAACCAAACCAAAGCAAACTAAACTAAACCAAACCAAACAAAAACTATATAAAATATATCCACATTATTGATTCATCTGTGTATAATCCATCCACCATCTATCTACCTCACCACTTCTTGTAAGCAGCCCTTTCAAGTACATAATTGAAGTAAATGTCACAGCATCATGCATCATGGTCCATAGATAAATATAAAGATAGATGATTGTTAGCGAGACAGGGAGACGGCAAGAGGAAACTTTCAATTGAGTTGAGTGGAAAAATGTTAATGCAGTCAAATCACCCAAAAATAGAAAAACATTTAAGTGAAACCGCCATCGGCAAAACTAGTAATTTGTTCAAAGTTTGTTGTGTTGTTTTGTTTTGTTTTTTGTTTTTTTTTTTTACAAGATGAAAAGGCGTGAGAACGCGAGCAATTTAAAACGGCGCCCACACTACTACACACTACAATACTTAGTGCATACTTCTATTGAATGAAGGAGTAAATGCTTGAATGAATGAATGAATGAATAAGTTAATCGTGACAACAACAACAACAATAACGTCAACATCAACTTGTCCATGGCACCTTCATCGCTTAACAATCCAGAGAGGTATTAGGTGTTAGCTTCATTATCGCTTCAATTGTTGTTTTCAAATAAGCAAAAAAGAATCTCACTCAAACAGAGAGTCAAATGTTGAACAAAATGTCAAAAACATTAAAAACATTTACACATGATTTTTTTTAAATTCGAAATTCATACTCAAGGTGTAGTATATTGTATATTTATTTATTTATTTAAAGCTGCTCTTTAGGTTAGTTACTACTTAGTTCATTTAGATCTTCTTCTTATCAAGTGCTAAGATTTAAAATATCAAGGTTAAAGAAATTAACAGAAGTATACGACCGGAGGAGGAACCTAACTTCAGTAAACTCGTCCTCGCCTCTCACCTCTGGATTATAGTCGACACATCTTATAGTCATCTTCTATTAGTCCCGCCAGTCATTTCCATCGGTCATTTACCTGTATCAATCTTTTTATTTAACTTAATATACTTGTACTACTTGTTGTGCCCCCAAATATTCACTAAAATGTAAGGATTATTAATTAAAAAAAAAAAAGAAAGAGAGGCTAGGGTTAGTGGTGATAAATGAGGGAAAGAATATGTAAGAGTTTAAGGATGTTCCAGGCGATGGTAGAAATTTGAAAAAAACATATATAAAAAAAACTAACTTTGGCTATGTCGAAGTTGTAATACTCTTCACGCCCCAGCGAGTGGTCCGAGGGTCTTGAAATGTATAAGGTTGGTGGCTATGGGCTAGACACTTATAGTGTCCAAATTTTAAGTCGATAGTACAAAAAATAAAAAAGTTTTTCTAATAACAACTTTCATTTGGATCCCGGTTTGTATGGGGGTACCCCTCCTATTAGTCCGAGGGTCTTGAAATGTTTAAGATTGGTGGCTATGGGTTAGACACTTATAGTGTCCAAATTTTAAGTCGATAGTACAAAAAATAAAAAAGTTTTTCTAATAAGAACTTTCATTTGGATCCCGGTTTGTATGGGGGGTACCCCTCCTAGTAGTCCGAGGATCTTGAAATGTATATGGTTGGTGGATATGAACCAGAAACTTGTAGTGTCCGAATTTCAGTTCAATAAAACAAAAAACAAAAAAGTTTTTCTAATAAGAGCTTTAATTTAAAAGGGGGTTTGTATGGGAGGTACCCCTTCTGGTAACCCTAGGATCATAAAATTTAAATGGTTGGTGGATATGGACTAGAAACTTGTAGTGTCCAAATTTAAGTTCGATACAATAAAAAACAAAAAACTTTTTCTAATAAGAAGATTAATTTAAAAGGGGGTTTGTATGGGAGGTAGCCCAACTAATGGTCCGATTCGGCTGATTCACGAACTTGATCGGCGTTTGGTAAAAAGAAACCTATGTACAAGATTTCAGATCTCTAGCTCAAAAACTTCATAACAAACATATAATACTATTCACTAACGCGAAGAGTATAAAAATCTGGAACTTTCTAGACAAAACTAAATCAAAGTGGACCAATTTCAACACCCTTACGAGTATCTTCCAAATCCTCATTGCTATAAAAGTACAATCACCATAATGCATGATGGGATACTTGGGGCTACAACCACACATAAACTCCATTCGTCTGCGATGTGTAGTTTTGGTTGTTGACTGAAATATAGTCTCACACACATCCAATATTATGTTTACCATCCTCGTATATTAAATACCCTGTCCGACGTTGTCCTATCTGTCCTTCTCTAAGCTTTGTATGCATCTCACTTATACACCTCACTTCTTTCAATTTTATTCCGGTTGTTCTTTTTTGTTAAATCTTCCTCATGAATCACTCAGTTCATTGATTAAAACCATATAAAAATCCGTTCTGTAGTTTTTAAGTTCATCACGTTCAAACAGAAAGAAGCTTCAGGGGACTATGTTTTATAATACATATACATATGTATAGATATATAAATAGATATACATGTTGACCTAATGTTTACTGAAAGTAATATGTATTTGGATATGTCACCGACCATCGTGGTCTCAGATATCAGTCAAAAAAATTGAGCAGCAGCTTTTAAGAAACTGAGTTCTGTCGATTTTGAGAACTGGACGTGTATCTATTGTAAAGTGATAAATGTTGATTTGGGTCTAAATTCAATCTATAATACTAAGTAGTTTCAATGTAATTTTGATATGGTCATTTATATTTTTTTAAATAAGAAACGACCAACTCACCAAATTGACTGGTTACAGACGAATTTGTCAAGGTTTTGCATCGATTTATTATCACAAATAAAACCCACATAAATTTGTATAACCCAGAGATCATTCAACTATTGAACATTGCATTTTTTGGGGTAAATCTGCTCCGAAGAATACAAAGATAGTCCTATCAAACGAAAAGTTTATGACCACGATTTTTTTTTTTTTTTTTTTTTTTTTGGATTCTCCTGAGTAACATAATTCATTGAAATATTAAAGAAGTAGCAGAAACGCCGGGAAAAACATTCTTATATCTTCATTCCTATTATAACATGGATATTTATTGATCAACCCTCGTTTATTGCACTATATCTATTGGAATTTAATACTGAATAACACCATTTAATTTGAGACTTTCTTGAAATAAAAACTAATTTGTCGTTTTTATTGTTATGATGATTATTTACTATTATGCATTTTATTTTCATTTTCTTTCCATTTCTTGAATTTTTTTTTTTTTTTTTTCAATATTTTTACTATATTTTTTTCACATTGAAATCAAAAACTACAAAAGACCGTGAAAAACAAAACAAAATAAATAAAAATATATATACACATAGACATATGTACATATGTACTTATATACATAAGTGATGAATACATTATAATGCAAAATATTTTAAAGCATTTGCTGTTGGCGTTTTGTTTTGTTTTGGTTTGGTTTGGTTTTTTTTTACCATTTTTTTATACAACAAAATAGTAGTATGTTATGTACAATAATTCATAATGTTAATAGTATCTGTAAGACGAGCTAAGTTAACCTGAGCTGAGTTGAGCTAGAAAAATATGCTTAACTATGGTGAAAGGTGTTTCGTCTTCAAGTTTTTTTTTTTTGTATATTTTTTTTTTTAAATTTTTTTATCTTGTCTTCTTGTCTTGTTTAGTTGACTAAAATAAAAAATAAAAAGCAAGGAAATTAAAAGGTCTTTCTGGCAAAAAAAAAATGAATTGTAGCAAAACTAAGAAAAGTAAGTACAAGTAAATTTTGTCTTGCCAAAAGAGTTTAAAACATATTGTAAATATTCAGCGCCTAAAAAAATTGATATAATTATGATAATAATGGCATATGACTTAATAAGCTCATGAGCTTTGGAATGTAAATATAATAAATTTAAATCCAAAAGATACTACAGTACAATGGTTCAAGTACTTAACATGTAATTAAACAAATACGCTTCATATTGAAGACAAGATAAATCAGACAAGAAAAGCCATTATGGTCAATGTTTATACAACTCCGAATAGGATACACTCAACTGACGCATACTCATCTACTCAACGCTATTCTTGAGGCGAAACCCTCTCCATCGATCATATGTTGACCCACTGTCTTAACTTGACGAGGACTGGGGCCTACTATTCCCAAAATACAAAACACACAGATCTCCTCAAACCACCTATTATCTTCTTATACAGGATGGCGCAATAGCACGTGCGTCATCTTTTTTCGCGGGGGGGGGGGGGGGGTTTACAGCGAATTTTGAAGTTGGATCTTAAACTGTTGGATCTTAAACTGCAGATGTTTCCTGCAAAACTAATTTCCCAAAGAGGTGATATCCCTGACTTAACGCCTCTTGACTTTTTTTTGTGGGGATATCTCAAACATAAAGTTGTATAAAGTCGGAACAATCCGAGGAACATCAGTCAACCAAAGGAAAATATCCGTGGAGAAATAGCAATAATCATTCCAGATTTATTGACAAGAGTTTTCACAAATCTGCGATCGCCTTTAGAGGAGGGGCCGTCATTTAGATGATGTTATTTTTAAAAAATAAACTACATTTAAGTACCTAATCATCCTATCTTTTATTTCAACTATACCTTTTGTATTTATTTTTTTAACCTATACTTAATAAATGCACGTTCTATTGCGCCAACCTGTATATAAAAATTAGTGTTTTAAATTGTTCGTATGTTATGCGCTGCCATACCGTTCATTTGATTGCATCGAAATTTTGTGAATGTGTAAGAGTGGTTACCTGCTTGAACATAGATTAGTTTTGGTACCGATATGTGGCCCCGTTCCCGAGATCTGGGTTATTCAAACAACCCAAACCCCTAAAAATATACTACAAAAAATTAACTAAAATAAGAATTTAATTTTCTGATACTCAAATTGTATATATAATTTAATAAAAATTGACTAATAATAGGAACCATAGAGTCGTAGACTTTAGTAGCTAGTACCACTTGAAACATATATAGTGCTATAAAAAAAAAAACAATATACAGGGTGGAGCGTGGGAACTTCCTTTTTTGAAAATGACATAAAAAACTGCACATGCTTAAACATTTTTTATTGTTACCATTTTCCTGTCACATATAGTGGGAGATTTTGCTTTACACTGTTTTGAAAATAAGATCTTGTAGGTGTTTCCCTCCATTGTCAATACACTGATTCAGTCGAATTCGGAAGTTTTGGTCGACTCTTTCGAGCATGTCGACCGGTATATGGGCAGTTGCGGCTCGGATGCGGTTCTTCAGGTCCTCCAGGGTCCGTGGACGATCGTTATAAACCCGAGACTTCAGATAACCCCACAGAAAATAGTCACAGGGGGTTAAATCAGGCGAGCGTGCAGGCCAGTTTAAGTCCCCATACCGAGAGATCAGCCTCCCGGGGAAAGCTTCTCTCAAACAAGCCATTGAGGTCCTCGCTGTGTTGGCTGTGGTTGCATCTTGTTGAAACCACACATTGTCCAGTTCCATTTCTTGAAGAGCGGACAAAAAGAACTCCCGGATCATTGTCGAATAACGATCTGAATTGACGGTTACAGCACGACCATTTTATTGTTGAATGTTCAATGTTTTCAGGTGTTCTTATCGTTCTCGTAGGTCCTTTCTTCATTTTAGACACATTCCCCGTTTCCCTAAAGGCATTCACCCACATTAAAATCGATTTCCGATCAGGAACACGACCTGGAACATGGAAGTGAAGACGAAAGGCACGTTGCACCGCGACGATCGAGCGGCTATTAGAAAAATACGCCTCCGCAGTAAAAGAGCGATGCTGTCTCGACCAAAGCATTATCGCGACTGAAAGCATGATAGAACAAAACTTCCCACTCAGCTCCTTCCGTTGAGCCGCTCCCCACCACTCCATGACGCACCCCACTTTAACAGCGCCCAATTCAAAAAATGAAGTTCCGCGCTCCACCCTATACATATGAGACATACATGTAAATAAATCTGATAAAATCGGAACCACAATAACTTTACAATTCGAGAAATCCGGAAACTTTGCAGTCAACACCACAATAATATCACAATTTTCTGGGCTCCTAGCCGCCAAGGAATATGTGGAAACGAATGTACTGACTTGACAGCCTGCTATATCAGCATCACCTAGTCTCACACCTTTCTTGTTACCATTCACCTTTGAGCGAAGAAGCTGACTGAATGGATACAGTTTAACCACCGATAATCTGCCATCAACCCGAATCAAATCAAAAATCAGCTTACCCATCAACTAGACGAGACGGATATTTGGGTTATTCATTCGCCTGCGCATTGGACATACACGGGATACCCATCAACACCATCATACAATTATAAAAGGTAAAGCCAATTTAGCCTGTTATTCTCTCGAAATTTAATCACTCTCAATTTTAACGTCACAAATGTGTATCAGTGTATTAAAAGCAAAAAGCTTTTTTTTTCATGACGTCAGAAGTATTTATATATATATTTTTTAGAACGACACTTAACTGTAAACAAAATTGACGCGACGCCACCTTTATTTCTTACACATTTTCAAATCATCAGTTTGTCCACTATGCCTTCTCTGCAGAGTCGACCTCATCATAGACCAATTTCTGGACTTCTGTCAAATCCGTTTCAACTCTTAAAAACCCCAACATCCATAAGCATCTTCAAAATCTATAATTAAATTATGTATCCCAACTTAAAAATTTAGACATAAGATGTTATTAAATCAAGATTCGAAGGACCTTGCAACTAGTCACTCATTTAAGTATTCAAAATTAGATTTAATCTTGTTAAATAAATAAAATGTAACAAATTTTATTTCACTTTTATTTCTGTCTAAGATGATTTTACAACTACTATACGAGTATAGAAACTTAAGCTAGACATGATTCTACCTATGAAAAAGGAGTTTTGTTTTCTTTCATTTCGTTTTTATGAATGAATATTTCGGTTCTCAAAAGTTTGTAAAAAAAAAAAAAAAAAAAAAAAAAACAATAATCATCATTGTCATGATTAAAATTTTGAAATATTATCAATGTTGCGAAAAATTATTCTAACAACAACAAAATTTATGATAATCAATTATTATACTTTCCTCTATCATACAAATGTATGTATTGCATATATAATGTACTATAATGAGTTTAGTAAATAGATTATCATTATAATAAGTGAAAAATGCAAATCATTAACGTGACAAATATGAATGCCTTTATCATCATCATAATTAACTTCATGATTATTATGATGATTATGATTATTATGATGATAAACAATACCGTGACAATCACCATCACCATCACCATCACCGTCACTGTCATCGTCACACATTTATTCATTCGTCTCGTTTTGTTTCTCGGAAAAAAAAATCGCTGAATTCGCGAGCTCATTTTACATGCATACAACTTGGTTTCAAAAAACAAAACAAAAACAAAAAACAAAAAAAAAAAACTTTCAGTTAAGTGAGTCTTAACAAACTTAAGATACAATAGTTTTTTTTTTTCTTATTATCTTTTTTCTTTTTAGTACGTCGTACTTTCTTAGAAAGCTACCACTATAGTAAGTAATATGTTATTCCTCGCCACTATTGCGCCAATTGGCTCTTGCTCTGGTACTCAAGCGAAGCATCATAGTCATCATAATACCCTTAAGCAATCTAAACTTAGTAAATACATTCATACTATATAAAGTTGGTAAAGTGATCCAATGCGATCAAATAGTACAAGATGCAATATGATCCATGGTGAATGAAAAAAAAAACAAAAAAAAAAAGAAGCAAACCAGAAAAAGTTTCAATTCGATCCAATCCAATCCAATTCATACTTACAAACTAAAAAAACAACTAGCCAAAGGCTTTGAAAGTAAGTTGTACTTACATATAGTACAATAAGTATTTATTACGATGTGAGAATAAGAACAGTAGCTGAAAGCAAGAGCATATAGTAGTACTTACTATTATACTTAGAAGAAAGAAACACATAAAACAAACGAAAGAAAATTAAGGTAATAAAAACTAAAAGGTTTGTCCAGTCTAGTTGTGTTTGTTCCCATATACTTGTAGTATTGACTAATGGATACCAGAGATAGCATTAGAATTTAAATACAACTATACAACATTTTTATTACTTACTACATTTGAATTTGTATCTGAACAGAGTCTGAAGCCGCTATTTCCGGTCACTTGGCTTAAGGAAAGAGAAGAGAATGATGATAATGATAATGATGATGATCACTAAAAACTTCGTCAAAAGAAACAAGGTGATGGTGAATATGATTTTTGTTGTCTTAATACATTTGCAAATGTAATTTGGCAAGCGTCAAACGTCAAATAATTTTAATTGCTGTTTCAGATGATAAACATCATCATGATCATCATTATCATTCATATCATCACCATTACGATTTTGGGAAAATATAAGTAAATGAAGAAAAATGAAAATCTTAATTATCATCAACATCATTTTCATTTTCATTTTCATTGTTCGTTATTTTATGACTCGTTATGACTTTAGAAAGGCGTCCAATGATGATGAGGCGGCGTTTAATTTTGATTTTATGCAAAATTTTCTTGCAAATTTTCAAAAAAAAAAAATTTTTTTTTTTTTTTTTGGTTTTTTCTGTTTTCTGGAAATTTATGAAAGAAAAAAAAATTCACTTTTGACAAAAGTTTTCATTTTTGATTGTTTTAAATTGGTTTTAGTTTTCATTTTGAGGAAGTTGCAAAAAATACATAAACAGGCAACCATACTCGTATATTAAGAAGAAGAAGGGAAGGAAAGGAAAGGGAAAAGAAAGAAAGAAAGAAAGAAAAATCATTTACCAACAATAAACAAAGAGTTCAAGTTGGGCAAAACTTAACACTTTTCATAGCAATTTGACAAGGAATTGCTGCTGTTATTTTTTGTTGCTGCTGCTGTTGCTAAGTTGCTAAGTTTACTTGTTGCTGCTGCTGCTTGTTACAATGGCAATTGTTGTCATCACGAAATTAACCTCATCGACATCTCATCATAAGTGAATGATGAACGGAACAGCAACACATAATAATGAGGAGTAGCATCAGCGACACCAACAACATAGTACACCACCAAAAGTAACAACAAGTAACAAGTGCTGAGCCTAGAGCAGAGTTTCTTAAACATTTTCAGTCATTGAACAATAATAGAAATTTAATGAGAAGTACTAAATTGTAAAATGAAACTACAGTTGGACTTCTCCATAAAAAAAAAATCCTCTAAAACAAAGATTTCTCTTGTGGACAAAGTTTTTGAAGAAAATGCAATTTTTGTTCACATTATTTTTTCATCTATTTAAACTTCTCTCTTTATATAACAAATTTCTCTGTATTTCATTCAATTAAATTTTATTATTAAACTCTTATAGAGAAATCTATTTATATAGGGTCACCCATTTATTGGTCCTATTTTGAACTCCCTGTCAATTTGAGCGTCATAAATTTCTGACAGTAGTTTAATTTTAACCTTCCGCTGAACGCATATGGATCGCTTGTCTTTGGAACAACGCTTTGAAATATTACAAAATTATTTTAAGTGTGAATGGCCACAAAATATTGCAAAAATTGTGTATTAAATTTGGAGGAAATTTAATTTTGCTTGTATCTGCGATTTGATGCCGATTGACTTTATCTGTGAGGCGCATTGAAAGATAATAATAATTGATCACTTGAAATAGAACATTCGGGTTGAAATTGACCAGGAAATCGTGGACAAAGTGCTGGAAAATTGGTGTTCCAGGATGGCCTACTGCCGAGACAGCAGCGACCAACATTTGAATGAAATCATTTTTCATACTTAATAGGAAGAATCAATCTATCAAATAATGTGAAATTCTTTGAAAGAATATTAACTTTTGTTCATTTAATGACCAAACCAAAATCGGACCAATAGTTGGCCCATCACTTTTTTAAGCACTCTGAAGCACAATTTAAGAAACTCTGGTTTAAAATATTTTAATGGAGTGGTAAATACTCATTTATATTGTTTTGTTTTGATTTGTGTTATTTTGTTATGGATGAAGGTTGAAGTTGAATGGAGTTGGTGAGGCTTTTGTTGCATGTTGCTTGTTACTTATTGTTATATGTTGACTTTTTAAAGTTATTCGCATTGTTACAACTGTTAATTACCAACAATTGTTGTTGTTGTTGTTGGTGGTGGTGGTGATGCTGGTGCTGGTGCTGGTGCTGGTGCTGGTGCTGGTGCTGGTGGTTGTTTGTTATTATTGGAATTTTTTAAACAAAATGCCAGCAACAAAAATGTTTGTGGAATTGTTGATGTTGTTACATTACATGATATTGTCAGTTGGTTCGTTGGTTCGTTGGTTGGTTGGTTGGTAGATTTCATATAGTCCTGATTCGTTAAACGCATAACGAAAATTCCTAACCATAATTGGATTAACAGCAAACAATAAAAACACCAACAACCACAACCAGCACAACAATAAATTAGAGACAAACTTCCAAAGTTGAATTTTATTTTATTGTATTAGTAGTTGCAATTGTTGCATGTCTTTTTTTAGTTTTCATGTTAACCTTTTTAAGCCTCAAAAGGCACAACAAACCAATGAAGCCCAAAGCCAAAAAGCCAATTGGTTTTGTCTATCAAGACAGTTTTGTCTCAGTGTTGGTGATATCTCTCCTCTCCCTCTCTCTCCCATATAAGTATACTCTCCTTCTCTGTCTCTACTATCATCGTTTCTGATTTTGTCTAAAATCACATATTTTCGCACAGAGTCTAAGCAAATGCCGGTGATTACTTAGTTGTCAAGAAACTGCACTTGAACATTTTCATTTTCATTACATTTACTTACACTTTTCCCAGTGAATGATGGGTTTTTGATTTGCTCCAAACAATAGTAAAAATTACTATAAAACAATTGTAAAATCATTTTCACATTTGATGTTCTCAATCCGCTTGTAAATTTATAAATCAGAAATGATATACAATATAATACATTTCCTCCAATCAATCAATGTAAAATAACTTACTATCAAGCAAAGCCCAAAGGCTTAGTGCCCAGTGCTTTATTTTTAATTTAACAATTTTTTTTGTGAATATATAAATAATAATAATAACAATCTTGATCAAGATTTCTGTCCTATAATATGTGGTAACGAGGTCACAGTTATATTTGTATAAAAATTTAAACAAAAATATATATTTATAGTAAAATATATAGATATATTAGATAACTTACCATCGAGCATAAATTGGGAAATATCCTCAGTATCGCACTTTTGTGCATCATCCCTAAATTCATCCATATTTTCCGGTTTTCAGTTAATTTATTTTTTTAGTTAATTTATTTATTTAATTTATTTATTTAATTTATTTATTTAATTTTTCTTCTATTTTTTTCTTCTATTTTTTTTTTTTTTTGTTTTTTTGTTGTTGTATTTTTTTATATTACTTTTATCAATTAATATTTGGTTTCATAAATTTTTTTGCACAGTTTTGCAATATTCTCTTAACCTTCACAGAAATCAATGAATAAAAAATTTGTTATTTTCTTTTTTGTTCAAAAATTTATAAGAAATAAATCAAATACTTAAAAAAAAAACAAAAAAAAATAATAATTTTCACATTGATATTTTTGTTAATTTTTGCACTTGGACTAGATATTTATTTATTTAGTTTTTTATTTATATATTTATTTATTTATTTTTTTTTTTTTTTTTTATTTATAAACTTTTTTTTTTTTTTTTAATTTTTATTTTGTCTTCTTTGCTTTAATATTGAGTATTTTCTTGAATGAGACATGCAAAGTCAATAGCCAAAGGAAACAACAAAAGAAAAAAAAACTTGTTCTGATGCTTTGCATATAAAATATGTGAATGAATGAAGCCCATTGTGCGCGGCACCTTGAAATGTGAAACGGTTTTACCAATTCGCAAAAATCATACAATATTTGTCAAATCATGTTTCTTGACCAAAAAACAGATTCAAAACGTATGAGTTCGTGACAAAAGAATAACATAAACAACAAGATATTGATTTCATTTTATATATTATGAACTACCAAAAATATCTGATTGTGTGTATCAACAATTTTGTGGGATGAGATGGAAAAGGTCTAATACATATTCTTACATACAACTATAGAAGGTATTGCAGCTTAATACTTCTTATTAGTTTTTTTTTTTTTTTTACATTTTTATGGTATTTAATAGAAGAATATAACCTACAAATATTAAGATGTATTAACAACTAAATACAATAAATATAAAGTTCGAGTATCAATAAAATGGTTTGACGGCATGCATCAAGTGTAAATATCTCTTTTAAAAATTAGTTTGCGTTCCTACTTATTATTGTTGCACACATCTTACGAAAAGATCCTAACGAGTTTAGTTATTTCATGGATCCCTCAATTATCTAAAAGCTGTGGGAGACTTAAAACCTTCTGACGGCATTTCATAGAATCTGATAACTGGATAAATTTAAGAAGAGTTTTTCAAATTTTGTATATAAAACTAAACTAAGTATTATTTATCTTAAGGAGTCTACTATAAGTTCTTCAAATGTGTCATGTTATCATTACTGCCAATGACATTGGGATTCTTTTTCTATGTACTTGAGGACAAACCTACAACAATATGTACAACATAAGATCTCTAAAGTGAAATAACCAAATACTTTGTATTTCTGAATTTTAATAAAAACTCTTCACTATACTCGTACATGTTGTTTGTTGACTTCAAGAAAGCTTTCGATACGCTCAAACGCAACTCCATGTGGTTGGCTTTGAGTAGGAAAGGAGTCCCCCCAAAAAAAATCCGCCTCATAATAGCCATGTACGCAAATTCTGAATCCTCTCTCCCCGCTGCTTTTTGCCATTGTGCTGGATGACGTCATGAATAGCCTCACCCAATATAAGAAAACTGGCATTGTGTGGATCCTCTCACGACATCTGGAGGACCTGGACTTTGCAGATGATATTTGTCTCCTCTCTCACAAATTCTTCGACATGCAAGCGAAGGTGAACAATTTAGTCGCGCTGGCACGCACCGTTGGTCTGAAGATAAACATTGCAAAGACTCAATCACTCAAACACAAGCCACATAATGATAGACGGTTGTGCGATCGAATTCGTTGAGAACTTCTGATACCTCGGTTGCTCCTCTCTGTATATCTACAGACGGAGGAGCTGAAGCGGACGTTAACTGCAAGATCAGCATTTGTACGACTTAAATCAGTATGGGCAAATCAAATCACTCAAATTTCTAGACGCACGAAATTACGAATATTCTCTGCATGTGTGAAATCAACGCTTTTATATAGAAGCGAAACATGGCTTATCTCAAACTTCATTACGCAGAGATTGCAAGCTTTCGTAAATAAGTGTTTGAGGATCATTTGAAGGGTATTCTGGCCGAAAACTATTTCAAACGAGGCGCTATGGCGTCTAATAAATAAGCAACCCATACTATACCATATTAAGCACAGGAAGTGGAGCTGGATTGGGCATACATTGAGAAAGAAACCCGAAAGCATCACAAGAATGGCGTTTGAGTGGAACCCGCAAGGGAGCAGAAGACGCGCACGACCCAAGTACACCTGGAGAAGATCAATATGGTGGGAGTTGGCACATGAGATGCCTTGTGGAGGCCCAATGCTCCAATTAGGAGTGACAATAGGAGGAAAAAAAAAACTCTTCACATTCATTTTAGTGGTCCGAGGGACTTACATGGTTAGTGGATCCTAATAAGACCATGAATTTAAATCTGAGTTTGTATGGGAACTACGCCTCC
This sequence comes from Amiota mariae, assembly GCA_035041805.1. Taxonomy (NCBI): domain Eukaryota; kingdom Metazoa; phylum Arthropoda; class Insecta; order Diptera; family Drosophilidae; genus Amiota; species Amiota mariae. Next base: position 26,715 of record JAWNKV010000940.1, on the reverse strand, counting down.
TGATGGTCCAATTCGGCTGATTTCGACAAATGTGGGAAGAGTATAAAAATGGAATAATTCAATTCCATATACATAATTAATTTTATAAACGTGTGTTTTACAAATACATTTATATGTATCTCAACATATTATCTGTCTGTATATCTGTCTGTCTGAGAGCGATAAACTCAAATACTACCGAATGGATTTTCTTACGATTTTCACCAATGAACGCAGTATTTCATTAGAAAGGTTTAGGAAGATAATAAAATACGAAAAATTTAAGAAAAATCTACGAGATGATGCAAGATGTAAGATGCATATAAAGCTTAGTAAAATATTTTAAAATCAATCAAGTCAGTCTCATCAGTTCAACCAATCAGTATATACTAATTTTTTAGCAAGGAGAGGCAGGACAACGTCTGCCAGGGTATCAGGGTATCTAGTATACAATAAAAATTACAAAATAAATTTCTCATAAATTTTTTTGTAGTTTTCTTTATAAACATGTAGAATTAAATGAAGGCCTCATTCCAAAATATATAACTAATTATGATGGGTACTACGGTATGAACTCTTTTTGTTTAGAGAAGAATACGAGTTCATTACCAATGCAAAACAAAGATATTTACCCATTAGCATGAATGTCATTCATACTTATTTATAAATGTTCTTTTGAATGCGCAACGCATAAAAACATGACAAATTTTGCATTCCAAAGCGTTTCCAATCCATTGGAAACGCTTAAAAAGAGTTAAGTTAAAAAACCAAAAAGAAAAAGAAAAAAAAAGACCAAGAAGAACAAACTAACAGAACAGAACAGAATAAAACAAATCAACAGAGAATAATAAGAAAGCAAAACAAAAATGTATCTACTATGTAGATACGAATACATATCAAAGAATCTAGATACACAATGTGTATATGTGGTTGTCTTTTTGAATGAGGGAGCGCATTAGCACTTTAAAGTAACATGGCCGACAACGTTGAGACATGAAATATCAGTGTCATCATCATCATCATGATCATCATCACCATCATCGACAAGAATAGTTTTGTATAGGTGAAATCAAGTTAATACAAAATAAAATGCAAAGTGCGTGTCTCGTACAAGACAAATGCATTCTTCATATTGTAAATACACTACAAACGTGTACATAATCGTATATAAATTTATGGAAAATTGATAAATCAATGTTTTCATTCCATGAATTTGAATTTTACAATATATTAACCGTGAGTTCTTATAATGCTGTATTGGCATTTTTACTTCAATTCTTTTGAATTTGATGATCATAAAATGTCATCAACTGCCATGAGTAAGTTTTATATAGAATGTTTGTACTCGTACTTTGCACTTTCTTATAAAACTCACATTCTATTGACTTTGGTTACTTGTTAAAACGCAAATAAGCCAAGCTAAACACTTACGAGTACAGCTATAAGTCAAGTCAAGCTTAGTTGAATTCAATAACTTCAAACCGGAAACTACTATAAACCAAGTTAGAATAAAAAGACACAGCTATAGCAAATAATTTAAAGACATGTTCGCTTATGTAATGATTGATTATCTAGAGAAATAATAACATTTAACATACTATTAAATATTGAATGGTTAATAGTTTGTGACACAATCATCTATACTTATATTATATAATAAAATAAAATCCTGCGCCACGTCAGTTTGTCTAAACGCTATGAACTCAATAACTACAGAAGGGATTTTTATACGGTTTCCACCAAAGGATCGAGTGATTCAAGAGAAATGTTAAAGATAAGTCGAAAAACCACAAAAGCAATAGCAGAAAAATCGACAAAACAAAACTGAGGTGTGCAAGTGAGATGTATATAAAGCTTAGTGACAACATCATTCCGGGTATCTAGTAGGATAATAAAGTTATGAACTATTTTTATTTTGTGCTTCTTCCTAAAAAACATTATAAGGATCAATGAATATATATTATATGAATACATAATACCAATATTGGAAGACGACATACTAAATTTCATCTATAAATATTATAAAACAAAGTCCACCGCCCCGTCTGTCTGTCTGTCTGTCTGAACGTAATGAACTCCAAAACTACCGTACAAATTTTCAGAAGGTTTTCTTCAATGGATGGAGTGATTCATGAGGAAGGTTTAAAGAAAAAAGAAAATTCAAAAAACTATAAAGGAAATCGTCAGATAAATATAAAGTTTGTGAAACATCTCATCAAGTCACCCAATCAGTATCTATTAATTTTTTGGGAAAGAGAGGCAGGACAACGTCTTCCTGGATAACTAGTACTACATAATTCATAAAAACGCAGCCATCTAAATAGAATAATTTTTGATGATAATAAAATAAAAAATAAGTATATTGACCAGCGATAAAATATTTCTTTTTTATTAAGAAAACACACATGATGAGATCAGCGAATTTTTCGTTTATGTTTTTTCACTTTTGTTATCAGCTAGAAAATATTGGAAAGGCAGACGTAAACATGACCGTATATGCATTCTTGATTGATAAACTTACATCTTTAGATGATAAATGGTCGGAAATTTGAAGTGCATAAGATAAAAGAATCATATTTATATGATACTCGTACATGGTAAACAAAAGCTAAAAACTACAACAACAAAAATTAACCAATAAACTTAAAAGTGATCAGTTCAATGCACAATCTATCACCTCAATCTGGAAAGTCAACAATTCATAAAAAAATGTCTATGGAATTGGATTCACCTATTAGAGACTGAACCGGTAGTTGGTCACCTTTAGATGAAGAAAATGCTAAAGTATTTGTCGACTATTTGGAACTTACGCTTCCCCAGCAAATTAACCAAATACATTCCAATATACTCATAATTATGTATAAAAACTAGAGATGAAACGGATAGCAGTTTGGCCGGATAGCCGGATATCCGACCAACCCTGTGGCCTGAAGTAACATCAATGATTGCTGCTGGTACTCGTAGACGCCTTGTTACGCACTTCAACCACTCGGGCTTAGCTAAAGAAAAACTGCTGACGATTCAAAAAGAGCTAAAATTACCCGAGCATCAGTTTGTGCAAGATATTACCACTAGATGGAATTCCACATTTTATATGGTGGAGCGTCCTTATTATTGTTATATATTGCTGATCACGATACACTCAGCAATTTGACGTCTCAACAGTGGTGTTTGATGGAGCAGCGCATCAAACTATTAAAACCCTTTGAAGAAATAACCAAAATAACAAGTTCTGGTTTGTCCTGCGTTTCGGAAGTAATACCACACGTTGCTGCCCTAAAAAAATATTTAGATAAAGACGAAACTAAGCTAAGAACACCTGATTTACCACACATGAGGGTCTCGTTAAAAGCAGAATTAGAAAAGCGTTTCAACTCCTTAAATCAAGACTCCAATTTGCAATTTTCCTAGACCCAAGATTTAAAAAAAAACTACTTAGGAGTTGTTGAAGCGGAGAGAGCTCGCCAGAAGATTCTTTTGGAATATTTAAAAATGTCTTGCGAAGATTCCTCCAGCAGCAGTTCAGGTTCAACAATGGTAAACAAAAAAAGGTAAAAAAGAAGAGACAGAGTCGGCAGTATCTGACGAAACTCACGACACGTTCTGGGGCTGCTTTCATGAGGTAGCGAATGATAATTGTTTTCAGTCTCACGATCAAGAAAAGAACACAATTTCAACGGAGATTGATTTTTATCTGAAGTCAGTGCGCATATTTGATGGTAAGCTAATACTGAACAATATCCAAATTTATCAAAATTTGCAAGAATACTCGTATATCTCTCAACGCCCTGCAGCAGCGTGTACAGCAAAAGACTTTTTTCGGTAGCAGGTCTTGTATACGAAGACAAGCGAAACCGTTTGTTGCCTCTTAATGCAGAGAAATTGGTGTTCATACATCATAATTTTTCGGCGAAAATGTAATGGCAGATTGTCGAGAACAACGCGCGGCTGTGAAATTTTGTGGGGAAATCGGCCGCGGAAACTATTGTAATGCTTAAGACTGTTTATGGGGATGCTGCCCTAATCAGAGTTTACGAGTGGTTTTCACGTTTTAAAAATGGAGAAATGTCTATTGAAGACTAACTTCGTTCAGGACGCCCTTCAACGTCAAGAACTGATGAAAACGTCGACAAAATCAATGCCCTCGTTCGTGAAGACTTGTCGCCAAACCATTGATCAACTCTGTGAGATGTTGGGAATGTCATGGAGTTCTATTCAGAGAATTTTATCCGAAGATTTGCACATGAGAAGGGTTGCAGCCAAATTCGTCCCGCGCCTTCTCACAGACGAGCAAAGGGAGCGTCGACTTCAGGCATGTTTTGACCAAAAACGCCATGACACCGATTGTCCACCCCCCATACTCACCGGATCTAGCCCACTGTGACTTCTTTTTGTTCCCCAGACTCAAAAGGAATATGAAAGGAAAGCGTTTTGAAATTTTATTGACAAACCATAGTGGGTGCCCGCCCCCCAAAGTTGAATCCTAGAACCGCCACTGGATGTCTATACAAGAAACTCATTTCCACTGCTTTGTAATGATTGCTACTACGAGGGCTGCTACTTAAGTTTTGAGACAGACAAATAATAACAAATACGAGTATGTATCATCGAAAATGACTTTATTGTTTTTCAAAATATTCTCCATGAAGATCAATACACTTTTGCATGCGATTGAACCAATTTTCGTATATTCGTACTACTGTATGACATAAGTACATAGTAAGTATGAAGCAACTGAACATTTTCTCATTTTATATCATCTGATGACATTGAAAACCAACTTCAATTTGAATTACATACTCGTATACTCGTATTTAGTATGTTCCATAAATGCTCTTGTTTTTTAAGTGGGTAATACTTATTTATTTTTTTTTTTTTTTTTGAATATAAAATTTGAATTATAAATCGATTTGGACATTTTCCAAATTCAAATTACATTTCTTAATGCACAGAATGATAAACTGTTAAACAAAATGCTAGTATCATTCTACAGAATAACAGTGTATAATTTATCCACCAAACATCATGAATCACATCTAAAGAAACTTGGCAAATGATATTTTATTTATTGTGTGTTGTGTGTCTTTATGTACTTAGTATTGTTCTCATTATTTTCTTTTAGTTTTACATTGTGCTTTTTATTCTTATTGAGAAGCATTTAGCATGTAGCATTTAAAATTGTTTGCCCTTTTCAATTGTCATTTGTTTTTGTTGCATTTCTTAAATTTGTTATTGTTTTGTTTGTATTCTTTTTCTCAATTAACATTTAAAATTGTTATTTTTATTCATTTCATTATAGTAGATGCGTTTCTTCTATCGCACATTCTGGGTTATTCTTATTTCTAAGTTCTAAGTATGTAAGAATGTATATTGTTGACAGCCGGGGAATTGAATGAAACCTCAAAACATTAAGAATGTGAACGACCATTCGACCATTGTGCGTCACCTCTAAAAGCTGAGAGAACTATGGAACTTAGCTGAATTAGTTCTCACAAGCTACCTGAAAACAACATAACCGAAAGAGTTTCAATATTCAGCTTCCTAATCTCATTGTTAATTTATATGTTTTTATATGTTTTTTTTTTTTTTTTGAATTTATTTTATGTGCTTATAATCCTTACTCATATCAACAAATACAGAGTTCCTGATTCTAAAGTTTTTGGGATCAAAAACACAACTTAATATGTTATAAGTCCACTTAATGTGAATGGCATTGAAGTGATACTTGCAATGCTTGGGATGATGATTTCCATATATGAAATCCATCGAAACATACCCATATTCTTTTCAAATCTTATCTTTTAGTTTTTTTGAACATAGTATATAACATATCTGAGAACTTAACAAACAGACACCATACAATTTATATTATATTGGAACATATAGAATTACACATGTTCACATGTGTCGATAAAATTTGATTATTTTTATAGAAAACTAGGCTTCGCACGGGTTGCATACTTTCTTAACATCACTATATTCTCTCTCTTACAGTTTGAGTACAATCTCGGGAATCAGCCGAATGGGACCACTAGGGGAGGGGTGCTCCCCAAACAAACCGGGATCCACATAAAAGTTCTTATTAGAAAAACTTTTTTTTGTTTTTTGTACTATGGAACTGAAATTGGGACACTACAAGTGCCTGATCTAATCCACCAACCATATAAATTTCAAGACCCTCGGACCACTAGAGTGGTACCCCCCATACAAACAGAGATCCAAATAAAAGTTGTTATTAGAAAAAGTTTTTTTGTTTTTTTACGTATCGAACTGAAATTTGGACACTATAAGTTTCTGGTCCATATCCACCAACCATATAAATTTCATGATCCTAGGGTTACCAGAAGGGGTACCTCCCATACAAAACCCCTTTTAAATTAAAGTTCTTATTAGAAAAACTTTTTTGTTTTTTGTACTATGGAACTGAAATTGGGACACTACAAGTGCCTGATCTATATCCACCAACCATATAAATTTCAAGACCCTCGGACCACTAGAGTGGTACCCCCCATACAAACAGAGATCCAAATGAAAGTTGTTATTAGAAAAAGTTTTTTTGTTTTTTTACGTATCGAACTGAAATTTGGACACTATAAGTTTCTGGTCCATATCCACCAACCAATGATCCTAGGGTTACCAGAAGGAGTACCTCCCATACAAAACCCCTTTTAAATTAAAGTTCTCTTTACAAAAACTTTTTTGTTTTTTGTACTATGGAACTGAAATTTGGACACTATAAGTGCCTGACCCATATCCATAAACCATGAAAATTTCAATACCCTCGGACTATTAGGACCCCATACAAACCGGGATCCACATGAAAATTCTTATTAGAAACTTTTTTGTTTTTTGTACTATCGACTTAAAATTTGTGTGTCTAACCCATAGCCACCAACCTTATACATTTCAAGACCCTAGGACCACTCGCTGGGGAGTGAAGAGTATTACAACTTCAGCATAGCCAAAGTTAGTCTTTTTTTATATATTTTTGTTTTTTTTTAAATTTATAACTTTTTTTTTTTTTTATTAATCAGATAAATATGACTTTCGAATAGAACTGGTTGCGCTTCAATGATTTAAAAAAACATAGATTTATAAAACAGCAATAATAATAATATGTAATAATCATATCTTCTACAACAACAACAATATAAGTTGCATTAATATCAACCAAAAAAAAAAACAAAAAAAACAAAAAAAAAACAACATCATGTTATTAAACGCACTCAAAATTAACCTTGAACAAAAGTTCACAAATTTAGCAAAAAAAAAACAAAAAAAAAAATAAATAGTTTCACCGAAAATTGCATGCCTTTCACGAAAGATACAATATCATCATGATATAATTCTCAACTGTTTGGGTCTGTATGAGTTATAAGTTCCATATGCATGTTTCGATTTTCATCTATAAAATTATACAAATTTGACTATGTTGATGACTCTGGGGTTAAAAAGAAAACCTCGTTGGAAATTTCCTCTAGGTAACTCAAAAACTTATACGGCATACTGTATGTAAAAGTCTTTCAAATAGACCTGGCTGAATGTATTTCCTTTATTATATTGATTAAGGAAATATTGTAAATACATCCATAGGCATACTTTACGAGATTTACAGAGATCACCAAAACCAAAATTTGTTTTACTTATTATAAACAGGAAACAATATTATTTACACAAAACCTATGATGCCTCTTTAATTTGTCACAAACTTTGGTACAAACTTAATACTCCATTAACTTACTTTTACAAGACGAAGACCTACAAAAAACCAGTAAAGGCAGATTAACTTAGGTTATGCCGAAGTTGTAATAGTCTTCACGCACCATTTATATCTTGTGATTATTGTTCAAAGCTTTTGTTTTGTATGAGAGGTGGTCTGATGGTCTTGAAATTCGGTTAATATGGCTTATAGAGTCAAAATTTCAAGTCAATAGTACAAAAACTCTAAAAAGAATATGAATTTAAAACTGGATTTGTTTTGGGAGGTACCCCCTTAATGGTATGAGGGTCTTGAAATTTATATTGTTGGCGGATATAGTGTCGATGTTGATAGTACAAAAACCGAAAATGGAATATGAATTTGGATCTGGGTTAGTATGGGAGGTACCCCTCCTAGTGATCCAATTTGTACAAAATTTCAGCTCTCTAGCTCCAAAAACTGAGGTACTAGTTTGTTTACATACAGACAGATAGACGGACATGGTTAGATCAACTGGTCTCATCGCGTTGATGAAGAATATACATATATATATTTTATGGGGTATCCGATGTCTCCTTCTGTGTGTTACAAACTTCATGACAAACTTAAAATACTATTCACTGCATGAAGTGTATAATAAACAACTAAATTTTATATTTAAAGAACACCAGCATGCATGCAGTCCCCCCAAAAAACAAGAGAGAGAAGTCACTTGAAGAATGAAATTTTTAGGTGCAAAAAAATATTTAAAAATTTTTTTTTTTTTTTATATGATAATTTATATAAAATAAACAATTCTCAAAATCAATATGAATTTGCAAATATTGTGTGAGAGATAAAGAGAACAATAACAATATACAATATATTATGATTGTCTAATCAGGAACAGTCGCACAACAATAACAACAAGAATCAAGTCATTTAGCGCTCGGATGGATGGATAGATGGATGGATGGATGGATGAATTTTGGGAGTGCCAAATAGGTGGTATATCTTTCACACTACATAATACGAGTATGTTTACATAATATTGGTGTAGCCAATGTGTCAATGAAGAAATAAAATTTTTTGTATTTCTTAAGTATTCCAAATGAAATTTTCCGAAATCATCTGATTATCACCATAACTGAATAACATCATTTCAGACAAATATTTTCTCTGTTTCTCAATTTAATTTGTTTTTTTTTTTTTTTTCTTAATCCACAAAACTAGAAGATAAGGAACACTATAGACTCGTAGACCGATGCTTCAATTTCGTTTTAATACTTTAAATATTATATAACTTAACATATGTTGGCTGTCTAATAAAAATAGATCTATTGAAACTATCGAATCTATCGAGGAAAAATCACATTTAAAATTTAACAAAATTTTGTGTATTTAAAATTTGATAAGACAAAAATTCACTTTTATTGCATTTTTCTTTAAAACATATTTTGCATTTAGAAAACACACGCACAAAAAAAAAAACATGTACACAGATCAAAAAAACAAAAAAAAAAAACACAAAGATCACGAAAAAAAAACACAGATGTATCACTAACTCACGCAATCACGCACTCTCGATTGGCATATGAAAATTGCTTATGAGTTCTTAACACGATTTGAAACTAACCGGAATCATATGTTGATGTTGAACTCAATACTTGAACTTTGATTTTTTGTTTTTTTATTGCTTGAAATATTGTTCTCGATCGATCCCTTTTGGGGTAAGAAAAAAAACTCTATAGATTTATACAGCGTCCTGCGCATGATAACGAAAACTAAATTCCATTATTTTGGGATAATAATCCGGTTGCAGCTGTCACCGAAGTGACTCAATTTCTACGAGACAACAAACAACACCAGCCCAACTCAAATGCTTGGTGCTAACTGCTTTTTGCCTTTGCGTTTTTTTTTTTGTTTTTTTTTTTTTCTTTTTGTTTAAAAAATAAAAAGCAAACGCAACGAAAATGATATATACAAATAAAAAAAAAAAATAATAATAAGGAAAGAGATGATAATTTCGGTTTAACCGAAAGTTTCATACCTTTCATTGAATGAATGATTTCTCGTATTCAAACTTAAAATTGAATTGGTAATTTATTGAATTCAGTTATATAACTTTTCTATATTCCATCCGACAAACCTAATTTTTTTTTTTTTTTGTAAATTTTAATGACTATTTTAATATCTAAAAAAAAGAAAAATGGATAAATTTACTAACGAATATAAATGAAATGTAGTGTAAACGGATTTCATGGAATGAAATAAACAAAAATCTTAAAAACGAAAAGATTTTCTACTTTGTAGTTTATGGTTTTGTCAACAAATCAACAAAAAACTAATTTGGTTTGGTTTGGAGGTTTTTCTTCAATTAATATTGAAGCTACAATCAAATTTGAACTAAACGGTTTCAATTTGATTTGAGATTATTCGACATTTTTTTTTTTTAAGATTAAATACAATGGGACCATGTTAATAATCATCAATTATTCTTTTCATTTGGATTTATATTGTAGAAACTTTATATGATTTCCGAGAGATCTACATATTTCAGTTTATGTTACAAGTTTTTCAATAAAATTCATATGCCATTTATTCACTTTGTAAAAAGGTGTAATTGAATAAGAACTTAAAACAAGTGTACAACAATAGCGATAGCATATCCATGACGGTTGAGTTTTTAGAGTTGGAACTTTAATCCCCCTTCCCCCTGCAACAATAAGCAATAAAAGTATCAACATATAATAATACGATAAAAGCAATTTGAGAGAGAAATAATAGTAAAGAGTATCAGTAACAACAATATGAATAAAATAATATGTAATAAGATCAACCTACCGATCGACCAAGCATCTGACCATTCACATAAAGTGAATAAGTAAGTGGCTCTTCATTCATATGATATGATATGATGCCTACTATAATAAATATCAAAGGTTAGGGCAAGCAGACTAAGAGATAAGTGAGCGAGCGGTTCGTTTTGGGCCTTGGGTACATATGGGTTTCCTAAAAGCCAAATAAAATACTTGATACAATGCATTTTGTTTTGCATTCAATTCAAAGTAACAACTAAAGTCTCAGGCCACCGAAAGCTTTAGTCCACCTATCTATTATATATATACTCGTAGATACATATGTCTGTCTGTCTATCTGCCGCACTTTGAAAATGTTTAACATTTCATTATAACTAAATGGCAGCGCAACGCTACTCCTGCTAAATGTTTAGGTTATTAAAACATTATTTAGGGTATCGGAACTGTCGATATGAATGAAATAAAGATGTTTAATTTATTTTGTTGTTGTTGTTCTGTCCTCGACTCATTAGCATTATCAAAAGCATAAACTTGTGCTACTCTCATCATACTACTTACATATTGTATATAATCTCTTTTAAACTTTTTCTCTCTGTTAAGTGTTTGGTGCTCAGTTTTATTAAAGTTTTTGTTGGTGTTTTATTTGTTATCATTATCGATTAAATGAGCGTGTGAATAAGTTATCGAGTGAACAAGTGAGTGAAGAAGTAAGTAAATGAAATGAACAGAACTGAATTGAATTGAATTGAACAGAAGTGAGCTTGAGTGCGAAAATACAATATGTAAATGTGAACAACAACGGAACAACAACTGTATGTGGAAACAGATGCTTGCTTAGCTCACTCGGTCACCCTTTTGTCGTTTTTAAGTTGTTTACCATGAAATGACAGACGACGAAGCAACAAATAATAAAACATATGTATGCACATATGACAGACAGAAAATACAACAAAAACAACAATAAATGTTTATATAGTATAATATATATTTAGTTGTTGTTGTGCTTCATTTTGTTTGTTTTTGTTTTTGTTTTTGTTTTGTAGTCAGTTGTTTATATTACATTACATGGACAAAACAAAACAAAAATAAAAACAAAACAAAAACAAATCAAACAGTTAAACAGACAATAATGTAAGTCTAATGTGACTTACCAAACAGGAAGTAAACAACAGACATATGTAAGTATATATGCGCATAGTATGTACATACTTATGTATGCATGAATGTATGCCATATCAAATCAAACGATCCACCAAAACCCTAAAAAAATTAGAACACAATACCAAATACCAAATAAACGAAAAATCTATACATATAATTAAAAATATAAAAAAAAACTAACTTTCGCTATGCCGAAGTTGTAATACTCTACACGCCCCAGGTAGTGGTCCGAGGGTCTTGAATTTTATAAGGTTGGTGGCTATGGGTCAGACACTTAAGTGTCCAAATTTTAAGTCGATAGTACAAAATAACTAATAAAAACTTTCATTTGGATCCCGGTTTGTATGGGGGATACCCCTCCTAGTAGTCCGAGGATCTTCAAATGTATATGGTTGGTGGATATAGACAAGAAACTTATAGTGTCCAAATTTCAGTTCAATAAAACAAAAAACAAAAAAGTTTTTCTAATAAGAACTTTAATTTACGAGGGGGTTTGTATGGGAGGTATCCCTCCTGGTAACCCTAGGATCATGAAATTTATATGGTTGGTGTATATGGACCAGGCACTTAAGTGTCCAAATTTCAGTTCGATGCGTCAAAAAACAAAAAAGTTTTTCTAATAAGAACATTAATTTAAGAGGGGGTTTGTATGGGAGGTACCCCTCCTGGTAACCCTAGGACTATGAAATTTATAAGGTTAGTGGATATGAACCAGAAACTTATAGTGTCCAAATTTCAGTTCGATACGTCAAAAAACAAAAAACTTTTTCTAATAAGAACATTAATTTAAAAGGGGATTTGTATGGGAGGTACCCCTCCTGGTAACCCTAGGATTATGAAATTTATATGGTTGGTGTATATGGACCAGGAACTTAAGTGTCCAAATTTCAGTTCGATGCGTCAAAAAACAAAAAAGTTTTTCTAATAAGAACATTAATTTAAGAGGGGGTTTGTATGGGAGGTACCCCTCCTGGTAACCCTAGGACTATGAAATTTATAAGGTTAGTGGATATGAACCAGAAACTTATAGTGTCCAAATTTCAGTTCGATACGTCAAAAAACAAAAAACTTTTTCTAATAAGAACATTAAGTTAAAAGGGGATTTGTATGGGAGGTACCCCCCCCCCCTGGTGGTCCGATTCGGCTGATTCACAAACTTGATCGGCGTTTGGTAAAAAGAAACTGATGTACAAAATTTCAGCTCTCTAGCTCAAAAACTGAAGAACTAGGAGTGCGAACAGACGGACCGACGGACAGACGGACATGGCTAAATCAAGTCGTCTCATCGAGCTGATCACAAATATACGAGTATATACTTTATGTGGTCTGCGATGTCTCCTTCTGTGTGTTACAAACTTCATGACAAACTTATAATACTCACTATTCACTAACGTGAAGAGTATTAAAACGAAGACTTTGTCTGTATCACTGTTTGTTTGTTTGTACGCGCATTGCGTGAAAACCATTCATTAGATTCTAAATTGAATAACTGAAAAATAAGAAGCTTTAATGTGAGTAACATATAGCGTTTATTTCATCAAAATCTATCTACAGAATCGGTGGAAATTTGGTGGATCAAATTTTGCATATAATGCTTAGAGACATTTTTTATAATCAAACAATTAGTCTTTGTGGAACATCGTTGTTTGCATTGTAAGTCATCAATAAAATAAAGTAAATATTATTATTTCTATAATTCCTGTGCAAAATCGTGACGGATGTGCTAGTTTTGAATAAAAATAAACAAGTTAGTACGCTTAGTCTATTGTGCCGGATACCCCAAAAGTAATTTGAAGCTTAATAATGGAAATTTCTATTAGGAAGGGGTCAGCCAATATATAGTAATGTATTTCAAGTCTTATAAGTATTGAATCCATCAGATATTGTCAGGATTATTGTTTACCTATATCTCGAAAACCGTAGAAATTAAGACTTTTTTTAAGGAAAAGGTCTTTGTGTTCGCTCTTTAAAAATGTTGTTCCATTCGAAAAAATCAAGATTCCAACAATAATTTCATTAGATTTTGTTGTTGGCAAGTGTACATACGTACATGTCTGGAAGAGACTTACTGACTCAAGATTTCAAAAGAGAAAAATGAGAACGGTATGTTTCGTGAATGAATTATCTAGTTTATGTATGACCGTCGGAAACAATGAACAACCATAACAACTTATGTCATTATTCTCATATCTCATTTTCAAGTTCAGTGGTGCTTTTTGACTAGTTGACCCCCTAATCTAATAAATAACTGTTATATTGGAAAAGTCTACATGATATATAAAAACCCCAAACAAAACGCAAATCATATAGTCAGGCATTCCAAAAGGAAGCATATACCTTCTACACAGCTAACATGCCGGACTTAAGATGTGATACAGCTACATCTTCCAAGAACACATCTGCTACGATAATCAAATGGAACTTAGCGGTAAACACAGAGAAGTCCGTATGTTTCATGTTTCATTTACACTTCGGCTTAAAGACACTGATCGAGCTCGCTTTAACAGAGTTGTAATAACCATAATACCCAAAAATAAAGTCATGTACTTAGGCCTATGTGACTTGATAAAAAATTGATATGGAAGAAGCACATTCTGGCCAAAAGAAATCGATTTGAAAACGAAATATATGCTGAAAATCCATGCTCAGTCTAGAATACAAATACCATACTAAATCCTGATTGAACTTATGGCAGCCTATTATGGGGATCAGCAGCTGAATCTAACATTGAAGTATTGCAGCGTTTCCGTATAATATAACTTTTAGGGGAAATTACTTGCGTCCCCTGGTACATACATAAATATCATGGAAAAGAAAAGTAACCAGAGTACAAGGTATAACGAAAGGCTCAACCAGCGTGCCAATAACTTGGTCTTCTTGACAACTCTCAAATAACGAGGCGGTTTAAGAGATTGCACCAATCAGATTATCCTTACCGACGAACATAAACAAATTAATGTCGTAGCTTAGGACTATGATTAGGTTAGTAATAATATAAGAAATTAAAAATTAATGTGTATTTTGTAAATATTAGTCAGTAAATTTGAACTATGTAGTTCTTAAATCACTAAGGACAATCTTAAACGCCCACTGATTTTTGAGGAACTCGACTCTTTACAATGACCTACAGTTCTCTTAGAAATTTAATTTCACAGCAGCTGATACAATGATATACCCCACTCGCACCCAAATTTGCTTGCAGAATCACTAAATATTACTGTGATTCAAAGGTGCCTAAAAATGTCTTAGCTTTAGGATTTTGTTGATCATGGTTTCGATTTTCTAGGATTTGTTTCGCATCTCCTCTTCATATCGTGTGTAACTTTTCTGTTAAGTTGTTTCCATGAATATTCGATTGGGTTATTGGAGACCAATCTGATAATTTCGATCTAGCTTTCTAATACTCGCAAGCTTCATTTTTGAAAACTTGGAGCAACATGGGACTTCAAATTATTCATTATACTCTTCACGTAAGTTTGTCATTAAGTTTGTAACATACAGAAGGAGACATCGCAGACCACATAAAGTATATACTCGTATATTTGTGATCAGCTCGATGAGACGAGTTGATTTAGCCATGTCCGTCTGTCCGTCGGTCCATCTGTTCGCACTCCTCCACAACCATATAAATTCCATGATCCTAGGGTTACCAGGAGGAGTACCTCCCATACAAACCCCCTTTTAAATTAAAGTTCTTATTAGAAAAACTTTTTTGTTTTTTGTTTTATTGAATTTATGGCCCTATAAGTCTCTGATCCATATCCACAAACCATGAAAATTTTAAGACCCTCGGACTACTAGCAGGGGTACCCCCATACAAATCGGGATCCAAATGAAAGTTCTTATTAAAAAAACTTTGCTGTTTTATGTACTATCGACTTAAAATTTGGACACTATAAGTGTCTGACCCGTAGACTCCAACCTTATACATTTCAAGACCCTCGGACCACTAGCTGGGACGTGAAGAGTATTCAACTTCAGCATATTTTTTTATTTTTGGAATTAATTAAATACATATTGCCAATAGCAGTTGCCGCGATGTAGTTCCTATATTTTAGTCCAATATTTTAATAATATTGACGCTCACTGTATTATGTGAAGGCATACGTATATGCAAAACTTAGTTAGTTAAAGAGATGCATGCATGCATATCATCATCATATTAATTGAAATAAAATAAAATAAAATAAAATAGCATAAAAGAAATGCATTAATTTATTTGAATTTTTTTAAACATAAATTTATAGTAAATCTATATTAAGTGTTTATTTCCTGTTATTTTACAACATACTACTTATAAATGCCATCATAGAAAGCAAACAGCAGACAGTTAAAAGAAGATGATAATTTCACTAAAGTTCGGAAACTAGTATTATATTTTATTAACAGAATGTTTCGGTTATGTTGTAATGTTATTTAACAGTGTGACTGTTAACTATGACTGCGTAAATGTGATGCAACTGTGAACTAACATAATGCGGCGGCGCTTCGGGTGTTTGGCTTTAATTATTGTTTATTTTTGTATGATTTCTTAAACAAATAAGGTTTTTTGTTATTTGAAAAATGCATAATAAATATTCTTCACACTTAACCGAAAATGTATTTGAACATAAAATTAGCTAAATTTAAACAACAACGCGAAGAAGGCGTGAAGCGATGAAATTTCAAGGGGGCCAACTAAACTAATGAAAATGAAGACGATGATAATATGAAATGAAATGAAATAAATGAATGAAATCAAATAACAAAATGTGCAGCAACAATAAAGAAAACATTTTTTTTTTTTTTTATAGGTCAAACAAATGTTGATAATTATGACACAATAAACATAAAAATTAAGAGAAACTACTTACATGCATAGCATTGAAAAGATATAAAGTTTTTTTCTTTCATTCACAAAGAAAAAAAAAATTTATGATTTAACAAAAATTGTTCAAATAATTATTGAAGGTCTTCTTAAATTATTATTGTATTATCATTATGTCCAACAATTATGTCTACAGATATGAGAGTATACTATTGTATTAAGATAGGAAAGGTAATGTGTCAAGTGATCGACGTGATCGGGAAACTAGTCTCCTAAATACCTAAAACAGATTCTAAACAGGAGACTTAACTGACGAGCGACATCAAAAAAGCATAACTCAAAAACTGTACATCAGAATCTTCTAGTCTTAGATAGAAGAAGCTCCACAATACATATTAACTATAAATTGATTCATGCAATTTATACTTGCAAACTCATTGAGTGCTTATTCAGACCGAATTTATTTTTATTTATAGTACAGAGTTACCATATGCATAAAATATAATGTTGCATTGCATAAAATAAAATAAATAAATGTATAATTCACATCTTTATTTTTAATAACATTTTACAAAGATTTTTCAGTATATAATTCAAAAAATCATTAGGAAAATAAAAATAAAACACTACATTTCAATGCGCATTAACAAAAAAAAATGAAAAGTAAACATCGGGTTTTCAATGCGAGTTTGGGGTGAGTTTGAAAAAAAACGTTTAGACATGCGGATTGAGTCAATCAGAACTCAGTCAATTCCGATTTGGCTATTATATAAACAAAGCATTAGGTAAGACAAAAAGAAAATTGATATACAAATCTATTTTTCCATGCCATTCATGTGATACAACTGACAACCACATAAACACTTACAAGCAAACTATGAATCCATCTGAAATTAGAAATTCAGATGATAGTAACAGGAAATGGATACTTTTAGAGTGACCCATGTATTTTGACAACTACTAATGTGGATTGCAGCTCTTTTAATCAAATTTCCTGTGATCTTAATATTAGAAAAGATGATGCTGACTTTAAAGAATCGAACACTTACTACATACAGATATTTTGTATGTAGATTTGCCATAAGGGTTCCCTGACTTCTCATACTAAATGACAGTCGAGAATATGTTTTCTTTTTATTAATTATTTATGTTATGTTGTTGTAATTAGCAAATAAGGGTACAAATAATTGTTAAAATATTAAAATGTTGGTTATTGTTGAATTTGTTTCCTAGACCCACTGCTGTTCTAAATCTCTATAACAGTTTGCAAGAACTAAGAGTAATATAATTGGAGTGAGGCTTAGATTGATGCCTAAAAACTCATTTGCTTTAAATCAATTGTATCAAGAAAAGCAAATTAATGAGGGATAAAAAGCATAAAATATTCTCTACGTAAGAGTTTAAGTATTCTGTGATTACTAAAGCCCCATAAGTTGGACAAACATTTACTTCACTCACATTGGACAAAATTTTCAAACACTTTGGAAATTCTATCAAACATTGTATATCCCAGAGAGCATAATTTTCGTATACGATAACGTTTATGAGACTTTTGCGGACAAAACTATCGCAACCGGATCCGAAAACAATACGAAAATTAATCATAATTCGCTCAGTTTGTGGCAGCAAAAGTTTCGTTTACGACACTCGCAAAATATGTATATTATTCGCGAGTATTTTTAACGAGAGAGAGCTAGAGAAATCGGTTTTCATCTCTCATATTAGGCAATTATTTCGTATTTGTCATATTTATGATCGCAAAATTATCGTTTGTGAGCTCGTTTGCGGGCATCAAGAGAATGTTCAAGCAACACCCGTGATTTTGACCGCAAAACGCTCGTTTCTATAGTTAAGGCGAACGTTCGCTCCACATTCGCTGCTTCGTCCAATGGGATGAGACACACACATACTCATTTCACTAACACTATGATACGATTTAATACACCGGTGTCCATGATGCTTAAGTACAATATAAGGAGAAATTTGGATCAGATGTTAAACAGGATGCTAACCGGTCATGACAAAACAAAGTGATACACACAATCAAAACAAATTCTCATACATAATAACAAAGAAAATGAATTTCTGTTTCCATTTTTTCCTTTTTATTAACTTAAATTCAAAGGGAAATGACAACTTTTCTATATGTTTTTCTTGAATAAAATTAATTAGAGTAAATAAGTATAAATGATGAATGACTGAATCAAAGAGATAAATCTTGTATTGTATATGAGACATTGCAGCAATGATGCAATGTCCTTGATGTTTATTGATTTTCACAGCTGCCTGCCTCAATGCAACGCCCACCAAAACTGCAAAGCATGAGAGAGACAAATTTTCAATTTTCCACTTTTGATTGAAGATGCTGCTGATCTAGAATATTCTGGAATTTGCGTATGAACCCAAGAAGAAAATTGTATTGTTTTTATTCTTTTTTTGTTTTTTTATTCGTTATTTTACTCATCATTTGCGTTGTGTTTTGATGGTTTTTCTGTTAACAAAACTTGTTAAATTGTTAAATTTTTATGATTTAGTTTATTTCACTTGAAAAAAATTAACACAAAAAAAAAACAAATAATTCCGATTTAGAAACTGTTATGTTGTTTTTTATTTAGATTCTTTCGATTTTCTTATATTATTTATTAAAATAATTATTATTATATTTACTTTTATTATTTTTTATTAATAAAATTGTTTTATTAATGAAAACACACGCACGACGTCAACAAAATAGTCGACCTATTCCGGCAAACTGAGAATGAAATGAAATACAGAGAGACGAACTACAATAGTTAAATGCAACGCAAATTGTTTATGTGTAGGCAGCAACTGACATTTGCAAACTATATGAAGAAGAAGAAGAAACAACCCTAAATAACAGGCGCCCCCTTCCTTTACCCCCCATAAAACAACCACACATAGAAGGAAGAAACACGTTTGAAGGGTTGCTTTGGGCACGCGCAAGCGCCTTAGCCAAAAAAACTGAAATGACAACAATAAAAACAAAAAAAACCAACCCCATAAACAACCTACACCAAAACAACAGTTCATATTACAATAATAATAACATTAACACCAAAACTACTTACTATTACTCATAATGCCCCTCAAGAAAGACTCACTATGTACATAGATCTATCGATCCAAAGCTTAGAATTTATTAAAACTATAATAATGCATACAATTTTTTTTTTTTTTTTTTTTTTTTTTAACTAATCTGTTAGATCAAAACTTAATCATAAATGGTAAATGGAACAAGAGTACAAAAAATGAATATCACAGTGAATGGTGGTAGATTACCTATCCTTCAGGAAACCTGAAGGTAGGTCCAGGGAATGACTCCTCTTGAGTCTAGTGACTCGAAGACGTGTGCTGTGATCATTAGGGTTTGCTTCAAGACGGGATACGTATTTTCTGGTAAATCTGCCAATTTTGTCGTTGATCCATGGAACATGAAGATCTATATGAACGGTTGTATTTCGAACACAACCATGATGCATTTACTAGTCTACGGATTAATTGAAATCTCTGGAGTATCTCAATGTTAGAGTGCGAAGCAGAGCAGAGTATTCCATATATCCATACAGGCTTCCGAACTGAAGTGAAAAAACATATGTATATTGTAGTATTTACATATATGAAAAGTATAACACGAAGAACCGAACACCCGACATTAAAACCGTCGGAGCTTTCTAGCACATACCCGATAAACATAGAATTATAGTCAACAACAATATGTGACTTTTTTGAATATAAGTATGTGTAAAACAATTTCATTTCTAAGGGTTAAGGTTATAGTTTATTGATTTTATAGGCTTTAACAATTTTTGCAATTCTTCAATCAATCAGTATTACATGAATGCACCTGTAATTTTGATGTCTGCACCCATGTGCAATATTATGAGAGAGCACACAAAGTACATAAACGAAGTATATTTAACCCTTAACAGGGTTAATGCAAAACTACTCGCATGTCGTGTGAGAAAAAGGTTTTATTTTTGAGAAATTCTAACAAAACAAAATATAAAAAGAGACTAACTTTGGCTATGCCGAAGTTGTAATACTCTTCACGCCCCAGCTAGTTGTCCGAAGGTCTTGAAATTTATAAGGTTATAGTGTCCAAATTTGAAGACGATAGTTCAATAAACAAAATAGTTTTTCTAATAAGAACTTTTATTTGGATCACGGTTTGTATGGGGGTACCCAACATAGTGGTCCCAGAGTCTTGAAATTTTTATGGTTTGTGGATATGGGTCAGAACTTTATAGTGTTCAAATTTCAGTTCAATAAGTCAAAAAACAAAAAACTTTTTCTAATACGAACTTTAATTTAAAAGGTGGTTTGCATGGTAGGTACCCCTCCTGGTAACCCTAGGATTATGAAATTTATATGGTTGGTGGATATGGACCAGAAACTTATAGTGTCCAAATTTCAGTTTAATAAGTCAAAAAACAAAAAACTTTTTCTAATAAAAACATTAATTTAAAAGGGGGTTTGTGTGGGAGGTACCCCTCCTGGTAACCCTAGAATTATGAAATTTATATGGTTGGTGGATATGGACCAGAAACTTATAGTGTCCAAATTTCAGTTTAATAAGTCAAAAAACAAAAAACTTTTTCTAATAAGAACATTTATTTCAAAAGGGGTTTGTGTGGGATGTAACACCACTCACCCTACCCAACCACCCAACCCCCCCACCCTAGTGGTCCGTTTCGACTGATTCCGACAAATGTGCAGCGTATGATAAAAAGAAAGCTATGTACAAAAAAGACAGCTAGCTCAAAAACTAAGGGACTAGTTTTGCGAACAGAACTATTCACTCCCGTGAAGAGTATAAAAACACAACACGAAATACGTGGGTCGATCAAGAAGTATCCGAGTTTGAAGACTGACGCAGTTGTCACGTCAAATGAGAACAGAATATTTATAATTTCACATTGATTCATAAGTTAGTTTGTATTTAACCAAGTTTTGAATGAAATGAAAGTGAAAATTAAGAAAAGTGTGCTAATCTAAAAGGCAAATAAAAATGAAATGTGAAATACTTCCAAGAACAGTTCGATCTATCCACGTATGAATGTATATATAGTACATATATAAGAGAGGGAATACACATGAATGGGAAAAAATATCATGAGAAAAAGAATATTGAAAATAACTACTATTGTATTTACAAACTCGTAATGCAAAATTAATCTAATATTTATTAAAATATTCACAGACATGAGTTTGGCGAATGAGACTGGCCTTACCGCCATTAAGACACTCTGGACTTGCTATCAACCGAAATGGATTTCCAAACTCCTACACTTTCACAAGAAAATGATTCGGATCATGACGGGGCTGCACAATTGGGCTGATGGCTCCTAAGGATGGACGTTCCACATCAAGATTTCTGTCGAAGCTGTGAAAATGAGAAGAATCAAAGAGTATACAATGCCTCCTCTATGACAGCCCTGCTCTTCTTGTATGACGTCCCCGTTTTCTTGAGAAACCATTTTTTTTTTAATGAATTGAGCAGTTTGGCAAAATTGTAACTAAGAGACCTGGCTTTGTTCGCGAAATTTTTAAGTTGGTTTTAGAGACTGAGGGAGACTTCTAGGAGCAGCTTGGGAATGTCATATGATTGCCCCAAGCCTATCTCCCGCACCAACTCCCTCCCCCTCTTTTCTTTATATTTTCCACAATCAGATATTACAATGCGCCGCAAGCCTTCTCGAGCGACCTGTTTAACCTAACCTATTATATATAATGGTATAATATCATGCATACATATTTTATTCTACAAAGGGTAGAAATCTTATTAAACTACATACTCTATTTAGAGTGTTAGCACTCTTATGTACATACTAGATAACTGGGCAAACATTGTCCTGCTTCTCTTATCCAAAAAATTAATGGATTCTGTTTGTCTGCCCTGATGAGATGTTTGACCAAGACCACTTAATTGAAAAAATAAAAATAAGCTTTATATGCATCTCATTTACACACCTCTCTCTTCACGATTTTTTTTTTTTTTTTTTTTTTTGGTATTCCTTTGGGGTTTTTCGAATTTTCTTTTTTCCTTAACCTTCCTCATGAATCGCTCGGTCCATTGGTGAAAACTATATGAAAATCCGTTCGATTATATTTGAGTTCAACGCATTCAGACAGACAGACAGACAGACGCGGCGGGGGACTTTATTTTATAATATATACAGATACAGATGAGTTTTTAGTGTTATAAATATGAATATGTATATCAGTTGTCTTTAATTTTGATCAATTAAAATATATCAAGTAGTTTGTCATATCTCTGGTGGATGTGTTACGGTCAAGAGTCACTTTGGAACTGCAAAGAAAACAAAAACATTTGAATGGTCACTTGAATTTGGAGTCGATAAAAAAAATAGGTTTGGCTAATTATCTACCTCGAGATTTATCAGTCTGGTTTTGGCGCCATCGGACTGCCAACTTTTTCATAGTATAGAAAAGGACGAAGATGTAATAAGACTATCGACAACTAATTTATAGAACAGACAATAAATTCGACAAAGTCATTTTTGAAATCCATTCATTCCATTGAAAACAAAATCAAATAAATGAGTTGATACAGCAAAAGTATATTCACTAACAATCTGAGCTCCTCGATTTCTGGAAAAGGCTTACTACACCCATAATATACATGGGCCTACACTTATATTATACATAAAAACATAAATGTTTTAATACCAAATGGTTAAATTAGATCATTTGTTCATTCGTTTTCAAATAAACATGTATACGAGTATATTGTAGAAAGAACGACTGAGTTGCTTAACAAAGAAAACCAAATAAGGTGAGCCATGGTCATCTTGAAACAAATGTTTTTAAATTAGAGAGAAACATTTGCCAATGGTAAACAATTTTAGTAAGAGGAGAAAGGAAAGAGTGACTCTAGTGAATGCTGCTGCTTAACAAATATCCAATTTTATATGCCACCCACACGCATGCCTCATGCTGCTTTATTGAAGCAATGCAACGATAAATTTATTCAATTCATTATTGAACCCATGCACTCGTTCGAGTTTTAAGTCTTAGAGACGACAGGGGCACGTACACGAGTATCTGGAAAGTTATTGCCAAGAGCACCTTCACTAAACAACCATAACATCATGATGACGATGAAAGTTATTGCAATGGAAAATGTTTGTAAAACAAAAAAAAATCAAAAAACAAAAAAAAAAGAAATGAATTTACAAAAAACAATATAATTTAAAGCAAATTTTGAACACTCTATCTCACAAATTAACTAACTGGCTTCTATAGAAAAAGTGATAAAAACTGAATAAATAAGTTTTCACATAAAAATATCTGACTTAAGTTAAATCAAATTAAGTATTACATTCATTTTTGAAGTTTAAGAAATACAATATAATATAAATTTATAAGTATATCAGTTACATCATTGGTCTCCAAACTTTTCAGCCATAAGTCCATACTGATTACTTCAGTGAGTTCCAAGGTCCAACAACGTTTTAATTTTCTTGCCAGTGTGTTTTTTTTTTTTTTTATCCAACGCGTGGGCCGGATGAGACTTTACAACATCAGAAAAATTCAAGCAATGCAAAATAAGGGCGCACCATGGTTCGTCAGAAATTCTACCTTACATCGAGACATGGAAATGCCAACGATACTCAAGTAAATTAATTCCTTCAGCATCCTTTATAAAGATCGACTGCTACAACACCACAACCCCCTAGCAAAGGCCCTAATACATAACAGAATTTCACGATGGCTAAAACGACTTCTGTCCAACAACTTCCCAAAAGGAGATAGATACGAGTATCACTTTCTTCTAAGCATACGTGACTTATCCCAAAACTGATGATACTAATGTTTAAAAACCTTCTGATTGATTTGCCGTTTTTTTAAAATATAAAAAAAAAACAATATGTATAATTTTTTTTTAATTTAAAGTTTTCACGAAGAAATACTCATTTGAACATTCCAAAGTTATATTTTTACCCAGTTCACCTTGGTAAACAGTTAAAAATAGACCTTTTGGTCTATCTCTCACCATATAAGTGTTATTGAAAGACCAAAATGAAAAAAGTCACAGGCGAAAAGGTCTCTTTTTTTTTTGTTGTGTGACGCGAGTTGTGTGAGTCGGAGAGAGAGATAGGGTACCAATCAATGCAGGTTGCAAGAATTTGACCAGTACGAAAAAACCGAAATATGGTCTTTGGTTGAGCAAAGACCAAAAATTTAGAATCATAATTGAACTGGTCTGTTTCTTCTCTTTTTCTTTTGGTCTTTTAAATCCAAATCTGAGAGACAACTGCTCCTTACAATATCAGAAAAATTCAAGCAATGCAAAAAAGGGCCCTGCGACATAAATATTATGGACGCACCATGGTTCGTCAGAAATTCTATCTTACATGGGGAAATGGAAATGCCAACCTTACTCGAGTAAATCAATTTCGTTATGAAGATCGACTGCTACAACACCCCCAACCCGCTACCAAAGACCCTCATACACAACAGAACTCTACGACGGCTAAAACGACTTCATCCCAACGACCTCCCCAAAAGGAGTTCGTAAAAACCTTAGATATCACTTTCTTCTAAGCATACGTGACTAATCCCACAACTGATGATACTAATGTTTAAAAACCTTCTGATTGATTTGTCGTTTTTTTAAATATAAAAAAAAAAACAATAAAAAAAACATTATGTATAATTTTTTCTAATTTAAAGTTTTCACGAAGAAATACTCATTTGAACATTCCAAACTTGTATTTTTACCCAGTTCACCTTGGATATTTTCTATTCCTTGGTAACACATTTTTTTTGACCATAAACCGACAGCTTGAGAGATATACAATAGACATGGTCATGTCTCAATCGAATCCCCTTACAATGATGATTATTTTCATATACGAGAACATTATAGTATTTTTAACAAAAGTATGAATTATTCGATGCAGTAGCAAACTGTTACTGCAAAACTTAAGGTAATTGTAACTTTTTTTTTCAATCAGACCACAGGGAAGAAAAAAATTAAGCAAATTGCATTTTAACAAGATGTGTGACTTGGCGCATAATATTAACAGTTTTTAGAGAAACTAAGTTCATGTAGAATTGTAAATCCTTGTCTTTTTTTGTACATTCATTCATTCAATTTATTCATTCATTTATTCACAATAATTTGGTATTATGTGACGAAACAAACTCGGCTCGGATCTCAATAAATTCCCTCTAAGGGATGAACTTAACCTGAGCGGAGCCAACCTTACCATAAGCGACCTTTGCCCAACGAAATTTAACTTTCACAAAAACTTTAAAGTTACATTTCCGGACAGGACAGATTGGAAACGAGTAAGGCCCAAACCCTCTCGTGACTCTCACGTGTGGTACACGGATGGTTCCAAGACTGACACTGGCGTAGGAGCCGGAGTATTTGGGGAAAACCCTAGGAAGCGAATATCCTGTAGCATGGGCCAAGAGAACTTAGTTTTTCAGGCAGAAATACATGCCATAGAACTATGTATCAGAGAGAAATTAAAGTGTGCTACTGCTAATAAGCACATACTTATTCACTCGGACAGTAAAGCTGCTTTGCAAGCACTCAACGCCTTTGAATTCAAATCGAAGATAACTTGGGAATGTCTAATACTACTTAAGTCATTAGCCTTAAATAACCATATCAATCTCATTTGGATACCTGGGCATAGCGAGTACCCTGGGAATTAAGAGGCAGATGAACTCGCCAGAAAATGGTCTAAGAACGTTCCCATTGGACCAGAACCGTTCTGTGGACTGCCTTGGAGCACCACTAGGTCCAACATCGAAAAATGGCTTACTATAAATTCGCATGAATACTGGGTCAACATGAACAATATCAGAGTAGCGAAAATATTTATGCCGACCAGCTCTAGCATAAGAACTCGAGAAATACTGGGACTAACACGTAGAGGCATACGTATAGTCTCGGTATTCTTAACAGATCATTGCAGAGTGTTGAAGCACAACACATATACAATATGGGCATCACAAATAACGACAATTGTAGACTATGTAATGAAGAGGAGGAAACAGCAGAGCATGTGCTATGCCACTGTGAGGGTCTGATATAGACAGGACTCCGATACTTGGGATTCCAGTACCTGGAACCAATCGATATATCAAGTTTATCTCCCAGAAAAATTCTGGAGTTCCTTATGAATAATAGAATTTCGGAGGAACTATGATCAATATGGTTGTCACAATAGGTCCATTAGTGGCCGCGTTGACGAGGTGTAATCTGATTC
>JAWNKV010000939.1:0-104971 GCA_035041805.1 Amiota mariae | reverse complement strand
TACCATTGCTCTTTTGTTTGCTTTTGCTTTTGATGAAACAAGTGCACAAAAAAAAAACTATAACAATAAGATCAACAATATCAAAGGAATGACAAATAATGGCATAAAAGTGGCTCAGAATTTGTCGTATTGAATGAAAGCAGGCACAAGATTAACTAAAGGAACTAAGAAGTCAAAGGCTATACGAAGAAAAACATTATTTTCAATAATAATAATATTTCAAACTCAAGTGATAATTATGTTTTCCCGTCAAATTTTATTTAACAATGGGCCCAACGGTGTGTCCATAATGTGGCTGCTAAAAGTTTCGATGATGCACTCTGCAAATAAATGATCATGATGATTACATCAATAATTAAAAATATTGGTGGCATTACTCATGTACTTACAATTACAAAGTAATTACAACGATCACCACGACAACATTCGTGACATGCCCAATCCTCATACCAAATATGCGTGCAAAATCTTTGCATATAGTTTTTACGCTTCACTTGGCATTGATCCTTGGTCATACAACGTTTTGAGACATAATATTGTTTGAGGGCACCTTGCGAGAAATATGGTTCGCTACCCCAGCGAATTTCTGTGCCACAGACATCTTCACCCGGTTCGCAGGTTTTTATTGTGTTCAGGCATTTCTCTGTATTGCCTGTTTGATTAGAGCATACATAACATTCAAGACCCTCGACGAAATTGACTGCAATTGAATTTGATTTGAAATTTCATTGAATACATTTCACATACAAAAATAAACTAAATGAAATTGATTGAACTGGGAGAGTTGAGTGAGTGAGTGGATGAGTGATTGATTCAGCTTTGCAGGTGTGGCTACTGATGACGGTCAATCAAAGCAAATTCAACTAAAAACCAATTACTAACCACTGCAACAATAATAAATGGCTGCAAATGCTATAATGGCAATTTTCCAGGATTCCATAATATATATTAGAAATAAATTTTATACAAAAATAAACACAAAAGAACTAAACAAAAAAATATCCAATTTTATCAACAAAAATTGTCGTGTTTGCGCGTGTGCGTGATGCGTGATGCTCGTTTTGTTGTTCTCGTGCTCTCGTTGTTGTTGCTGTTGTTTTTGTTTTTCAATGCTCTCACAACCACTCCCACGAACAGTGCTGCCAACTCGTCAATGTTGTGATATAGGGATGACAATTCGAGAAAAACAATATTTACTTTGTGATGCAAAATGGTCACTCTTTCATATCAGCTGTGCAAAGCACAAATTGCAATTGAACACAATTTATGAAATAAAAAATTTATTTTCCATCAAAAAAAGAATTCTTATGAAGTAATTTATGTAAACTAAAATGTATAATAATAAACACATGTATATTGTATATTGAAATATCAAAAGAAAATAATAGACGAATTTCTCTATACAACCAAAAGGCTCCCTATTACGAACTTACATTGCATTTACTGCTGTTTTCTTCCATTTTTAGTGTATTTTAATTTCCCTATAACGAATTGACGTGCAATAACCTACAATTAAATAAAATTTCGTAAATTGCAATTAAAAATCTCATGCAATCTCAAGAACAAAAACAAAAAAAAGGAAAACAAACATACATACATAAGTATATAGGGGAATCCAATGAGTATTTGGTCGCAATTACAATATTTGTTTGCTTGTTGATTGTTAAACAATAAACGATGTCGCATCGAAGTGGCGTTTCGCTTGAAACAAAATTATGTATAATTAAAAAAGTGGAAGAAGGAGGCTTAAAAAAGAAAGACATTGCCAAGCAGTTTGGAGTCCCAGCCAGTACATTATCAACGATTATAAGAAATAAGGAATATATTCTTAAAAGTGTCGAAAACAAAGAATTATGCGCTAAGCGGAAAAGGCTTCGACCGTGTGTTTTTGAGGATATCGAGGATGCTATGCTGAAATGGTTAAAAGACGCACGTGATAAGAATCTTTCCATAACTGGAAAATTAATGAAGCAAAAAGCAAGAGAGTTCGCTGCTACATTAGGACACATACAGTTTAAAACGAGTGCAGGTTGGTTGTACAAATTCAAACAACGGCACGGTATCATACAAAAAACCTTTTCTGGTGGATTAAATGCAGTCATTGCAAATAACATACCCGATGATGATGATGATGATGAATCGGAAATGAAGTTCAATGTGGACATTGATGGCCAGACCAGAGGCAGTTCGCAGTGCGATACAGATACAGGGTTTAATGTCAATAGTTTTCTGTATAACGAAGAAGAATCATTAAATACTTTGGAGTCACCACCCACACTGGAACGAGTTTCTTCATACATGAAATTAATGCGATCCTTTTTGCAAATAAAGAGTGATGTCCCAAACAAAGTATTTGAAGCCCTTAATGTATTAGAAGATTTTATTGAGGGTGAGAAATTTAAGGATATATCCCAACCCCAAATTGTATTTGAACCTCTTAATGTAACCGAATTAGTTATTAAGGAGGAATATTAAAAAAAAGGAAATATGCCAAACCAAAATTTAAGACTTGCATTTATATAAGTACAATATATTACATTACGCCAAATGTAAATAAAAAAGTACCAAAAATTTATCATTATATTTGTTTTAAAAAAAAAAATCGATTCCTCGACAATTTTCATGGTTTCTCAAGCCGAGATAAAAACAAAAATATGTATATACTCAGTCTAGACTCATCAATATTCATACATACCAAATCTCAATAATGTCTTTGGAGCTTTTAATTTCTTGTATGCAATTTTACTACACTGTGATAAATGGTGGGCAGACCATGGACAATTCGCAGTCCGATTCAAAAGCCAGCATCTTTCTGTCTAGCGATGGCGATGAAATGTCCACTGATGAAGAATCAATAAATCGTATACTGTCACGCCCCATACTGGAACAAGCTTCTTCAGCCATTAAATTAATGCGATCGTTTTTGATGAGAAGTAGTGATGTCCCAATCGAAGTATGTTTTTGAAGTCTTTCATGTTTTAAAAGATTTTATTCAGGAAGAGAAATATAAGGAAATATCTCAAATGTAAGATTTGTTTTTTTCACATAAGTATGTGCATACTATATGCATTAAATAAAATTTGGAACTTATTAAAATTTATCATTAAATTTGTTATAAAAAAAATTCATTTATAGTGTGCATGCACACATCTCGGCAATATTGAGAGAAGCCACGAACTCTAACGACTCAATAGCGTAGCTAAAGGAAAAATGTGGGGGATTAATACTAATCAATAAACGAAGTGTTATTCCGAAGCCTAAAAACATATAAAGAAATTAAAAATAATAAATAGCACAATAAAGCTTTAATCCTTAGTTTTTTGCCAAACTCATTTTATTTGCAATTCACTGGCATTGCGTTGTTATTTTTTTTTTGTTTGTTTTGTTTTTTACAAGAAAATGTTTATTCTGAATGGCCTCAATGACGAAAGTGTAGTCATCATTTGGACACACAACAACAAAGTATCATAGTGTGAGGAATGAAGGATTCAACATAATTTTGAAAAAATATCAATTCAATTAAAAATATATAAAATTAGTAAAATATTATTATTAAAATTATGTATTCAAGTATCGCGGGATTTATTTCCTTAACCAACACTAACTAATTAGCATTGTGTACTGTATTTTGTTGCATTGCAACACTGCACCCACTATCGTAATCACTTGACTCTGACGACTAACAACACTGCAAGAATCCATTGTCATTTGTGTACGTACAGTGTCTCATTTGAAAAGGGACGGCGCAACAATTGAGTGCTGGTGGCTGCTGACTGTTTTATTTTATGTTCTCTCATGAACTAACAACATTTTGTAAATTTTTTGTATTTCTTTGATTCAACCAGCGGTAGCAACACGATATTGCTTTATCAGAATCATATCAAATCTTTTGGAGTTACGCCACTGATCTTACTACATACATATGTACGTAAATACATATGTTTGCTGATACATTTGCAATAATGAAAATCTCTCTCTCGAGCTAAACTGAATGAATCACAATACATACAATACAAATTACAAGGAAATAACAAACAAGTTATTTGTTTTGACAAAAGTTCATTGTATCAATCATTCAGTAGTCGTTCACCTTTAAACTCCTTACATTCGCATTGCAATGGCTACAACACAACATTCACTGCAGCTTCCCGTCGGATTCTGTCAACTAGAGACACAAGTAGCCGGTCACATATTCGAAGCGACAAACGCCTCATCGATTGGTCTACTGCAGAATACAGAAACAGGATGTGTATTGAAGCCATTCGGTAAACCGGACTGTGGCGAACGTGAATTAAAATTCTATGAAACATTGAAAACCGCCTCAAACAATGGACAAACCTTGTTGGCCGAGGCTACACAATTTGTGCCAAAATTCTACGAAAAAGTTAACTTGGTTGTGAACGGACGTGAACATACGTTCATAAAGCTGGAAGATTTGACATATGGAATGCAGAAGCCATGCATTATGGATATAAAAATTGGCAAACGCACATGGGACCCATTGGCATCGCCAGAAAAACGTGATGTTGAAGAAAAGAAATATGTTCAATGTAAGCAAACGCTTGGCCTTTGTCTTCCCGGATTCCAGGCGTATGTACCCGCGCCATCAAAACCGCATCAGACAATCTTAGTGCGTCAAAGCAAGGACTTTGGAAAAAGCCTAACGCCACTTGGCTTTCAAGCTGCTATGGCACATTTTCTAAATGCGGAGACCAAACCACTCCAGAGTCAAAATGCTGCTAGCATCAATCTATTGCAAGAAGTCCTCCGGCAACTCTATGATATAAGGAATTGGTTCAAACGCCAGAATATTTACAATTTCTATGCGAGCTCATTATTGATTACATATGATTATGAGCATTTGCAGAAGACTAAAGATAAACTGAATGGTCACCATGATCACTTCAACAATATAACGACTGATGCTGAGAAAGCAGCTAGTAAGGGTAAGGATAACGATGAAGGAGTGAAGAATGCTAAGGACTTTACATTATTATTAGCAGATGCATTTGCGCCCGCCTCTCATTGGGTTAAGGTCCGTATGATTGACTTCGCTCATGTCTTTCCATCTGAAAATGGTCAAATAGACACTAATTATCTATTCGGCCTGGAAAATCTCATCAGCTCAATCGAAACATTGATCTTTGGATGATAACACATTCGCACAATCATCAACCATCACCACCACCACCATCTCCACTTACAAAAGACATTAGTAATTATTAAGTGAATCGCAGTAGTTTGTACATTTTGTAGTTTTTTTTTGCGGTAGCGCTACTCTAAATAAATAAGAATAATGTGTACTGGTTAGAACAATACTCCTAAAAACTGGATTTTTTTTTTCTTTATACTCTGACGTCCAAAGGAGTCTCTCTCAATACTTGTCATGGAGTTTGAGGAATTGATTCACATTGCGAATAGAATATGAATAGAGTGACAGAGAGAGCTTTCTTTATTTTTTACCATAGGCTATTTCATTCTAAAGTGACCTGCATGCCAATAGTACTGGGGTAAGCATACTCCCCCCACCTCTCTCCAATATA
The DNA here is from genome assembly GCA_035041805.1 of Amiota mariae. Lineage (NCBI taxonomy): Eukaryota > Metazoa > Arthropoda > Insecta > Diptera > Drosophilidae > Amiota > Amiota mariae. The sequence continues at coordinate 99,428 of JAWNKV010000939.1, read as the reverse complement.
AAATATTTACTGCCAGTAGGTAATATTATTGAGGTAGGAACAAATGATGAGATGCCACAGCACATCAACTGCATCAAATGAAAACAGTTCAGTTGTGATGCAATCACAAAATTAAAACTTGGCTTGGTCGGAAATGATGATGGTCAAAACGAAGAGAAGAAGTCTTTCACCTGAATGCAAGGAAGAAAACTGTCTTCCAGTAACATTGAACGGATCCACCTTGGGGAGGTGAAAACATATGCAACTCTCAACTTAGACTCTTGGCAGTTCTGCAGTTGCTGTGGTAAAGGCCTATAACTTCAATATTAAAATACTGCAAATACATCAGTAGTATAGCAAGTACTCCTTATTACATATGTACACAATTTCGAACTCCATAATGACCTGGAAGTGCCATATTCGTCTGGGATTAAATAAGTACATTTTCAGACATTATAATCACATCATCTAATTGCATAACCAACCACATCAACAACCTAGCACTAAGTCTGAAGGTTCTATGTATGTCTTAGATAATTGATTTGAAGTTACCTCCTCCTGGAGGTGTTTGTGGCAAGAGCGTATGCTAATTTGTTGACATGAGGTTTTAACCGGTCATTATAACGATCTGATGTGCTTACAGACTGTGAGGATTCTCAGGTCCTTGGATGTGACATCATTCCGCACGTACCAAGGAGCGTTTACTATCTGACGGAGGGCAGAGTTTTGTATTTTCTGGATGCAATAGACGTTTAACTCAGCAGCGGTGCCCCATAGGGGAATACCATATGTCCATGATGAGACTAATATAGTCTTATATATGGTAACTTTGTTACTTACGGTTGAATGAGCCAGTTCAGGTTCTTCAGTTTTTGACGTTTAGTTTAGCAATCAGTAATAAGTATATATAATTGATAAAGAGTCACGTGTCATACACAAAGTTAACTATGGCTAATTATCTGTTATCGATCCCTTTTCATTGCAGAAGGTGGACATTGTCTAATGGGCTGGGAATGGTATCCGATAATAGAAATCTTTGCGAATACAATATACGCACATCTGTTATGGCCAGACTGAGAGAAGGACTGACTTAAGGAAAGTTTCTTTAATGAGCTACCTAGTTTAGAAACCTGAGTGTCTAATTATCCATAGAGTTGTTGTAGGCCAGTGCCTATCTGCGTCACCAATGGGCAGCAGCCTGCTTTCAAATAAAATATAAATCATAAAAAAAACAAGCATCATCTATTTTTATACTCTTCATGTTAGTGTATTGTATTATAAGTTTGTCATGAAGTTTGTAACACACAGAAGGAGACATCGCAAACCACATAAAGTATATATAATTGTGATCAGCTCGATGAAACGAGTTGATTTAGCCATGTCCGTCTGTTCGCAGTTCCTAGTCCTTCAGTTTTTGAGCTAGAGAGCTGAAATTTTGTGCATCGGTTTCTTTTTAACAAACGCCGATCAAGTTCATGAATCAGCCGAATCGGACCACTAGGGGGGTACCTCCCATACAAACCCCCTTTTAAATTAATGTTCTTATTAGAAAAAGTTTTTTGTTTTTTTGACGCATCGAACAGAAATTTAGGCACTATAAGTTTCTGGTCCATATCCAACAACCATATAAATTTCATGATCCTAGGGTTACCAGGAGAGGTACCTCCCATACAAACTCCCTTTTAAATTAAAGTTCTTACTAGAAAAAGTTTTTTGTTTTTTGGCTTATTGAACTGAAATTTGGACACTATAAGTCTCTGACCGATATCCACAAATCAGGAAAATATCAAGACCCTCGGAATACTAGGAGGGGTACCCCCTATACAAACCAGGATCCAAATGAAAGTTCTTATTACAAAATCTTTTTTGTTTTTTTGGACTATCGACTTAAAATTTGGACACTATAAGTGTCTGACCCATAGCCACCAACCTTATAAATATCAAGACCCTTGGACCACCAGCAGGGGCGTGAAGATTAATACAACTTCGGCATAGACAAAGTTAGTCTTTTTTTATATTTTTTTTTTATGAATGAATGAAGTTGTTAGAGGCTCCATAGATAAGTTATGCCTAAGGGGGGAGTCTACATATGTACATATTTTAATTCGGCTCTGCCTGGTAGCGGTGACCAACATCTTATTTTCATGGGGTCAAATGGGCACACTATAGTAAGGGAACCAATTTAAAATGGTCAAAGTATATACTTTGATCTAATTGAGTCCCTGTATCTGAACACTATCGATCACGAGTCAATGATCAGCTATGCTTATTTTTTAATTCACATTTATTGTTCATTATATGTTGTTGTTGTTGTCCGGCTTACATAATAAGAAAAAAAAAAATATTATTTAAAAGTTGATTACATATAAAATATAAATTGTATAGTATATAAACACACAAGGAATTTATTATATATATAATGTAGTAGTATGATGATGATGATGATGACATAAATGAGATGATTATAATGAGTTAGATGATGGTTATAAGATGGTGCCTTATAAGGTGTAGTCTAATTCATAGCGTTCATATTGATTTTTAGGATCATTTGAAATTCGGGGATAGCCAGCGATAAGAGCATCTTGGCCGCCGATATAAAGTGAGTTGTAGATTTTCCAATAGACATCGCGTACTTTACGCGCTGGATGGAATAGACCTTGCAGTGTATATTGTAAGATTTTAATGGGGCCAAGAGATACACGAAGGCCATCAACGGCATCCATAAAAGCTTGCACTAAATGTGGCGATGTCTCAAAGATATTCGGCCAAACATAGTTGAGTAGATGTGTCAGGGAATCTTCACAACCAAAACCATAAACTCCGAGTGACATGTGTTTGATTGCAGCGCAAGCTGTCTGCCGATGGACAAGATCTCGATCCATTAAAGCATCCTCCAGCAATGGACTAACAGCATATATATAATCTTTACCCATTTCGCCAATATATTCAAATAAGAAGGAAAGCGATTTCAGAACACCATTTTGAACATTCAATTCGGGCACACGATATTCATTCATTAGAGCTGGCAGCACCGTAAATGGTCGACAGGTTTCAGCTACAATGGCAATGGCTACTGTTGTGCACACACGATTTTGTCGTTCCTGAACCTTAAGGTTATTCAGCAGAGTCGCCAGTACATCATGTGGACCAATTGCTTTTGCTATATAACCAAAGGTATTGACTGTTGCACGCCGAATGGCTTTCTTGTGCGCCTTCAGCAATTCCAAGAGTTCAAAGCAAATTCGCATCCATTCACGTGCAGACACGTATTCAGGACCACGATCGGCAATGCGTCCAACAAGATCAATGCAGTTTTCTTGTACTTTTTCATGACGATTCTTCAGAATTGGCGTCAAACGAGGCAATAAATCTTTGATTGGTGGCGTCATCTTTGTCATACCAATAACATTAACAATTGCTTTTAGAGCACCCAATATGCTTCCCAATACTTCTGGATATTCCTCGCCCAAGTACTCGTATAGCACAACACCCAAATGACCCATGAGTTTCTCCTCTTGGCAAGTCTTCATGACCACAGCAATACGTGAAATCAGATCGGCTGCCTGTTGACGTACCTTTGCTGATTTGTTATTCAAACGCCAGAGAATTGTACCACAAATTTGTGGTAAATATGGTTTAACACGTTTCCCCAATTGATTGACTATGGTACCGAAACCATTCAACATGACAATATCCTCGGTTGTTTGTTCTTGGAACGCATATAAGATGCCATCAATAAGTTGTTCCTCCAAACGTGAATCAATATCGGCAACACCCAAGCTGCCCATAATCTTCTCTACTGTTTCCATTACCATTTTACGATATTGCTCATTTTCATCCTTTAAATCATCGACAACACGATTGATAATCTCCGAAGCACCCACTTTATTTGCTATCTCGACTGTGGTATCCACCAATTGGCGATAATTTCGTCGATCCAGTGCCATGCGATGATTCCAAAAGAATTTAAAGAAATGCGGTAAGATTTCTTCTTTAATATATTGTGGCTCGACACCATCTGTGGCACAACATTGTTTTACCACTTTCAAAACGATTTTCTTCATTTCTTCGTCCGGAGACTGGAATTCACGTATAAGAATCAACATCACCTCACGTGTATAATAATTAGCATATTCGGCATCCATCAAAGGTATCAAATAGCCAATAGCTTTTAGAAAAGCCGCCAAACCTTTACCACGATGTGTACGTATACCCTTCCATAGGGGCTTCAATACTGAATCGAATGACTCAATGCCATATGGTGTTGCAGCTTCTGCCAAGGCAGCAATTGCCAAAGCGGTAATTGTACGGACTTTTTGTTGATCATCGATGAGACCATGCTCAATGATTTCAACGAGTGCCTTGAGATGTGGCAATATGGCACAGCCCATTAATATAGCGATTTGTTGTACAATTTTGATGCCAGTGTGTCGTGCCTGCCACGATTTCTTCGATTTGCAAACAGCCTTCAAGAAGGGCAACAATGATGGTATTCCCAAAGCGGATGCGACCACAGCAAATGCACGTGCTGTTGTATTACGTACATACTCATCAATATTATCAATATCGGGACGCATTGTGGAAATCATAGTGGCAAGACCAGCTGCTTTTGCCAAATTCGAGATAATTTCACGACCCTCAACACGTGCATAATAGTCTTCATCGATAAGTAAGGGTTCAATGACAACAAGTATTTTGTGCACATAGGGACGCACAAGATCATCCAATTTATAAAGGACACGATCAATGACTTTAACAAGCAAATGACGTTCTTGATCTTCCAGTGTCGGTGACATAAGCAATGGCAAAATTTGATTAAAAAGCGGACCAGCACCAAATTCACGAGCTTTGTCAGTTATTTGGCGCAGTGCTGACTTTCTCATTGGCGGTGAGCCATTCTTAATTGTCAGCAACAATTTCATAATTTTACGTTCCTTGAGTTCTTCTGGTGACAAAGTATCTTCATTGACATCGACAAGCAACTTGTCAAAATACTGAGCATCTTCGGGTTTCATAAATGGTAAGTTTTGACCTTTCGGTTGGTTGTCCATAAATTTAGCATTCTTGTCTTCAACTTGTATAAAGAAACCAGCCGGAGTTCCTGCTATTGGCGTCGGTGTTGCCATAAGTTTACGTCCCGGTGTTCGTAGCGGCACATAACCAGCCGGCGGTGGCAGAATTTTGTAACCTGGTGGAAACATTTGATCTAGTTCTTCATCAGTATACGGACGATTACGTTCGTCAATTTCCTTTTCCCAGCGATAGGCTTGCAATTGTTCTGGTGTCATTGCGGCCAAAGCACCTGGTGTCGGTGTTGCCATTGCCATTGCTTTTACACCTACTGGTGTGCTACCACCTGGCGTAAGCATGGGCGTAGCATGACCAGGTGTTGCGTGTGGAGTCATACTTGGTGTCATGTTGGGTGTCATAGCTGATATTGTTGGAGTCATTGCAGGCGTTGCATTTGAAGGAGTTTCATCCCAACGTGAACGCCTCTTTGCAGTTCCTGGTGTAGATTCAATAATAGCATTATCACCACCACTACTACTTATTCGGTCTGGTTTTGGTGTCTCTGCCCAACCACTATGAGCGGGCGTCTCACGTTCTGTTTTTGGTGTTTCATCCCAACGATTACGTCGAGCAGATTTCTCATGAGCTGGAGTTTCATGACCGGGTGTCATTGCATGTGCCGGTGTGGAATCCCATATGCGTGTACCGGCACCAGGTGTAGCTCCTGGTGTCTCACTGCCTTTATGACCAGGTGTTTCATCCCAACGATGATCTGCGGGAGTTTTCTAAAAGAAACAAATAAAGATTACTATAGTTATGTAGTTGCATGAATTCAATACACTTGTTATACTCTGTACCTCTCTCCCTCAATTAATTCAATGCTTAAATAGACTCGATTGTATTCTATAAAGGGCATAAAAAACAATCATACGCAACTCTTGTCATGAGAATTAAAGGGAAAGAGAATGAAAACAATACTGACGATAGCTGAAGCTATCGGTAGGGTCAAACATTTCTGGAAAATCGAATGCAAATAAGAGCAGTTCAAAGCAATCATAACAATGGGTCTTAAGACTTTTGGAATTGAACTTGCCTCTCTCTATCATCCTATCATACATTCCAACCAAACAACAAATCTACCACAACCCATATATAAACGGGTAAATATTCTAAGGTACAGAGTAAAAATTTATATAAAAAAGAAAAAAATATATGCATAAATCTATGGGAAACTTACATCCTCCCAGTTTGGAGTTGCTGCACTACTTGGTGTTGCTGCAACTTTAGCCGGTATAAAACTGTCGCTTACAGTTTGATCCCAACGGCCACGTTTTCTTCCTGAGTCTTTTATCGGTGCTGGTGCTGCTGCTTCACCATTCGATGATGATGATGATGGCTTGGCTAATGTACCATCTTTGGATTTTTCAATAATCCGCCGCCGTAATTCGGTCTCTTCACCCTTAAGCAATTGCTCGCGCATAATGTCTGTATATGTGCGTGAGCCCACATCGGGTGTCTTCCCGCCATCCGCAAACGGATCGGCACGTTCTGGTGATATAATAATACGACGACGCTTCTGTCGGTATTCATCTTCACGATCAGCAATTGTCGGTCGACGTCGATCTGCTAATGGATCTACTTCCTTTCCCTATAAGCGCAATTGTTGTAATAATTTGTCACACAATCATAGTCATCATCATTAATTATACTTACTTGAGTTACATCTTTTAGAACCGAAACCGGAGCTGTGTATGAAGAACGCTTTTGTGGTACCGGAAATCCATCGTCTTCATCTTCTTCGACCTCATCATTTGTGGCTATCGAAGTATTATAACCCTCATAGCGGCTTTTTCGCTTAGCTTCCTCATCATCATACAAATCGGAATCGAAAAATCCGCCACTTTCCAATAAACCAACGCCATCTGCTGAATTTTTGGTTATTTCTTTTTTCTTAGCTTGTAAGTCAACGATTTGTGCTTCAACATCTGCAAGAGAAAATCATAATAAAAAAAAAAAAAAAAATTACAAGTAAACGTTTAACAAATTCAATAAAATTCATTGCGCCTAGAGAGTAGCTTATTAGCCATTTTCCAGGCGGTTCAATGGGGTCTGAAACTGAAAATTTTATTTTATATTGAAGTACCTTCGTGAGTACGCGGTATATTTTCCATGCTATAGAAAATTGTTTTTTAATACACGTACATAAACAACAATAATCAATCAAATAATCAGAAGAAAAAATATAAAACAGCAGATTTCAACTCTACTTTTCTTCTCCTTCTTCTTCTTCGTCTTCTTGTGAAGTATCAGTGGCGCCGTTGAATTAACACAAACAAGGATAATTCCATTAAAACTATTTTTGTCGGTTATTTTCAATCAAATTGGATAGTTCACAAAATATTGCGAAAATTAATATTTAAAATTATTAATTTCATAAAACTTTAATACAAATTTTAATGGTAAATCATCACAGTCAGCAATATGATTATGATGCACTATTTTATTTGCTAGCATGCATTTTTCAACACTATGACCGGTTGCATTTGAAATCAGTTAGCAACACTGGTTTTTCTTTTGCAATTGAAATTGAAAGTTGGCAGCACTGCATGTGAATTCGCACGTGTTTTTGTTTTTGTTGTTATTGCTGTTGTTGCCTGCCGTGTTGCCATTGTTTGTGACGGTTTTCTTATTCTTTCTGCCTGTTTTGTTTAATTTATTATTATTATTATTATTAATTGAACTTGACAGAAATAAATATGTTGGCCAAAAAACAACGAATGTTTGAGGATGAGGATGACAAAATCAAAGATGATGATGTGATTGCTCCACAAACAATACAAGCACGTTTAATATCAGATACTGGAGACGAAGCTGGTCCACCGATTGATTTGCCCGCCGAAGTTACAGCAGAACAACTTGGTTTAATTTGTAATGCTTTGCTTAAGAATGAGGAAGCAACGCCGTATTTGTTTTTTGTTGGTGAAGACGAGATCAAAAAGACACTGAATCAGACATTGGATTTAACAAAAGTCGATACAGAAAATGTGATTGATATTGTATATCAGCCACAGGCTGTTTTTAAAGTGCGACCAGTCACACGTTGTACAAGTTCTATGCCTGGCCATGCTGAGGCAGTGGTATCGATCAGTTTCAGTCCAGACGGAGCGCATTTAGCTAGCGGCAGCGGTGATACAACAGTTCGTCTTTGGGATTTAAATACAGAAACACCACATTTCACTTGCACGGGTCACAAGCAATGGGTGTTGTGTGTTAGTTGGGCACCAGATGGTAAACGTTTGGCCAGTGGTTGCAAAGCTGGTAATATAATAATTTGGGATCCGGAAACTGGTAGACAAGTTGGCCGCAATTTGGTAGGTCACAAGAAGCATGTGAACGGCTTAAGCTGGGAGCCATACCATAAAAATCCTGAATGCCGTAAACTGGCATCGGCCAGTGGTGATGGAGATTGTCGTATTTGGGATACAGTGCTTGGTACCTGTTTACTTAATATTGCTGGTCATACAAATGCTGTTACGGCAGTACGTTGGGGTGGTGCCGGTTTGATTTATACATCGTCAAAAGATCGAACAGTTAAAATGTGGCGTGCCGAAGATGGTGTGCTATGCCGGACTTATTCTGGTCATGCTCATTGGGTCAATATGATCGCTCTCAATACAGATTATGTATTACGCACAGGTCCATTCCATCCGGTAACAGATCGAAGAAAGAAATATATCGATATGAAAGGTAAGAGAACAAACAACAAATCAATCAAATATGAAATCAAAATTTTGATAATTTCGTTTTACAGAGGATGAACTAAAGGCTTTAGCTTTGCAACGTTATAAAGCCGTTTGCCCCGATGATGTGGAATCATTTGTATCTTGTTCCGATGACTATACATTATATTTATGGCTCAATAACCAAAACAAATGTGTTCAACGCATGACTGGTCATCAAAATGTAGTTAATGATGTTAAATATTCACCCGATGTTAAGCTTATAGCTTCAGCATCTTTTGACAAATCTGTACGTTTATGGCGTGCGAAAGATGGTCAGTTCTTGGCTACTTTCCGTGGACATGTGCAAGCAGTTTATACGTTGGCATGGTCTGCAGACTCACGTTTGGTTTTAAGTGGTAGCAAGGATTCTACATTGAAAGGTAAATGGAGTATTTAATATACGAGTATATCACAAATATGGATGGATATCATTTAGAATATGTAAAATGTAATATCTTTTGTTTTAGTATGGAGCATACAAACAAAAAAACTGGCCCAAGAACTACCAGGACATGCTGATGAAGTTTTTGGTGTTGACTGGGCACCAGATGGTTCACGAGTAGCTTCAGGCGGTAAAGATAAAGTCATTAAATTGTAAGTCGTCAATTGGGATTCATTTACATTTACATTTTTTTTTTATTTTTTTTTTTTTTTTTTATACAAAATTTACAATTTTTTTTTGTATTCATTTCAGATGGGCATATTAGTTCATTATGACCCAGGATTAGGCACTTCGTTAAATATTTACAAACAAAATATGTAATAATAAAGAGAAAACAAACTTATTAACAAACGACAACATTGAATGCGTATGTGTTTCAAAACTTAAATAATTTTCATTTCGAGCGAATCTTGGATTTGATTGTATTTTTGTTCAAATTGGGAGCAATCATTGTAGTAATGACCAGGTACAGCTGAATCTGATTGTAATGCACGTTCGGCAGCCAAAAATCCCAAGGCAACACAACCATCTAGGGAACGCTCTTGTAGAACTCCAGTAATGAAAGCAGCTAAGAAGCTATCGCCGGCACCTGAAACATTGTTGATGTTGTCTACTTTAGGAGCAGCATAGAAACGTACATGATGTGTTAGTGGTGTTTCAACATCAACATCCAAAAGTTTTTGTATATCAGTCAGTGCATCGGAACGCAGACTTATGAGGACACCATGCTCACTCAAAGTCACAATCATACAGTTGAATTTAGGAGCAATTTGTTTCATGAGATCTGTAGTTCTGGTCAAAAGCAGTGGGAGGTCAATATTGATGGTCGGTTGCCATTTAACAGACTTTTTGGTAATTGCTTCCACAATTGTCTTCAACTCATGTATATTGGGAGTTACTATGCGTATAAATTGCGTTAGATCAGTCGTTATATTGAATGGTTTTCCAGCTATAAACATATCAGTTGGCTCAAAAATCACTGGCAGTTTATGTTGCTTGGCTTGTTTGAGGGTCGCTTCTATGGTTTCCATTGACAGATTGCTATCGATGATGATGAGGGACGCTTCTTCAAAGAGATTTGTATGCTTTTCAATATGGTCAGCTGTAATGCTACGATGTATGTCCATGTTACCCAATATTAATTTACAATCGCCCATTTTATCGAAGATGACAGAACAGAGCGATGTGGGCATGTTTTGGTCTATGATGAGATTTGTTTGTAGCGGAGATGGAATCATTTTAATTAAACTCTGACCCAAATGATCATTGCCAATGGCCGAAATTAGATAGACATCACCATACAGCTTAAAAAGGGCCTCGGCAAGATTACGTCCGACACCACCAGCAGTTTGCTTTGAGGCTGCTGTATATGTGGCACCTTGCAATTCCATATCTTTTTCATGGTCATTTATTGTAAACGACAGATCTAATATGGAAGCTCCAATTACAACTGGTTTTCCTCTTTTTATCGGTTTCCAATCTGCAAATTCTGCCAACTCCTTGGCAATTTCAGCCGCAACTTTGGCGTTATGCTTTATTAAAGCAATATTAGCCAAGAGACTTTGACCGCGTGTTATATTTGCAATGGAAGCCAATAAATAGGGAGTGACTTCCTTGCCACGTACACCGTCCATTGCTGCTAATTCCTCAGCTTGGACAATTGCTTCATTTATTTCCCTTTTGTTGGCTGCAAACTCTTCGGGAATAGGAACTGCTATCAACATTCCGGATTGCATTTTTAAACGTTGCCACTCATTTATGACTTCAGCAGCACCAATGGCAGAGGCTATATTATAGGGTACCTTGCATCCACTATCTCTTGTATAGAAATCTGGAAATATACCACCTTCACTGCCGTAAGTTGCGACACAAACTCCATGGGTCTCCAAATACTCCAAAGTTCTTGGTATATCTAAAATGGATTTGATACCACTACTTACTACCACCACCGGAGTGCGGCCCAACTCAACTAAGTCAGCGGAAATATCCATGGTGATATGACCGTCGCGATGTACTCCACCAATGCCACCAGTAGCAAATATTTTTATCCCCACACTATGAGCAACCATCATTGTTGCAGCCACCGTAGTGCCACCACTTCGTTTCATTGCCAAAATATAAGGAAGATCACGTCGCGAACACTTAATAACTTCATCATGCGGTTTATTAGACAACTCCAGCAATTCGGCTTCGGTTAGACCAACTTTAATGTGACCATCTAGAATGCCAATCGTTGCTGGCGTAGCACCTTGCTTACGCACAATATTCTCCACTTCCAAAGCGGTCTCCACGTTCTGAGGATGGGGCATGCCATGCGTTATAATGGTCGATTCCAAAGCAACAACTGGTTGCTTGGTACGCAAAGCAAGCTCGACCTCTGGATGAACTTTTAGGTTGGTGTTATGTAGTGGAATGTGATGATATAGTCTTAAAGCGCTAGATGATTGCGAACGCAATAAAGCACATTTCGAATGAAGCCCGCTAATGATTTTTGAGAAACGTCCAAGATACATTTTGCAACTCTTTAATAAATAAAAATTAAAAGAAAAAAACAAAAACCAAAATATTTCAATTAAAAAAAAACACTCGGAATTAGAATCAGAATACTAAAAACCATACCACGCGTTTTGTTATTTTTATATATCCAAGAAAAAAAAATAGAGGAAATTTCGATTTGTTGGAAATTAATTTAATGTGAAAATAAACTGATCCGAGTAAAATTTGAAGTTTTGTGAAGTAGTAAGTAAAATGAAATCAAAATTATTTATTCATTAAATTTTGACATATGAATCAGGGGCATTACATATTTTTGTTTTGTTTCGATTTGTTTTAATTCCTCAGTGAACTTAAGGTAGGTTACACACGTCAAACAAGCATGACAAATGGAAACGACAAACACTACCAATTATACTGGAGAGAATAAGCGTAGCGGATTTTGACGACTAGAAGACAACTAGCTATATACAAGATAAATTCAGCAAGTCTTAGTGGAAAACAAGCACGTTTGCAATAGTTTCCTCGTACCGAAAAATATAAATTTTGGACAAATGAATATGTGCTATAAAATTAATTTTTCCTAAAGAATAAAATTTATCTTTCAGACGAGCCAAATGAGTTCCATAAGTAATGTCTCAATTTATGGTATCTGCGACAGACTCGAATAAAGTGGAACTTTTTTGGTGGAATTATGATTAAGAGTTTTGTTGCTCCGCTCAACTTTATACCAAGCAGAATGAATTCTTAGATACATTTACATATGTATGGTAACTGGAAATATCAACACGATAACGCCCCCAACATACATAGTAGGAAACAGCTAGGAATTCATCTTTATAACAGTTTCAAGTGAATGACATTCATTTTTGACTTAAGCTCTAATGTTCGGCCATTGGTCGAAATCCAACCGTCCAAAAGGATTAAAATTGCTTGACTATTTTCAACGCATTAAAATTGGTCCAAATTTTTTTCTTGATAACACTAAAGCTCATAAACTATTACTTAACAAAACAAGAAAAAAGAAAATCGATTAATAAGTGCAGGTGAATATGGGGTTAAATTGTTTTGTTTTTGCTTATTTATACATATAATTATATACATATAGATATGGGAATACCTTTCAGGGCAGATATATAAAAAAGACTTACATTTGGAACCCATTAAACAGAGCACGAAGATGTTCTGATCGTAAAATATTGGAAAATAAGTCATTGCAGGATGTGTATGGATGTTAGGAAAACCTTGAAACATCTCCTAAGTTTCTTCCCGGCACTTACGAGAATTCGACAAAAGTAGAAGCTTCACGGTTTAGAGATCTAAGCGATATTGCTAAACTGGAGGTAAATGATATTATACATTTCTTCGCTAAAATGAATCATCCATGGTACTCCATCTGGTATCGCAAGGGACCTTGGGTATATGCGTGGCCCTGACCAACCAGTATTACCTAACCTTAGCCATTCTAAATTAGATGCAATAAAAAATTCCATACGGTCAAATCATATTAGTATAGTAAAGAAAAGGCTTTTTAATAAATAAAATGTGCTTTAATTTTTTTTTTTTAATGGGATATAGAAGAAACACTTTTAATACACATTCAATCATTTATTTTATTTTTTAATTACTATTTTATAAATGTATTTTACATATTGAATAATATTGTTTATTTTTTGTTATCATCAATTTGGTTGATGCAAGTTTAATGCCTTGCTGAACATTTGAAATGCACTGAATTCAGTTTCAGTTTCGGTTGCATGTTACAGTAAAGTGACATAGACACGATACAACTTGCTGTAATACAACATTACGTATGTATGTGTGATACAACATACAACGCATGTAATGAAGTTATAAAACATTTATTTCTTGGCGCTAGTCTGAAAAATTTGTGGTGCCGACGGCATTGGATATTTCATACAGCCACATACGTGTGACTCTCATGTACGTACTTCACTAACACTATGATAAATTTCCCTAAAATTTCCCTTGCAACCATTGTATCGTGTCTAGGGGGCATTAGTCTTTTTATATATTAAATTTTTTCAATCAGCATTTGTACATTCAAAAGCCATCAAGCACTTGGTCATGTAAATTGGTCGTGTACGTCTACCTTATGCAATATTATTTTGCAAAATTTATCAACACTGCAACAAAGACGCCGCTCAACAAAATTATAAATAAAAGACTTTTGGTGAATTGTGAATTGTTCTAAAATATTTGCGTATGTTTTCAAACTAAGTTAAGCAAAGCTTAATTAAATAATAAAATCAGTAAAACTAGTGAAATAAAGAGAATAAGACAAAATAACAAGGATGTCATCAGATTTAGAAAAGAATACATATAATTTGCAGTTCTTCAATTTCACAGCAAATCAAGTGACAAGCGAAAGTAAGAAAGAGACTTCAATGAATTGATCTTAGCTTTATAGTATACTTATTTATACATAACAAATATTATTTATTTAATTCTTATTTTATAATAAATAGGAAATCATTTAATGGGCATAATTTTAAATATTGTTGCCAAAGCAATTATTGCAAAGACATCGACACCAGAAATTGTTGCTTTATTGGAAAAGAAAAAGGATGAAGTCGTTCAACGCATGCGTGCCGATATGGAACAAAAATTGAAGGAACTAAGTGATATTGATCAGAAATATTTTACAATACCCGAACATGTTTTGTTAGCCAATGATTTTCATATGGTTCATAATTATAAAGAAAGCGATGAACATGTAGCAGATGAGGAATATAATAAATTAAAGCAACGTTACATTGAAGTATGTTTATATCATAATCATCATTATCATTATTATTATCATCATCATCATCATTATCACATTATAATGAAATCATTGAAATTAAATGAATTTTTATTTTCTTTCATAGAACTCAGTGAAGCTGACAATGCTGAGAATGGAAAATGAAAAATTTGATAGATTCAAAGATTTCATGCAACAAGAAGTTGCAGTGCAAAATCAAATTGAAGTTGTTGATAAATCAATTAATTTGGAGAAATTACAATTAATTGCTAATAAACTATTAAATGCAAATGATCATCTTCATAATCTTGAACAATTTTAGGTAATAAATTATTATTATTATTATTATATTATTGTTTTAAATTAAAATTAACAATTTACACACAAACATTTAGTTTCGAAAATTTTTACCAAACTAATCAAACAAAACATATGTACATACCTGATTTAAGTGATTCTTAGCCGACAGTTGTTGGGTTATTTCGGGACATAGACCCGATCATATTCGAGAGAAAACATTTTCCACACACTCAATCATCATATAAAAACAAAGAACAAAGATTAAAGTGCTAAAGGCCTTAGCAGGAACTTTCTGGGGGAAGTAGAAGAAGATCTTGGTGACCACCTGCAAGGCAATGAATTGTGCAGCTTCTTTCCACAATGTCATTCAAATGGGATACCTGCAATCTTGTCAAAACAATGCCCATCATCATACAATGATCGGTTGCTTACAAATTTCCAATATTGAGCATCTCTACTAGGAAACAAAAATACAATACACAATATTTCATTAGCATAATGGAACTGCATTCTTCAATTAAGTGTATGTGCTCATCCCAACTACACCACTACTACTTATAGGCATTGTTCGCCCCCAGACATATGTATTTGTCATGACATTAGGCATTAAAGGAAAAACATAGAATTGTTATTAATAAGAATTGTGAAGAGACAGTTGAAAATGCATTAGTACATAGAAAAGTTTTTTTTTTTTTTTGCTCTCCATATGTTGATGATGATAATAAGACTTCCATGTAGCACTCTTATTCTCTATAAAAACAGGATCAGATGGAAATGCTTTAATGAGGCCCTGTGCTCCAGTAGGAGATACAGAAAATGATGATGATGATGATGAATCAACAGTGGCTAAGTGAAATTTTACATTACGAGTCATCTAGTACATGTATTTTTATAAGATTTAACAACCATGAAATACCAGAATTGTTTATTCATTAATGAAATCATAGAAAAGTGCAAAGAAATGTAAATGAAAACTCATATTATATTAATGCATAATATATTTGTTGACAAACCCTTGAATCCTAGAACCGTCACTGCATATCAATTATCCTAGTAAAGTGATCTAACTGACTTACATAACTAATTCAGTTGAGGTCGGGCTGGTCTTTTATTCTCCAATCAATTGTCCTTTTAAACTAATTGAACTGACCATTATAGACATATGGATGCGTTCGATACGAGATGGTATCCTTACTCCATTTTATTTTATCTTTTTTCTATCTTCTGCTTTACACAAATCTCATTTTCCCCAGTCCTCATTTATTACCCTCTTTACTTTTGTTACTTTGTTTGCAGCCTCAACTAAATTTCTGCCTTAGTAAATGTTTTAGTTTTAGTTTTAGTTTTGGTTTTTTTTTTTTTTTTTTTTTTTTTTTGGTGTACCAAAATCAATAATAAATTGTTGAGTCAGTCACATACACATAACTTCTGAGAAAACAAAAGATGCCCCAACTACTAAATGAAGATGATTTGGTTGCATACATAAGATTATTGCACAATAAATAATATGCATCCGAGAGTAAATCAATGCCTGCATTGCCTGTGTTTATTTGTTTGTTTTTCTGTCTGTTTGATGGGTCTGTCTGTTGGTTGGTTGGTTGGTTGTTTGGTTGGGTGCTTGATTGTTCTGTTTGCCTGTCTATTTCTTTAGACTATTTTTAAATAAATTTGCATTTGCATAAGTTGCCGAACGAAGTTGTTGGGAACGAATGAAGACGACGACGACACTTTAATGCTTTAAAACATGAAAACATTTTTTGTTAAAAATTCTATTTTAGAACTGATCTCTTGTGGCGAATATTTCAATTTGAATGCATTGAGAACAAGTACATATACTTAAACAGTGACAATGTGTGTACTGTGTGTTTTATTACTAAAAATACCTTACATTAGTTTAATAAGGGCATATTGGACATCAACATAAAACATAACCATATGTAATTTAGAATAAACGTCTATATAGTAAATCTGTGTGACTTGTAATTTGTAGTCGTAGTATTCGATTATAGCGAACGACTAATGCTTCCAAAGACTTTTCGGTTATAAAGTTTATTCTTAAATGATTTTGATTTGAAATACACACACATTAAATATTCGAGTTTGTTTTACACATTTTATAGTAAAAAATTATGGGACTTCCCCATCATACACACACATGAAAGAAATGAAATCATTTAAATTGATTGATTCTGTATTTTTGACCCTTTGCGATGATTCAAACATCTATCTCATTTAGAAGATGCAGAACTCTCCTCTCCGTCAGATAGTAAACGATCTTTGGTACGTGCGTAATGATGACTGAGAATACTCTCAGTCCGTTAGTAGATCAACCTTCACCCAAGCCAACTCACATCAACAAATTGGCATTTGCTCTTGCCAAAAACACCTCCAGAAGGAGGAGGAGGAGGCTCAAATGTCTCCATCTTGATGACATTTGGGTGCCTAAAAAAAAAAAAATATTACAATCGAAGAAAAATAGAGCCACAGTTGTCCGAAATTAAATGAATCGAAAAAAAACAAGACATAAATCCTGTAATCAAGACATTCAATGAAAAAACATCCTATAACACAATACATCACATTATGAAGAATTGAATCAATAACTGACTGACTGACTGACTATTTGTTGCAATAAATTAAATGTATTCCACAAAAATAGGACAAGTTTTGAAAGAAAAAGCAAATTATCTTACATAAATATTATTGGGTAAAGATAATTTTGAATGAATTCGCTCGCTTTAGATCTTTCTATAATATAGTAGAAATTTTAGCGGCAAAATGTTAGTTATACTTGACATCCGAATACAATGATGAATTCATATTCTACTAGCGTACCTAACTCCTATTAGGAGACCCAAATTTCGAGAACAAAACAAAAGTATTGATAATGTCACCTTCATCAACAACTAAGCATAACATTGGTAATCTCCTTTCCATCGGCAACTACAATTTTGAGATTGTTAATGAATTCGTCTATCTTGGTGTAAATATTAATAATTCAAACAATATTAGCACAGAAATACAGCGACGTATAATGTTGGCAAACAAATGCTACTACAGCCTCATCAAGCACCTCAAAAGCAGATCTCTCGGCCGATCTATTAAAATTAACTTTTATAGAACACTCATACGTCCAGTGCTGACCGACGGCAGTGAAACATGAGTTATAAGCAAAAACGATGGCTTAAAACTAAGCATATTCGAACGAAAAATACTACATCGCATCTTTGGTGCCGTGAATGTTGGAGAAGAATGGCGTAAACGTTACAATCATGAGCTCAGAAACCTCTATAATAGCCCTGACATTATCTCCACCATCACAATACAGAGACTTCGATGGGCTGGCCATATAATTAGAGAAAACGAAGAATACCCACCACAACAAATGCTGCGCGCCACATGTTATACTAATAGACGAAAAGGTCGCCCGAAACTTAGATGGATCGACGAAGTCGACGATGATGCGAATATTTTAAATCTGCGAAACTGGAGGACTCTTGCGAAAGACAGAACCATTTGGAAGTAAACGTTACAACAGGCAAAGACCCACCCAGGGTTGTATGGCCATTGATGATGATGAAATCTCGAGAACGGAGACACATATCGGGATCAAAACTATCCTATGTTCAAGCCGGGAACCAACACACATTCACAAAATATCAATGCAATCAGATGAACGGTTTGGCAGCGCATAACATACAAACAAACACAAATTTTTATAACTGATTTCAACTGTATACATACATGACGGTCGGTCGTATATGTCTGATGGAATGTTTGTTTATTGTGCCATTTGTTAAGTATCCATTGAACACGGCGGCGTTGACATGGTGATGCAAACCAAAATAAAAACGACAACGCTTAGCATTTTGTGTAAGACGATGAACGATGAACGCGCTTTCGTGGCAATGTCCGTTTGTGCCACATTATAAAAGCGACAATAACAAACACTGATGCTGCATCAGCATCACCATCACCAAGCACAGACAAAATAAAATGCATAAAGCAAATTTCTATTTTTAGGATTCATGAGATACATAGATAGACTGACTGACTAAACTAATGGGTCAAGGGGAGGAGGAATGACAAGAAAGGAAAGGAAAGGAAAGGAAAGGAAAGGCAAGCAAACAGATAAATAGAAAGACAGAAAGAAAGATTGCATTGCACAAAATGTGTATGGTAGTGCGACATTTTTGCAAAAAGAATATTGAAGCGTGGAAATTAAAAAAAAAAAATTTAAAAAAAAATTAAAATAAAATAAAACCGAAAACACAAAACACAAAACAAGAAATCGAAAATGTGTGTTATTTATATACTTGGGTTGCCGACGGTTTCATTTTGTTGGTTCATCGTATTTCTATATAGAAATTGTTCGGTATTTTGCAAGTGGAGTTCTACGACTCACCATCGCATCAGCGGCAAGCATCAGCATCTGCATTTGGTAAATAATATTTATTGGAATCTTCACCACATTGATCTCCTCCTTCTCTTGCGTTTATTATACAATAAATCATTTATATCAGAGATAAAATTTTGCATATTTTTTTTTTTTTTTTTTAGTATTCATTTGAATTTTGTTGATCAGCGGTAGCAGTAGCAGTAGCAACAGAAGAATCTTCATCAATATGAATGTGGAAAAACTGAAACGATTACAGCAGCAGGTACGGATTGGTGGCAAGGGAACACCACGCCGCAAAAAGAAGATAATGCATCAAACGGCTGCCACCGATGACAAGAAGTTACAAAGTTCATTGAAAAAACTATCGGTTAGCACTATACCAGGCATCGAGGAGGTCAATATCATAAAAGATGATCTAACGGTTATACATTTTAATAATCCAAAAACGCAAGCTTCACTTTCTGCCAATACTTTTGCCGTTACTGGTCATGGTGAAACGAAAAAGGTTGTCGAAATGTTGCCCGAATTGTTGCCACAGTTGGGCCAGGAGACAGTAGTTCAATTGCGTATGTTTGCGAATTCAATGTCGAATAATCAAAAACAGCAATTGAATGCTACTGTTGGTGTTGGTGGTGGTGGTGGTGGTGGTATTGTGGCTGCTACAGGTACTTCTTCAGCTGCTGACAATGCTAATGCAATTCCAGAAGGCAATGAAGATGACGAAGATGATGTGCCAATGTTAGTTGAAGATTTTGATCAAGTGGCAAAGATCGAAGCAGCTACAGCAAAACAACAAAAAGTATCCGTTCCTATCACTGGAGAAACAAAGGATAAAGTTATTGAAAATAAACAATCAAAAATTCAACCAAAACTTGAAGAAAACTTGATTATTAAAACCGCAGAATCAGCTAAATCTAAATCTGCTGAAAGTGCAAAGAAATCTCAGAATGCTGAGCAAAAGAAGAAAGATCAACAACAACAACAACAGCAACAGCAACAAGTGAAACAACCACAAAATGATACAACATCAAAGAAACCATCCAAGGAGAAGGAAAAGATGAAAGCCCAATCTGTCCAACAACAACAACAACAACAAAATAATGAAAAAAATAAAGAAGCAAAACCCATGGACAAAGAAAAAGAAAAACCAATTTCATCAATTGAAAATCAAAAACAAAAAACAGAAAAACCATCACCATCATTGGTTAAGAAAGATAAACCAAATGCTTCTGTTCCGGGGGCACCTAAACCACCAAATACAGAGAAATTAGTTAAGAAGAATATATTGGAAACCGACAAAATTAACATTGAAATAAAGGAGCAAACAAAGACTCCTGCCATTGAGAAAAAAGATGAACAAGAAAAACCATTGGCTCCTGAAATTGTTGAAATAAATAAGAAACAAAAACAACAACAACAGAAATCAAAACAGCAGCAGCAGCAGCAGCAGGAAAAACCAATTGTCAAGCAGCTACAAAATAAGCAATCTTTGGAAGAAGCCAACAAAATAAAGGCGAATAAGAGCAACACAGCAAATCTAAAGGATGATACGAAAACTAAAGCCACAGATCAGAAGACTGTGGTTGTGGCAGATGCTACTAAAGGAAAAGAAACACCAATAACAGCAGAATCCAAACAATCTAAGGATGTTGTTGAAGAGAAAAAGGGTCAGAAGAGTTCTCAGAAGTCATCTGAGTCTGAGGCTCAATTGGAAAAAACATCTAACAAAACGGAATTGGTGGCTGCTAAAGAAAAACCATCTGATGAATCAAAGAAGATTGTAGAAGCCTCTAATGCTGCAGATAACAAGAAGATTCAAATGCTGAAAGAAGATAAACCTAAAATTGGGGAATCTTCAGTAAATTTAATCAATGAAGAGATTTTGTCTGTAACAACAAATAAAGATATTAATGAAGGAGACAAAATCATAATAAAAAAGCAAGAGGATAATACAAAATTAACAGAAAAAACAAATTTAAAACAACAGAAGACATCATCATCATCATCATCTCCACCTAAACAGACACCAACCCCAATGAAGAAGTCACCACCACCACCGACACAAGGTAACAAGCAAACACAACAACAACAGCAACAGCAAAAGCAACAACCACAATCACAACAAAAGCAGCCACAAGTAAATGCTCCTCCAAACATTGAACATCCTGGTGGCCAACAAGAGCCTGCTGCTGTTACTGCAGCTGCAATCAAATTAAAAGCACAAAATGTTGCAACACAACAGCAAATTGGATCGAAACAGCAGTCGGCAATGTCAAAAAGTCCTTCAAAGCAACCACCACCGGGGTCACCGAATAAAAAAGATGTTGAATTAAAAAAACCCGATGTCGTCGCCACACCAAAGCAGAAACCGGTTGTTGCTAGTGCTAGTGGTGCTGCTACAAAAGGTCAATCGCAGCCACAAATACAACAACAGCTGCAGCAGCAGCAGCAGCAGTCTGCAAATAACTCGAACAAAGGACAAAAGCCAGCTGTACCACCAAATAAACCAGTTACTTCCAACCAACCAACAAAACAGACAGCTACATTATCATCTAAACCAACATTATCATTATCATCTAAACCAACGACACCTACAACCGCAACATCACCAAAGTCTGGCACACCACCCACTCCAATGCAGACGAAAAAAGGAAGTACACCAACTCCTAAACTAGAAGCCGTAGAAGTAAACACAGAGATGAAGTTATCGACATCACCAAAGCAACAGAAAGTTGGGGTTGGCCCAGCTCCTGCTGGACAAGTACAGCAGCAGGGCATAAAAGCCAATAAATCACAAAAGAAATCATCCTCTCCAACGTCATCAACTGTTACACCACAACAGTCTTCCTCCCTAAATCTAGATGGAGGAATTTCACCAATATCACCAGATACTGTTCTTATACCAATCACTGCTACTACTACTTCAGTTGCTGCTTCTGCAACTACACAAAATTCATCTTTGGCGCCAGTAGTTGCACCACCAACTGCCCCAGCTTCTGAAGTAGTAGCTCCGACTTTAAATTCAATAGTTGCTGCACCATCACCAATCTCTGCAACTCCAATTCCGGCAACTCCACCGGCACCGACACCAACACCAGTCTCTGCTACACCAATACCGGCTACCCCAGCACCAACACCAACCTCTGCTACTCCATTACCGGCCACACCAGCTCCAACACCAACATCTGCTACACCAACTCCAGTTACTCCAGCCCCAACACCAATTTCTGCCACTCCAACGCCATCTACTCCGGCACAAACACCAGCATCTGCTACTCCACCACCAGCTACGCCTCCCTCTACTCCGGTCTCTTCGACTCCAATTCCAATTCCAATGACTCCTGCAGCAGCACCAACACCAATACCAGCAGCTGCTCCCCCAAGTCCAATACCAGTTGCCGTGACTCCAATAATACCCGTCACTGGCATTACAAATCCAATTTCTGTCTCAACTCAACTTGAGACTCCTTTGACTCCTTCAACAAATGCCGCTCCTTCTTCCGTTGCACCTTTAACTCCTTTGGCTGTTTCTTCAAATGTTTTGGTAAATAATGCTCCTCCAGCTCCTGCTCCTGTTACTCCTACGTTGGCAAATAACGAACCAGGTCCATCTAGTGGCCTTAATTAATTAGCTTTGTTTGTTATCATTTGTTTTTTAAATGATTTCTTCTTTTACATTTTTTTTCGCGTTTTTATATTCTTCACTTTTTCTTTCTTTCTCTCTCATTTCACTTTGCATTTGCGTAGTTTGGTCAAACTTTCCCTACGATTTCATTCAGATTTTCAATTAACATTTATCGATTATGCTAACTTCAATTGGTTGTTGACTTAGTTAGCTGATCATTACTTACAATGTTAAAAAAAAACAAAAATCAACAAATAATAAATGCGTTTTTAATAAAAAATTAGACATATTTCGTTTTTTTTGTTTTGGGTATAGCCGGGATTTTATAGTGGTCTCTCGCTCACACACATTTACTTTTTGATACAGAAGTATATTGCTTTCTTTGTCGGTTTGGTGGATTTCATTCATGTGCATGTGCGTAGCATTTGTTTGTTCAGCGGCACTACTGTGTACACTTAGTTAGTTAGTTACAGCTAATACCTATCCAAGTAGGCTGCTCTCACCATGGTAACGCATATTGTTGTGGTTAGAAACAACACTAAATGGTGGTTCTAAACAAAAGAAAGTAAAGTAGTCAGTCTAATTTGAAACTGTCATGACTATATACTTTGATACTAAAGTCGAGTTTCTGGATTTGGATGCGGTCAGCACGATTAGTTGTTGGCATCCAAATGAAGCAATTTTTGCCGTAGCCTCTTACTGCCAAGACCGTGGTGGTTCTGTAACGGTATTTACTGACACGGTGAGTTTCAATATCAGTTCAAGGAATTATATATATACATACTTACTTCATTTTAGAATACATATATATATATATATTAAATTTCATTTTAGGGTGATCCACAAAGAGATGTCACTTATCCAGTGCATCCTATATCGCAGGCAACTTCAATGGCTTGGCATCCGGAAAAAGTATTGCTAGCAACCGGATGGGAGAGTGGCGAAATACATGTTTGGTTTGCTGGCCATCGTGAATTCGCTAGCGTCAATGGCCCACATAGATCGGCTATAGTTCTTTTGAATTTTAGCGAACAAGGTGGACGTATGGTGACGGCTGATGCAATGGGTTTGCTTACGGGTTGGCGTTGCGATGGCCAGTATCAATTTCTAACCATGTTTTCACATGATTTGCGTGATGCTTTCTTATTGATAACATTTCGTCGCACCATTGAAAGTGAAATACGTGATGAGATGGCGAATTTAGCTAAAGCAGCCGTGGCTGGTGATGAAAATGCTTTGGATACGCTTACAAATTGGCGGCCACGGACAGCGGCTCGCAACTTAACCCATTCAAGTGTTAAGGATAATCATTGCTTTTATGCGAGTACGCAGACAGGTGTCATCTACTATATCAATCAAGCTGGAACATGTACAGAAGTGCTAAAGAGCAATACGGTACCACCGATTATACAAATGTTATGGCATCCAAAAAAGTTGGTTATATTCATTATACGATATACTATACTTATAGTTATTATATAGAACATTTTTAATTGACATAGAGACGCCGTAGTATGCTTAATGGAGGATATGACAGTCACATTGTATTTGGTAGAAACCACAGGCATTCTTACGGAATTGGATCGCATCAAATTAAGTGGACGTGCAAAAATGGGCAAAAATGGTTCAATATGTTGGGCTGGCAATAGCCTGGCAATAATAACAGGTATGTTACCCCTAGGCTAAAAAAAAAAAAATAAAATTTGTAAATTATTTAAATATCCTAAAAGTCCAATTGGTTACTAGTACTATGTAGGTATATTTTCGAATAGTTGTGTGTATAAAAGTATACTTAGGCATCATACTTGATGAAAAATTATTTTGGAACAGTCAACTGAATCATTTGCCATTTACTTTTACTTATTTGTAAAACACAGCGACTGAGCGACCCACGCACTTTCCTTCTCTATAAACGAAATTTGAGAGAGAGAGGAAGAGAAACCGAGTACTGGTGTTTAGACCACTAGTATAATAGCTGATTAACAAAGCCTGGTTCAGCAACAAATTAATGAGCAAAACTTGGAGACTAAACTGTAATTTTTCACTTGCCCTATGATGTATCAAAGAACAAAAAAAATAACATAAAAAAATATTTAAAAAAAACTAACTTTGGCTATGCCGAAGTTGAAATACTCTTCACGCCCCTGCAAGTAGCCTGAGGGTCTTGAAATTTATAAGGTTGGTGGATATAGATCAGGCACTTATTTGTCAGTTCTGTAGTACAAAAAACAAAAAAAAATTCTAAGAGGAACTTTCATTTGGATCCCGGTTTGTATGGGGGGTACCCCCTCTCGTGGTCCGAGGGTCTTGACATTTATATGATTGGTGGATATCGGTGAGAAACTTATAGTGTTCAAATTTCAAGTCGATAGTATGAAAACCAAAAAAGTTCTTCAAATAGGAACTTTCATTTTGATCCCGGTTTCTATGAAAGGTACCTCCCCTAGTAGTCCGAGGGTCTTGAAATTTATATGGTTGGTGGATATACATCAAGCACTTGTATTGTCAAAATTTCAGTTCTGTAGTACAAAAAACAAAAAAGTTTTTCTAAGAAAAACTTACATTTGGATCCACGTTTGTATGGGGGGTACCCGCTTTAGTGGTCCGAGGGACTTGAAATTTATATGATTGGTGGATATCGGTCAAAAACTAATATTGTTCAAATTTCAAGTCGATAGTATGAAAATCAAAAAAGTTTTCAAATAAGAACTTTCATTTGGATCCCGGTTTCTATGGGAGGTACCTCCCCCAGTGGTCTGAGTGTCTTGAATTTATACGGTTGGTGGATATAGATCAGGCACTTGTATTGTCAAAATTTCAGTTCTGTAGTGCAAAAAACAAAAAAGTTTTTCTAAGAAGAACTTACATTTGGATCCACGTTTGTATGGGGCGTACTCCCTCTAGTGGTCCGAGGGTCTTGCAATTTATATGATTGGTGGATATCGGTCAAAAACTAATATTGTTCAAATTTCAAGTCGATAGTATGAAAATCAAAAAAGTTTTCAAATAAGAACTTTCATTTGGATCCCGGTTTCTATGGGAGGTACCTCCCCCAGTGGTCTGAGTGTCTTGAAAGCACATCGTGCTGTCAGGAAAAGACTCAGGATGAAAGAGTCATGGCGAAACAATATGTTTAGCTGAAAACATCAAATGGAATCCAATGCGTATAAGTCTTAAAAAAATATCAAAAAATTATTATTATAATTTATTTTTTGTTTTGTGTTTCTAATGTACATTTATTCCATTCTTACTCTGAATACCATATCTGGATATGATGGGTTCTTTAATATGTTTGTGTTATTTTTATATTATTTTATTTTTATTTTCTATTAAAATCTCACTTACAATTTTCTCATCCATGGTCTTGGTTTGGTAGAGATTTAAATTGATTGATACTTTAAAAGATTTTAACTTAATTTGTCTTTAAGACGTTATGATCTTAATTTCCCAGATATGGTAAACTGGGAACAGTTAAAACCAAAGCCCAAAGTTTGTGATTTTCATATATTCTCGTAAGTTACACAAATAAGATTAGGAGACTACCCCAAGAGCCGCTTATTCAGTAGGATGTGGGTCAAGAGAACTAAGACGAGTCTATGACTCTGTAATTATGGGGTTTGTTGCAAATAGGCTCAGGTACAATAGAACGAGGTGACTAACTCCCGTCCTTCCTTAATCTTATCATATCTAAAAGTTTGTTGTTTAGCTAAATCAACATTGAGTGTGGCAGAAAGGATGTAATTTTTTCGGTACGACTATTTCAATATGTAGTAGTTTTCTCAGATATTAAGCTAAATTTTGACACGATTATGTACTACTATATATCGGATCAGTCCATAAGTTCGTGCATTTTTCTTAGGTGGTTTTAAAATAAATAAAAAAGAAGTTTTCAGTATTTATTAATCAATAATAATATATTTTCCTACATTATTTACAATGTCTTCCCAACGTTTACGCAAATTTTTAATTCCCTGCTCAAAAAATTGTTTATCCTTAGAGCCAAAATACGCGTCGATATCCCTTTTTATAGCTTCTTTTGAGGTGTAGTTCTTATTACTTATATGGGACTGAAGTTCGCGAAAAAGGTGATAATCGCAAGGTGCAATATCCGGAAATTATGGTGGATGCGGTATTAGCTCCCATCCGAGCTCGTTCAGCTTGCTTAAGGTCTATCTTGCGGTATGCGGTCTTGCGTTGTCCTGGTGAAACAAAACTTTGCGTCTATTGATTAAAGACGGTCGATTTTTTTCAAGTGCTTCATTCAGTTTGGATAGTTGATGGCAATAATAATCAGCTGTGATCGTTTGGTTTGGTTCCAGCAGATAAAAATAAACGATACCAGGATAGACAGGAGAAGGCCATTTCTGGGGGTTGGTTCTGGTGTTTCATCTTTATCTAACCACTGGCGTTTGCGAACAGGATTATTGTAAAGGACCCATTTTTCGTCCCCAGTAACAATTCTGGTTAAAAAAACTCTCATTTTCAAACCGCTGCAGCAGCTGAGAATACACCTTCAGTCTCTGCTGAAGGTTTGCGACGGAAAGTTTATGCGGAACCCATTTTCCCAGCTTTGGAACCTTGCCCAATAAAACCAGGTGCCTGTAATTTGTTCTATGTTATGAATTTAACCTTCCAGTCATCATATCGACTGTCAAACTTGGCTCAGCTTCCACGAGTTCCAGCAAGGCATCAGAGTTAAAGACCTCAGGACGACCAGAGCGTGGGGCATCCTCAAAGTCACAATCACCACTTCCTATGCCTCTAATACTCATTCGAAGAGATTTTAACAACGCGTTCTTCTGATACTATTTTGTACTTATATTTTAATTTATTATTTTGTTTTTTTTTACAAGGTGAATTCACTGTTCGCATTTGGGATATCGAGAAAAGCGATAATTACGTGCTCAAAATGGATTTAAATGGTAAGAGAACTAATAACATTCGGACTCCTCCATAACGAACTCCTCAATATACATGTACATATTATGGGGAAAGCAATGTGATTTGACGGACTGCTGGTCGCAATGACTTCTTCCTTATAGAGGAGTCCGAATGTATTAATGTGAAATGAATTAGATAATTTTGCTTTAATATCAATTAAATTTCAGGAACACTTGGCAATTCTGATACTAATACTACTTCTTCTGCTACCAATCATTCATTTTATGGTGGTCAGGATAGTGTCGAAAGTAGTACGTCTTTAAGTAATGGATATCCAGGATATTTACATCGTAAACAAAAATATACTTCGCCAGCATTGAATGAGATTTTTACTTGTATTGCCTACAGTGTTAGTAGTCAAACACTTTGTGCTGGTTCATCTCAAGGAAATCTCTATACATGGCGTCGAACTATTGGTAGCAGTGTTGATGGAGTCAACAACAATTCACCCGAAGACAATTGGCAGCTAACGAATATATCGAGCGTACGCGGGGCAGTTAAACAATGTGAATGGGGCATTGAGGAATTATCCAAGCCATGCATATTGGTGAATTGCATATCGAATGTTTATGTCCTCAAGGAACACCCATTATTGGCATATCACACAAGAGATTTGTGGGCTGTCCAATTGAATGCTAAGTCAATAAGTCTGACACATAAGTCTGGTCGTCATTGCGTCATACAAATAGATTTTCCAGTTACTGCATTAGCATTGAACAATCTAAATTTGGTTGTAAGCAGTGGACGAAGTATATCAGTTTATAGCATTCAAAAGGTGGAGGATAAAGTGGAAGATTATGCAATAAGTGATGATAAAGATGATATTGTCAATAGTAATCGTAATAGCAATGATAATGGTAATAGTTCGGGCAGTGCCAGTGCCAATGCCAGTGGCAATGTAGATAATACCACAGTATCTACTAAAAATTCATCTGATACTGTTACACCGCTTATTGCTAATTTAATGCAAACGTTTCATGCCGAGTGCTTGGCATTGAGTATACAAAATCAAAATGTATTTTGTTTAACAAATAATGATATCATGATTTATTCGATTGGTGGCGTTGTTTTGAATAAGATTCAAGCAAATGATACTGAAGGAAAAATAATTGGCATGGATATCACCTCATCTTATTTGACCATTTTCACCTTAAATGGTTTTCTCAAAACATACGATGTGTCACGTCATAATCCTCGAATATTATTCCCTTGCAAATCAGGTTATGAGATGTTTGATGATTTCGGCGAATTCATTTTAGTGAAATGTAATAGTGTCGGGACTCATTTGGCCATAGTGATTGCCAATCAAAGTTTTGTGCCAAAAGCGGTTTTATATTGCTGGGACTTTGAGCGTAACAATCTAATGGAATATCCCTTGTTCAATGACAATAATAAGATCGATAGCAAAGCGAGTTTGCCTGTTAACATCTTCTGGGATACAGATGAATCACGATTGTTGGCTATTGAGGTTCGATCCATGTTGCAACAAAAAAAACAAACAGTAAAAGGACATCAAAGTCAAAAGGACAAAACTAATCCAACAAGTCACTACATAGAATCACAAGTTTTAGTCATGTTCTATTCAGATGCAAGCAATTTACGAGTTCTAGAGACGCGTACCCTAGAAACAGGCGAGCAGCTGATAAATCTTTGTGTACCAAATGTGGTAAGTAACTTATATTTTTTTTTACTAGATACCCGGGTAGGCGTTGTACTGCCTCTCGTAACCAAAAAAAAAAATGAGTGAATACTGATTGGTTGACTTGATGAAATGTTTGACAAAGACGACTTGATTGATTTTTAAAATGCATATAAGATTTATATGCATCTCACTTGCACAACACATTTTTTTTGGATATTTTTTCCTTTCTGTTCCTTTAAGATTTTCCGAAATTTCTTTCTCCTAAATTGTCCTCTGATTCATCATTTTTGAGTTTATCGCGTTCAAACAGATAGACGCAGCTCTGGGACTATGTATAGATTATATTACAACATACAATCAAACTCAGGTATAAAGAAATCGTCATTGCAGAGAAGAGTCTTTACTTTAGTACAGCCATATTCGTTTTCTTCTGTCACCAATCACTTCGCTATAGAGAACTCTCCGATACAGGGGATTCCCACTGTTTGTCATACAATATTTATTGTATTAAATTTATTAATCCACCATTTATGATTATTTTTTAGTTGACCTTAAATATT
The DNA here is from genome assembly GCA_035041805.1 of Amiota mariae. Taxonomy (NCBI): domain Eukaryota; kingdom Metazoa; phylum Arthropoda; class Insecta; order Diptera; family Drosophilidae; genus Amiota; species Amiota mariae. The sequence goes on along the minus strand of JAWNKV010000939.1, from coordinate 69,491 downwards.
AATATTATAAAGGAGAAACCACTGCAGGATTTCTCAGATCTGCAGCAATGTGATGCCAATACACGCAAATTGGTGTTAAATTTTAGTCTTCATGCATCTGAAGGCAACATGGATATGGCTTATCGTTGTATACGTTCCATAAAATCGAAAGCAATTTGGACAAATCTCGCAAAGATGTGTGTAAAAACAAATCGTCTCGATGTTGCCAAAGTTTGTATGGGTCACTTGGAAAAGACACGTTCTGTGCGTGCACTACGTCAAGCAATTGAGGATGATGACCTCGAACAAGAGGCAAAGTTAGCATTATTGGCATGTGAACTAGGCAAAGTTGATGAGGCCTTAAAATTATATCAAAATTGTGGACGTTATGATTTATATAATCGCTTGTTGCAAGCAAGTGGTCAAATAGATGAGGTTGGTACAATATGGTGGTAATTTATTGATTATAATTTATGCACATATGTATTAAAAAAAAATATTGTTATTTTACAGGCAATAAGGGTTGCTGTGACAAATGATCGGATACATCTTAAGAATACGTATTTCTATAAGGCTCAGTTGTTGAAAGATAATGGTGATATTAAAGGAGCCTTAGAGTATTTTGAAAAAACTCAGAATCCAGTGCAAAATATAACGCAACTCTTATTAGAGCATCCACTTATTATGAAGGTAATCATCTCTAATACTTAATATTTTAATCCTATTTGTATTTGTATTTTTTGTTTTTGTTTTTGTTTTTTATACTCTTCACGCCCCATCAAACCGGGATCAAAATGAAAGTTCTTATTAGAAAAACTTTTTTGTTTTTTTTTTTGTAACATCGACTTGAAATTTTAACATTATAAGATTCTAATCCATATCCACCAACCATAAAAATGTCAAGACCTTTAAACCCCATACAAACCTGGATCCAAATTCATGTTCTTATTAGAAAAACTGTTCTTTCGACTTAAAATTTGAACACTATAAGTGTCTGACACATATCCATCAACTTTCTAAATTTCAAGACTCTCGGACTACTAGAAAAGGGGTGTGTAGAGTATTACAACTTCGGCCTAGCCAAAGTTGGTCTTTTTTTTTATATTTTTATTACAATTTTAAATTTATGTTGTAATTGGTAGCGTTATATGGCGAACACAAGTGATCCGAAAATGTTAAAATGGTGGGGTCAGTATGTGGAGAGTTCCGGTGACATGGATACCGCTTTGGCGATATATCAAAAAGCTGAAGATTGGTTTTCTCAAGTGAAAATACTGTGCTACTTAGGCAAAATATCGAAGGCAGATGTTATAGCAAGACAGTCTGGTGATTGTGCTGCTTGTTATCATTTAGCCCGTCATTATGAGAACGTGGGCAAATTCCAGGAAGCCATTATGTTCTATACCAGAGCCCATACATTTAGTAATGCTATACGCATATGTAAGGAAAATGATTTCCAGGATGAATTATGGACAGTAGCAAGTTCATCGCGTAGCCGTGATAAAGCCATAGCTGCTGCCTATTTTGAAGAATGCGGCGATTTCAAGCGGGCAGTCGAACTCTATCATAGAGCGGGTATGTTGCATAAAGCATTGGAAATGGCTTTTGACTCTGAACAACCTGAGATCTTAGAGATCATTGCAACGGAATTAAGCGTTGAATCTGATACGGAATTAATCAATCGTTGTGCGGATTTCTTCTTAAGCATCGAACAACATCAGAAGGCTGTTCAATTATTGGCCAAAACGAAACATCTTCAGCGTTCGTTGCGTATTTGTGCTGAGAAAGGTGTCCCCATAACGGAAGATCTGGCGGAAATGTTAACGCCCAGCAAAAATGAATTCGATGAGCCAACACGCGTTGCCATTTTAACTCAATTGGGTGAACTTCTGCAAGAACAAGGTGATTATGCCACAGCAACAAAGAAATTTACTCAGGCTGGCAACAAAGTGCGTGCCATGCAAAGTTTATTGAAATCAGGAAACACCGATAAGATCATTTTCTTTGCGAATATGTCCCGACAAAGGGAAGTCTATGTTATGGCAGCAAATTATTTGCAGGCATTAAATTGGCAAGATGATGCCAATATACTTAAGCATATTGTTACTTTCTACTCCAAGGGTCAAGCATATGATTCATTGGCCAATTTCTATGCAATTTGCGCTCAAATTGACATTGAACAATTTGATTATGAGAAAGCACTGAAGGCCATGAATGAGGCAGCTAAATGTTTAGAGAAAATAGGTCATTCACCGCAAGCATTAAACAATTTACAACGAACCATTGCCGATGTTAAGATTATTTTAGATTTACAACAATCTTTAAGAAATGGTGAAAATCAAGCTGTCATCAATGGATGTCGATCTATGTTGCGTGAGTCCAACCCCTTTTTCATATACTTTACTTACATATAATATATTTCATCATCATCATCATATTTTTTTGGTTTATTTTTATTAGTTAAACCGGAAACACCACCTATTAGACATTCACATATCCTGGCCATGCTGGTACGTGCTTTGGTTTATACCAAACAATATAATGAAGCTGGACGTATGCTTAAGGAATTGGCTGTTAAAGATCAATATTGGAGTGAAAACGAATTGGTCGATAAAGGGATTGTACAGAAAATTGCATACGAATGTAATTTAGATTTTGATATAATATGGAAATCAGGATGCCAGCAGCATACAACATTAGTTAATGATAATGATGCCTATCAAGAAACAGACGATGACATTAGAGAAGAATTACATTAAAGTAAGAGACATAAATTGCTTAATAATATACATACATTTATACAATGGACTTTGTGTGGAATCAACATGTTGTTCATTCAATTTAAAATCAATAAATTTTTGAAAGAGTTTATATGACATGACTATAAAGGTCTATTAGTGGCTGGAAATTTCTAGTCAAGTATGAATTCAAAACTAGAAGTTATTGGATACCGAAATTGATGATTTTCGTTGTCATTCTTTCTCAGCATTGATGAAACACTAGGAAACCTTAGCTTTCGTTTCAGAATTTCCAAAACGTGCGTAAATATATTCAAATTCAGTCTTTGAGTTGGTTGCTATGTTCATTTGTTGTGGACCATAGTATAGCCGACAATCATAACAATATAATCCATTTGTTTTATAGAGATATCGAACTCTCCCAGTAAGGTTTAGTTTATCTATTGATGCTTTTTCAATCTCGAAATAAGAAGAACCCAGTACAAACATGGAGGTTACATTTCTAGATTATAAGTATGTTTTATTTGAATTTTTGAATTAAGTGTCGCTGTCATCATCATCATCATCTTTAGCATGCTTTTGGGGTGCCCTCATATTATCATTTTTGGAAATCAATTAACAATTCTTCATCAAGTTCTTTATAACAACTCTTTATCTATCATATAAACAACTCTTAAATATCTTTGAATTACATATTTTTTATTCAATTGAGAGAACAAGTTGTAAGATCTTCTCTAGTCAGTTTTCACAACTGTCAGCCAAGTTTTGACTTCTTAAGTTTCTTTATAAATAAATTTATCGATTGAACGCAGTTTTTAATGAAATATCAAATTAGTCACTGTGTTAAGCAGAGATTATTGTTGAATGCGGCTTCTTATATGATATTTATTTATTTAATATACTGTAGGCTTAAAGTCTTAAACTTATGCTACAGGGTGAGACAGCCATAGCTACTTTGGTTTTCGGCTGATTTGTTTTTTTGGGATATTTTTCCTTAGTCTAGTGTCTTAATTATTTTTTAAAGTAGCATTATGTTAAATATATAAAATAGTATTAACATGATTAAATTATGATAACAAGTTATGTAGTTTATGGATTTACAAGAGGTTAATTATGTGTGTTGTTTTTAGAAAGTTGAGTATTACTGAGATATTTTTTGGGGAGGGATCGGAAAGGAAAGGAATAAGGTGAGGTCTTGGTTGGTGATGCGGGTGCGTAAGTTGTGGAATGAAGGGCATTCATTTAGGATATGGTGTATGCTAGTAGCAGTGGAAGCGGTATTCGTGGGTTAGTCTTGTGTGCCCAAGACGTAGTCTTATTATTTTAATTTGTTCTTTTCGTGGGAATTTCTTTGAATCCATTTTTTTAAGGTAATGTTCAATGAAATTTTTTTTGTTATTGCAGCCAATTGATTTGTACCAATTGGAAGTATTTTGTATAAGATTCCTATAGTTATTGGAGAAAATATGTTTTATGTGTCTGTTTATATCTGTCCGGTTTAGACATTGCCCTTTATGGCCACATGGCTAGGAACCCAGAGTATTTTAATTTTTGGGTAGTGTCCCAATAATAATAATTCCCTTATCTTTGCTGCATAGAAAGAGCAGTTGTCTGTGTTCATAATAGCGTCAATTGCTGACAACGAGTTAGACCATATACTCGTACATGTTTGACCACGTTGCTTAAGAGCTATTTGAATTGTCTTATATGATATATTTTGGTCGGAATGATTCAGTTATGGATATATGTACATACATGTATATACTTATTACAATTTAATTAAGCTATATACTTAGTTTAAAATTTCTGCTAAACGTTTTGGAATTAAATCAACTAAGTAGTTTGGTAGTTTCCAATAAGGATATTTGGTTCCATTTCTGAAGCAGCAGCAACATTTCTTTACCTTGTCAATTGTTCATTGGCGGATTCTTTCAGTCCAATGCCAATACCGTAAATGTTCTATATAATGCAGATAAGGTAATGTGGTGGCGTTCGGAGTTGAAGTTCAGACTGTGACCAGAATTGTTGACATTTGTACATCGCGATGAATGCTTTTGTTGTTAAAAAACAGTGATTTATCGCAGAGTGTATTGGTATTGGTATCTCCGCAGGATGTTGATTGGTAGAAAATGGAACTGTGCCTCACAGCTGTGTGCCATACGTCCAGATTGTTTTTAAGATTGCTTTATAGATTGTGAAAGCTTTGATTTACGATCTAAAAGCAAACTCATCTAAAGAGTCTTCAAGTCGAGTTGCTGTCTTTTTGCAATAATATGGTCCTTCCAAATTAACCGACTGTCTAGCCAAAGACCAAGATATTTCAATGTACGTCATTTTGGAATTGAACAATATATGGATGGATTTTTCTGCATTAATCAGTATGTTTCGTGAATCTAGTTCATTTGGGCTTTAAGTTCAAGAGTTGCAGCGGTAGCACTGGAAGCCGTAGCAACTATAGCTGCATCGTCAGCGTAGGTGGTCATGGTTATGCTTAGAGTTGTTGAGATGAGTATGTCTACTGTGTACAGATTATATTATAAAAATGGAACAAGCATATTACATTTGCTTGAGAGTAAATCTTTTATGTTTGATTAAACATCTCTATATATTACATACAATGAAACGTCTATTATCATAATAAGATTATATACATACATACATAGTTTGATTTCTCCTTATTCAAATATATTATTTCTATACTATACTCGTACTAATAAACAGGTTTTATTCATCCACCTGTTAAGTAGCAGGTGCATTTGCCTATGTATTGAAACCACCCTCGAATTCCTTGTCAGCAGAACAAAAAGTGTTTTTCTCCAAAATGATCAACACACTTGTTGATATTTTTCAACACTAATAACGCAACTCGCTCTCGTTGACCGCAACCGCATGAGCGAGAGCCAGCGAACGAACGCTAAATGGGGGCTGATGAAATATTTAATTTTTCATTCCAAATTGTGCCTTTCAGCTGACAGCAATTGTTGCTCGATTCTACAATACAATATACAAAGATATACTTATATATTTTGTCTTTAAAGTAGACAAATATATTTTATTCCTTTGCTTTTTTTTTTCTTATTTAAAACGACGTGGTTAATAATCGATTATAATTAAATTAGTTTATACAAAATATTTGTCGGCAGTGAATGAAACTAAATTTCGATTTTACGCGCCTATATTTTTGTTATAAAACACTAATAGAAAATATACTTTCACCGCTAATATAGTAAATTATTTAATAAGTGCAATATTTAAATAAAATCGGTAAGTTCTTTTTCATACTTATTAATAAATAATAAGGAAATGTCCAAGAGAAAAAGTAAATTCTACTTATCTATTGGCTATTGTTGCTGTTGCTGCTGCTTTTGGTGTCCACTGCTGCTGCTTTTGGGTGCAGCGTTGGCTGTTGTGACTCTGGTAACATTGTTAACTGAACAGAGGCGTCGACGGCAAGGCACGACGGTCAAGGTTAATACAACAACAGTGACAGCACCAGCCGCAGTACTAGCAACAAAAATCAAACAATAATAACAAACCCAACAAGAGCAAGAGCTTTTTTATGGTTTTTTTTTTCTTTTGGTTTAGTGAGCCAAAGCTTAGTTTGAAGTTCATTAATTGGCAAAACTGAAAAACAAAAATATTTTAAGCAGCAAAAGCAACAAGTACAACAGTGAGAGAGAGAGATATTTGTTACTTGGTCTGCTTTGCTTTGCTCAGCTTGCCTTGCCTATCTTGCCTACCTTGCCTGCTTTGCCTTGCCTTTCCTACCTGCCTGTCTGCCTTGCTGTCACTTGGTCGTTATTTCTTATTTGTACATTTACATGTGTGTGTGTGTGTGTGTGTGTGTGTGTGTGTGTGTGTGTATGTGTGTGGTGTGTTTGATGCCTAAAATCTCCAAAAGGCAAATTAAGTAGGTAATACACTACTAATATATGACTTTAAGTCATGCAGAGCAGCCATATTGAAATGATCAACTGGGGGTCGCCGCTTGCATTAAACCGCAGGCGACTGTCGGCTCTTTAAGATGGAAATTAAAAATATACATACATACGAGTATATAGGATCCGACTGCTATCAATTCTAGTGTTCCCATATCTTGTGTGTTAGCTTGTATTATAAGTCAACAACAAACAAATAAATAAATGACAAAAATACATAATACTTATGTTGATTCAGATGATGGGGGATATACTTAGTTAATAAAAAAGAAGGAAAAATAGAAATAGGGATAGAGAACAAAAGATAGAGTGAGCGGATGAATATGAGATATAGTAGAATATGATGCTGCGTTGCTGCGTGTATGTATAAAAAATCATTGTTTATTATTTATATTGTGTTATGCGTAAGCGTGTATGTATATGTAGCATATTTACTTATATCATGTCATTAACATTACTATTATTATTATTAGTATTGTTGTTGTTGTTGTTGTTGTTGTTGTTGTATTGTTTTTCTTAGAAGATACAAAGCAACAGGTCCATTGAATTGTGTATAGAGAAAATGAGAAATGCTCTTTTTGTTTGTGCATGTTTAGAGAAAAGAAATGTTGATATTGATACTCGTTTAGAGATAACTTGGAATATGTAGTAGGTTTAGAGTGAAGAAAAACTTACATACATATGTATGTGTTCTGATGTCATTTGAGAGACAATAAGTACATAGTACATATGTTGAAAAAATAAAGAATTCTGTTTGTACTGAGGTCATCTATTTAACATTCATTATCAAAGGCATAGAATTCAATGGTTCACAAAACAAACAGTCAAGTACTATGTTGGTGACAATGTAATGATAATGTGGGATTGCTTTTCGTTGCAATGGGTAGATTTATGACAACATATGTGTGTATGCATGTAAGTAAGTACATACATAGATTTCCTATACAGGAAAAACCAGTAATATTTACTATCATATACTGCAGAGAATATACTCATTTTGGTGGAAGTTCCAAAAGACAACGATCCAAAGTATTCATCGAAGTTGAAAGCATACTTTGGACGTCGTTGATAGGCTAATTAAATCTCCTGACATCAATCCTCTTTTGAGAACCTTTGAAGTGAACTTAAGCGACAAGTTTCCAAGGAGATCTGGAAAAAAAAAATAACCACAAATTGTGGGTAAAGAAATCCAAGAAGCCTGGTACAATGTTCCATTAGAGGCTTTTCGTAAGTTAATAGTAAAAAGAATCAAAGCAGGTTATAGCGATTTATAGTATCTTTCGAGTTGAAATGAAGGGCATTCAAGGAGTATATGAAATGTAGTTAGGATAACATTGAATGATTGAGACACAAATTGTTGGGGGGAAATTTGTTTGTTGAGGGTGTCCCAGGTGAATACGTAGGGTTTATATTTTTATCATGGGTTATATATACATATATTAATATTGAATACATGTTTTGTTTGAATTGAAAGTTTTGTGGTGGTTAGAGAGATATTATGCCAGAGTAATTTTGGAGTGAGTGTTTTTTTTTAAACATCTGTTATATCGTAAGTACTATATTAACGGGTACAAGTGTGATTCTTTAGCGCAGAGGTCTGCTATCCCACAGTGACCGGGAACAAAAATAATTTAAAATTTAAATTGATGGGATGAAGGAAAAATTCTTATAGCTGAGAAGTATAGAGAATTCTGGTTGTTGATGTTGATAATAGAGTTTTTTGAGGATTATGTTGTCTATGCATATGGCAAAAATTCCTGTTGTCTGTTAGCTGCGAGTATGGTTGATATTTCGGTTGTATAGATTGAGATGAAATCTTGAAGCAGGTGGAGACTTATAATTTTGTCTTTTGTTGTTTGTTACCCTGTGAGACACTTCTGTATTCGTCTTGGAGCTATTCGTGCGAACGCCATAAGCAAAAGTTATGTTAGTTATTAAAGTCAATGGGGAAGAGTTTAATTATTTGTATTAGTAGGAGTAACTTCTTTCATACATATGTACATATTTGTATACATACATACATACATATATTTAGTTGAAGGGACTTTGGATTCTCTTTTTTGACTTAATGTTTTTTAAGTATATACAAATGTATGTATGTAAACAAATGAACCTTTGGATAACTTGTTATTAATTTCAGTTTTTCTTTTAGAAATAATAATTTTCGTACCTATTTCATTGTCCATTAGTGTATATAAATACTTATATACATACATACATACATGCTTAGAAGACTTCAATGAACTTTTAAGTTGTGCGTAAAACAAAATACAATACAATACAATACAATAAAATGTAAAATACACTGTGACTTGACTTCAATATGATGAGTTTGACTTTTTGCCTAAAAGGGGTCAATTCTACAAAAATAAATATAGAAGGCAAATAACATGAATAACTTAAAAAAAAAAAAAAAAAAAAAAATAAAGAAGTAAACAAAAATAGACTTGACTTTGACGACTATTCGCACGCACCTTACATCGCATCACATAGAAACAAACTTACATATGTACATATATATATGTGTGTGTGTGTATGTGTGTGTGTGTGTATGTATGTGTGTGTGTGTGTGTGTGTGTGTGTGTATGTGTGTGTCTCTGTGTGTGCGTGTGTGTGTGTGTATTTATCTGTGATTTCATATTATTAAAAATATATGGAGAGGAGACAATATTAATTAAAATGTGTATGCGTGTGTACAAATTGATTCTTTTCAAAAATTAACCTTGATCGTATCTCGTGGGAGGGGGGGGGGGTGGGTTGGTGTTTGAGGTGGTTATTAAAAAATATTTCCGGTTAATCGTTGTTAGATTTTGTTTGTATTTAAAAAAAAAAAATTAAAGTGTTAATTGCTGTTTTATTACCTACAAACATTTTGTTGTATCATTTACATCACATAAACATAAAACTCTTGAACCTGTTCGTCGTTTAAATCTCTACACAAATGAAAATTGTAAAGTCTCCTAATCGTGATGCTGCTGCTGCTGCTGTCACATGTATTAAATTTTAACCCCTTGCACTATGAGTAAATTTTTCATATAAACTGCCACCAACTCAGCATCATTGTCGATCCAAGACTTTTGAAAAATATAACTTTCATCATCATCTTTCATCTTTATAAGCTTTGGCCTGCTACACATGGGAAATGTCGTCAACGTTTTGGGTTTCTATCCGAGGGTTCTGAACTGTTTTCATGACATTTAAAATTCTTCCATGAGTGGATATATTCAGTCCTAGACCGATTTCCAGCCGTGCATATTTATATCGCCCGCTCATACTTGTTCGCCAGACCACCTTTTGTTATTGACAGGGTTTATGTTCCCATCACTATCCCATTATATAAGTATGTATGTAAGCATGCATGCATACAGAACTAAGATTATAATTATAAATTATAATTTAGTTATTAATATACTCAGTGGGAGATTAAGGAAGGATTGATTGATTGAAATTACAATATCGAACCAGCGACTCTAGGATGTCAGTATAACCCATTATATACGAGTACATATAATAAAACACGTTATCATTAAATACTTAGAAGCGCATATTTTCTTTATAGTTTCATCAATTCAATCACAAATTACTTTACGTAATTTTTATTAAGAGCAACCAATTACTTCAGGCCTTTTTTAACTATGTACATCTATCTATACCGATTTATATAACCGCGTTATAACAACAATAACAACAGACAGCCATTGATGTTTTGAACGCAGTAGAATGGAATTAAAAAGAGGTTTCTGCTTTCAATTGCTCAACGCTCATCGTTTCAATGTTTTTTCTACGATGTGGTCGATTGTCTCGGCCATGTGTTCCGCTAGTACTTATAATATCACTTTCTCAATAAAAAAAAAAAACTATATACTATTTATTAAAAAATTATTACCCCTCTGAGGTTTCATGGAAATATATAAAAAAAAATATGGGTGATAGAAGACCAAACAGACGAATGAACGTTCAAATGTGGAATTGTTAACCGCTCGTCGAAACCTAAAACACAGAACAGACAACAACTGAAATCCTTCATTTTTCACTTGCTGAAACATATCAGGTCATGAGTCATGGGTGTTACTCCGCTAATTGCACAACACCAAATTCTTAACGATTACACTACAGCCCACTACGTTCTAGTTGCTACCGTACAATACAAACAGTTGCATTCTAGATTAAGCAGATACTTAGATGTCAATGGAGTTGCGAACTGTTTTTCAATGTCGCCATTGCAGCAGCTTCAATGAAGTGCAAAGGGTTAATTATTTACTTATTAATTTTAAGACTTAAAAATCCCATCGCCATTATCGTAATCATCATGTTGATCTCGTGTATACAAAATAGAAGTAATATGTAAAATATTTTGTGCTTGACGATGATGATAAGTGGTGGAAATACCGCAAACTCATGCTTACTAAATCTAAATAGTTCAATGACAACAAATGAACCAATCGAATGAACTAACAAACGAACAAACGAACAAACGAACCAACGAACGAACGAATGATAAGTAGTATGGTTAAAAACGAAATACGAGAGTCGAGAGTATAATTTGAACGAACGAATGTTGTGCGAATAATGAAACTTTAAAACAAAAACATTCGTTCATTTATTTATTTATTTATTTATTTTGTTTTTATTGTTTTGTTTTCTTTTCTTTTGTATTTGCAATTTTTATGATGATTTGCTTTTGCCGTTAGGAGGGTAACTGTAACTGTGTTTATGAATTGGGTTGCAGCAGTAGCAGCAGCAGCAGTAGCAGCAGCAGCAGCAGCGGTGGCAGCTGCATCGTCTCAAGTGTATTAAGTTCGTTTGATTTTGGTGCGAAGCTTTCGATTTCCAGGAATATAAACTTTTTCTTTTTGTTTGTTGCTAAGCCAAGACTATAAAAAGCTATAAAAACCAATCATAAACAAAAGATAATCAAAAATATGATAAAGAAAAACAAAGAAAAGAGAAGAGAAATTAAATAAAAAAAAATACAATATGTATGGTGAAAAAATTAAGAAACCACCTGTTTGCTTGTGCTAAAGTGACCTGATAGTAACCCGATAGTGATCTGGTGTAGTTGTTGGTATGTTTCTTCTTATCATTTTATTAGTGCTGTGTGTATGTGTGTCTGTGTGCGCCTGTGTGTGCGTGTGTCTGTGTCTGTGTGCATCTGTGTGTGTGTGTACTACTTAACTTAACTTCTCCTTTCTTTCTTTTCCTATTTTACTGCTCTACGTTCAGTCAATCACAAATAGATTTGCATTTGTTCAATATTTATTTTTTTGCCACCGTTGACCACAAAAAAAGAAAAAAAAAAAAGAACTTAGGAATAGGAAACGAACAACGAACTACATTTTTTTTTTTTCTTTCATTGCTTTTTTTGTCTGATTGTCTCTTTGTCTGTCTGACGGCCTCTGTCTATGTGTGTCTATCTATGTCTATTACGTATGAATATGACGATAATACTTAAGTATACATAAAATTAAGTAGTATTTTGTTATTTCTATTCTATGTCTTCTTTATGTAAAGTAAACTAATGGTTCACGCATTTAAAGCTTTACAATTGAATAAAAGTAAATACTAACAAAACTTTAGATAAACTAAACACATAAATATGAGTATATGTATGTATGTATATAAAACAATAAATAAAAAGCAAAGTAAGCATATAATAACACATTAGGTACTTTATTGTATTAAATTACACATATAATAATAAAATAAATAATAACACAACCTAACGACACCAAACGTCAGTTTATGTCATATAAAAAAAATTAACAAACGCATTCACCATCAGAGAGTTTTTCTAGGCCGCCTCTACTATTACTGTTGTAACTACAAAACGACCGACAAAAAAGATCAAAAAAAATAAAAAAATGTACAAGTATGTATATACATTTATATATAAGTAGTATGTACATACTATATATCTATGTATGGACTTGCATGTATATACATATGTAATGCATGATTTCTATGTATAATTGCATTTTTTATAATAAAAATCATCACCACATAGATACTCTTACATGCACACATACAAACAAATCCAAATGCACGCAAACGACGCGCACGTGTTTGTGTAACACAACACAGCACAACACATGTGAATGAATGTTAGGTAATAGATAGACTCTAGACTATACCATACCAGACCAGACTAGACTATACAATAAATAGTAATGGGAAATGAGCCCCTAGATTGTGTGTTATATACTACATTCTATGTGTATGTTATATATATGTACGAGTATGTATGTATTTAGCAAGGTTTACTTTTTATACAAAATATATTTTATACATATGTAAGATCCGATCGATCGTTCAGAAAGTTTTTTTTAGTTAGATATATGCACTTATGTATTTATGCACATACAGTATGTACATGTTCATATGTACAACCTCGTCTTATGTTATACAATACGCAATACTTGCATATTAAATATGTATGTACAAGAAATGACCTTTATTATTGGTCTACTAGTTATAACATTCATTTTAGCAGGCAGGCAGGCAACCTTAAACTAAATTCCACAAACATTTGTTGTATGCTTTCAAATTTTTTACCAATATTTTATTCTTCAAAATTTGTTTCATTTTTTTTTTTTTTTAGAAATAATGATGATGACCTTAAAATTCAGCTACTGTTTTCATTTTAAGACTTCATAGCAATATTCACTCAATAAACTTTCAGTTCTCATTGCTTATAGAAAGTACATAGTACATATTGAGGGATTTGCTTTTAAGAATTATTATGCAGTAATAAACATAGGAATTTAAAAAAAAAAAAATATAAAAAAAGACTAACTTTTGCTATGCCAAAGTTGTAATACTCTTCACGCCCTCTTCTGCTAGTGGTCCGAGGGTCTTGAAATTTATAAGGTTGGTGGATATGGGTCAGAGGCTTATAGTGTCCAAATTGCAGTTTGATATGTCAAAAAACAAAAACTTTTTCTAATAAGAACTTTAATTTAAAATGGGGTTTGTATGGGAGGTACCCCCTAGTGGTCCGATTCGGCTGATTCACGAACTTAATCGGCGTTTGGTAAAAAGAAACCTATGGTCCAAATTTAAGCTCTTTAGCTCAAAAATTGAAGGACTAGGAGTGTGAACAGACGGACCGACGGACAGACGGACATGGCTAAATCAACTCGTCTCATCGAGCTGATCACAAATAGATATATACTTTATGTGGTCTGCGATATCTCCTTCTGTGTGTTACAAACTTCATGACAAACTTATAATACTATTCACTCCCGTGAAGAGTATAAAGACTAACTTTTGCTATGCCAAAGTTGTAATACTCTTTACGCCCATCCTAGTGGTTCGAGGGTCTTGAAATTTATATCGTTCAGATACTTATAATGTCAAGTCGATAATACAAAAAACTAGAAAGGTTTTTCTAATAAGAACATGAATTTGGTTCTGGGTTTTTGCGAGTTGCCTTGGAATTTTACAAAAACTAAATTTAGACAATGGATTGATAAGAAATCGCACCTGTATTGAATAGACACTAAACACAATCAAAATCTTCATGTCTTCTAGATATTGCAAAAGAACTCAAGAAATACTGGGTCTAATACGGAAAGGTATTCATGTTATCTCAGGCTTCTTAACGGGACATTGCAAGGTCATGAAGGTCCTACATAAAATGCGGATGAATCGCGTTGACCAATGATGAAGGCTATGCAATAAAATGGAGAAGACAGCAGAGCATTTACTTAGTCTAATTTGGACTCGTTATTTGAACCAAATGAAGTTGCAGTCTTGTCTCCGAAGAAGAAGAATTCTTGATAAATACCAGAATCTCGGAGGAACTGTAATTTAAATGGGGTTGCCACAATAATAGTTCCCGCCCTTGTAATAATCTAATCAGTTCTTATAGCTTATACATATAGAGATTTTTGTGTTTAAGAATTTTTAAAAATAATTGAATGGAAATCAAATTGAATCTGTTTTCCTTTCCCTTCATCTTAATTGAAATACATATGTGTAATCTAATTAGTATAGTGTACATAACTAATCATTAGGACCAGTTAAAACAATTTGGTATAGAGAAGAGTCTTTGCTATAGGAAAGTACGTTATGTAAGAGTCCAAAAGGTAAATAGGTTTTAAACAATTGTTTAACAAAAAATGTAATTTATGAAATACATATTCGGTTGAATGTACTAGAATCTCTAGATTAAGGTTTATTAAACTTTTTCGCAAACGTGCCCCCATGCGGTACAAAGTTTATTAGATATTCAACTCTGTATTCTAGATCATTAAAATATAATAAGTATTATAATTAACTATGGCGAGGGCCTTCATGAACTCGAGAAGGTTTAATGAAATTAAATTAATAAACAGAAATTCTCTCAAAATAAACATAATTACTCTATTAGATGCTACATCAACAAGTTGCCTAACCATAGCAGTAAGATTGTTATACAATACTATGGATGTCAGAATTCTGAAAAGGTTCATTGTCTTGGAATTTCCATATACATATGTACTAAGTTTAAAGAATTAGAAGTCATAGCAGCAATATAATGTTTAAATTGTTTGACCTTGCTAAATCCTTAATAATTCTCTGATTTAAAACTCTATGCATGTATTTCGGAAGTATTTATTTGTTTGTATGATTTAGTATACAGGAAGACTGAAAGAACCCATCTAAATACATACATAGGTACATATGGGCCAAAAAAGATAGTAATTGAATTTTATTCTTGATCAGCTTTTGATACTATGAAATGATTTTACCATGACCTTTTTTTGGAAAATTAGAATAGCTTGTTGTTGGCTTGTTATTGTCATGATCATCATCATCATCATCATCTTTGATATTACAGCTCTTTGTGAGCTTTGGTCGGATGCATGTGGGACCTCCCTCCAAATTTTAATCTTAAGCTTTTTCATATCTTCTTCTATATCGTTTATCCAACTCGTTTTTGGTCTGCTGCCACTTGCTTTGTTCATGAATGTCTTGGCCTTTTGCACTCTCAAAGTATCCATTCTTATTACTTGGCCTAGTATAATATTTTCGCTCTTTATGAGTTGCTTTAGTTAGTCATTCCATCTAACATGAAATTCACCGTGGGATTTTTTTTTTCTAAATATAATACTTTCTATACCACGGCACTTTCCATTAAAAACCGAACAAGACTGGGTATCGACCACAAGTCACTTCGATACTGAACTACTGGAGAATAGAAGACATGCAATACAAATTAACGGACTACTAATACGGCTACAAACCTAACATCATTAGCCATTTATACTAAGCATCATGCACTAAAAAGATACATTTAAAATAAAGCATACGAAATTAAGTTGATCAGTTAATAAATAGAATGCTATGTGTGTTAAGGAGAGTTAAGAGATTCGATTTTAACTGATCGAAAGAAATAGAATTAGATAGAAGGTCATAGAATAAATTATATGATTGACATAAATCACGAAAAGGATCATGCTGCAAATATGTAGTCTTACAGGTGCCAACAAGTATAGGAGAATAATTCCTTGTAACCCGAGAAGGAACATTAAAATTTATACTACCAAGCAAAGAAGGAGAAAAGATGCTGCCTACCAATTAGATTGTGCAAGAATCGTTCTACGACTGGATAATTTCGGGAGGCGGATTAATTTAAGATGGTTTTGGTAAAATGGAAGGTTTATACATATTAGGATCCCAGTGTAAGAATTGATTTTGAACAGACTCAATACTATCACTATACTTTTTAAACTGTGGATCTCATACACATGAAGCATATTCAAGTATTGGCCTAACCAAAGAATTGAATAATGGTGTAAGGATCATTAAACACTTTAGACCAACGTTTAATGTATCCTAAAACACCTCTAGCTTTACAGATGATACTAGAGATATGCGACCCAAAATGCAGCTTTGGAACCATCACTGAATTGTGTGACACGTTCTAAAAATTTTTAAATTTTTACAATTAAATATTACGATATATAGATTTTTGGCGCACCACTGAGATAAGGAATCAAGATCTTCTTGAAGAAATATTTGTTGGACCGGAGATAAAATCATCATCATCATTAGCGTACATTAAGACGTTTAGAATGTTTTATGGCAGATGGCAAATCGTTTATAAAAATATTGAATAATAATGGGCCAAGGTGGCTACCCTGAGGGACACCAGAAATTACACGAATAGTCTTAAATATTCATAGTTGTTTTAAAAATAACTCTTTTTGGGTTCTGGAATTTAGATAGGATGTAATTCAGCTAACTAAATTGAGAGCAAAACCAAAGGTTTTCAGTTTATTGAGGAGTACGAAGTGACAAACATTGTCAAAAAAAGCTTTATTAAAATATGTGTAAATGGCATCCATTTGATGTGTTGTTGTGAAAAACTACAATTGACGTAAACGAAGTAAATTCTAATAAGTTGATTGTAGTTGAACGTTTCTTGGTGAAACCGTGTTGTGAAGTATTATGTACTTAATAAAGGAAAAACGAAATGATGCACCAGATCGATGATAATACTTACACATATTCAAAGAACTTCGGAATAGCACAGATTTAGATTTTATCGATTTAGTCACGCCCATAAAGTCTCAATTGCTCTGAAAATAATATATCACACACATACATCTCTATTCATTTCATTTGGTATTTAATAATATAGTAGGTCTAAATTTAATACAAATTGCACCCTGTATTTTCTTGTTAAACATCATAACGCACATACAATTTATTTTTATTACATCATAAATATCTCATCCAGAATGAAAATAAATTCAATTTAATTAAATATTTTCGCTCGTGTGTACAATAATAAAACATGAAGATTGGCGTCATATATACGAGTATATGTATATATGTATAGTATATGTATTTCTCTGATCATTGAGGAGAAGAGAATGAAAATTTTCAGTCAATTCGTTTAAATAAAAAGTATAACGCAATAATAATAATAAAAAAATAAATAAATAAATAAAAAAACATCTACACAATTTTATAGTACTTTACTACATTTTAACTCTTTAACTCGACTTCCTTTTGTTCAGATTATCATAATGATTGTAATGATTATGTATATGCATATTTAGTAGCAGATGTTAGAGTAAAAATTGAGATGCTCGTTTGCTCGAATCGTCATACTACATACATACAAACATACGAAATTATCAACAAACAAATAAGTATAAACAATTTCTTATTTTGTTTTTAGGGTTCCGTACCCATAGGCTGCTAACGGAATCCTATTACTAAGCTTCCGCCGTCCGTCCGTCCGTCCGTTCGACTCCGACTCTATCTCACGAACCGTAATAGGTAGAGAGTTGAAATTTTCACAGGAGTTTGTAATTCAATTGTATGTAGAGCGATAAAGTGGTAGTCCCCATACAAGAAACGTATGCTTCAATATGTACTATACTTTTTTTTTTACTATACTTTTAGGCTGTTGAATATTTCTTGTTGATTTTTTTTAAATTTTTATAAACTTTACAATACAATATTGGTGAAAACTTAAACACCCTTATTAGTATATTATTATATTATTATTATTATAATTATATATTTTTTTTTGTTGTTGTTCCACATTGGACCAGAGACTTTCCGCGAGTTGCCTTGGAGTTTCACAAAAAACTCTATCTAAACAATAGTTTGATGATAAATCGCACCTTTATTGATTAGACACAAAAAAACATAATTAAAATCTTCATGACATCTAGAAATGTTGGGTCTAATACGAAAAGGTATTCATGTAATCTCAGTCTTCTTAACGGGACCATGCAGAGTTATGAAGCATCTACATAATATGTGGATGACCAATACAAGCTTTGTATTGAGAAGGAGGAGCATTTACTTTGCCACTTGGACCAGACTCCGCTATCTGGGTATTCATTATTTGTAACCCAAAATGAGATAGCAGTCTTGTCTCCGAAGAAAGTCTTAGAATTTCTTCATGTGTACAAGAATCTGAAAGGAACTGTAATTTTATTGTTTTAATCTAATCTAATCTAGTATATTATTCTTATACTATATAGCAAATTTATACGTATAGTCGTATGTCACTTCTTAGATTTGTTTATGCCTATGTTGTTGTTTAGCAAAAAATCTTTAAGGTTATTGGTCCTAGTTCACATATTTTCTATCTCTCTTAGTTTTCACAGAAGAGATCTAAGATAGATTTTTTGTTTGCTTGACTCCAATCTTAAATATCTTTCAGTTTAGCAATATTTTGATTATTGGAAGACATAATCTCATCACATTAAGCTAATAATCAACATTGTGTCAAGGCTTAGACTAGATTAGTCTATAAATATCTTTGAAATGATATATAGCAATCTCTCAGTTTTTCATAGATGAGATTCTGTTTTTGCTTCACTTATAATTCTCCAATTATTGGAAGATATAATTACCATTTCACTATATATATATCAATATATTAAGTCGTGGCCTAGACTTGTCTAATATGAGTTTTCCTTGAAGGGTTTATTAATTATCTCATATTATAACCAATCAGATTTTATCGAAGAGATTTAAGATTAACTCAAATCATATACTTACCATATAACACATATGTATAATCATCATTTCACTCATTATATTAATCTCTGATTGATAACCTTGTGTTTAGCTCTAGTTTAGACTGATCTATGAACATCCTAGAAAGGTTTATTTACCTCATACTTACTTATAGCTTATAGCTCAGTTTTCTCGGTAGAGAGAATTCTAAGATTCACTCAAATCGTATTTCTTATTCATTTTAATTAAGCAATTATCCATCCAATTTTTTGTCTAGACCAAGTAGACTTGTGGACTAAGGATTAATTAGATTTTCTTTATAAAAACAATTTGATGCCTAAGAAAAATTATGAATTTTTGATTATAGAGGAAAGGAGTCTTTAATAAAAATAAAAACAATAACTCACTTTAAGTGATCAAAATTAGTTGTTTTTCTTGTTTTGCCATATAATATTATAAATTTGTCATGAAATTTGTAACGTACAGACGAGATGAGTTGATCTAGCCATGTCCATCTGTCCTTTTGTCCGTTGTCCGTCTTTATGTATGCAAACTAGTCCCTCAGCTTTTGAGCTAGAGAGATGAAGTTTGGCATGGAGTTTTCTTTTTACCATGCGTAGTACATTTATCGAAATCAGCTGAATTGGTCCAGGAGGGGGGGGGGGGGGTGATGTGCCCCCATACAAACCAGTATCCAAATTAAAATTCTTATTAGAAAAACTTTTTGTATTTTGTATTATCGTTTTGAAATTTGGAAACTGTAAGTTTCCGACTCATATTCACCTCTAGGGGGTACCCCCCATACCAACCAGGATCCAAATTCATGATCTTATTAGAAAAACATTTGTCAGAATCAACCGAATCGGAACACTAGGGGGAGTACGCCCCATACAAACCTGGAGCCAAATGAAAGTTCTTATTAGAAAAACTTTTTTGTTTTTTGTACTATTGACTTGAAATTTGCACACCAACCATATAAATTTCAATTTTTATTTCTTCGTTTAAGATAAGATATTTTTTTTTTTTTTAGAATTTTGATTGTTTTATTTGATAAGCACATTTTTTTTTTATTGAATCATATTTAAAACCAAAATAAGATAATAAAAAAAAACAAAACAAATAAATAAAATATATCATTGAACCGCCTCAGGGACTATAGACTTATACTACTTATTTCTAATGTTAATGGGAAAAATATAATATTGTATAATAAAATATTGTAATAACAAATAGAACTATGAATCTATTTGATTTTTTTTTTTTTTTGGGCTTATCTTTCCACCAAGAAGTACTACTAAGTTGAGCTATTGATGTTCCTACTACACCATATACATATTTGTAATATACTCGACGTACATGTGATTAATTAGTTAGTGTGGTTCTCTTTAATTATTTCATTAAAAAAGAGAGTCGAAAGTCTACACCAAGTTGTTGTTGTTGTTGTTGTTGTCGTCGTTGTTGTCATATTGTAATGAACCATTATAAATATATATAGTAGATATACAATATAGTATATAGTATAGCTGAAATGTGCCTACGTGGCATGTTAAATGATTATTGTTACCTGGTCACCCGGTGGTGAATGTGGTGTTAATCGTGGGGTGGTGATAGTGGTGGTGGGGTGCGTATCAAAGTTCGTAATTTGTGAATATGTAAATTAATTTTTCTTGTATATAGATAGACATCGGACGGAGGTTTATATACGTACATACATACATATATGGACTTAAATATTAGGAAGCAAATTGATTAACCAAATTTCTCTATCAAATGAATAAACATAGTACAATACTTTAGTTCCATCCATTAAATTGAAGTGTACGCACGCAAAGCAAAATCTCTAGACGACGACAGTGACAATTTAGTATGAATTAGAATAGATTATTTTTAAAAAAAGGAATTAATTTCATTTTAAATATTAAACATATAACATATATAAGTATGTAAATATTAATTTATTTTTTTTTTTTAATGTGAGTGGATTTTTTTATTAATGTATTTTTTTTTTGTTTATTTATATTTTAAATTTGCAGTTTATGAAATAAAAAAAAAAAAAGAAATAAAAAATGGCAAGTGAACAACAACAACATGCATCAGCACAAGCACAAGACAACCTAGGAAATTTACATGCATCTACAGAGACTGGTAATGAACCCTTTCTTGGCCTCTTACATTTTTGCTTTGTTGGCCGTTTTGATTATTGGGGCTGCTTGGTATTTCCTAGGAGTCGGAAGAAGGAAGATGAACCCATACGTTCATATTCCATACAGTAAGTTTAGAATTAAATACATAGACGTACATACATATCTGATTTGTTTCTTTTATAGGCCAACAACTGTTAGTACAACGACAACTTCGGAAAATTCCTTTATTAAGAAATTAAAAACATCTGGTCGTAGCTTGGTAGTATTCTATGGATCACAAACTGGTACAGCTGAAGAATTCGCTGGTCGTTTAGCTAAAGAAGGTATACGTTATCGTCTCAAGGGTATGGTTGCTGATCCAGAAGAATGTGATATGGTAAATAAATAAAAAAAAAAAAAAAAAAAAAAAATCAAATATATTCCATTTAATTCATTTAAATATTGTTTGTTTCTTATATAGGAAGAACTATTAAAAATGAAAGATATTTCAAATTCATTGGCGGTATTTTGTTTGGCTACTTATGGTGAAGGTGATCCAACCGATAATGCTATGGAATTCTATGAATGGATAACAAATGGTGATGTCGATTTAACTGGATTGAATTATGCGGTAAGTAATTCATACATATTTTCCCACTCTCAAAAATTCACTTAACTATATGACCTTATTTATACTATAAGACAACATTAGATTATTTAACACAATATATCATATCTATGTATCTATGTATGTATCTATGTATGTATCTATGTATGTATCTATGTATGTATCTATGTATGTATTGTCCGTATAGTTCAAGTATCTCGTGTATTTTGTATTGTCGCAATTCTCTTCCGTGTAAATCAATATCAATTAATTTTTATTATTTTTCAATGTTAATGTTTATGAAATATTAACAAAGTACTACATGTATCTTTATGAATATGTGTGGCCTTTATTTTTGCTTAATTACCGTTAGTAAGCAAAAATGAAATTATAGAAAAAAATAAAAGCAAAACAAAAGTAGAACGGCAGCAAATGAACACAATCATTATCAGATAACAGATTATCTACATACTCACTCGTACACACACTGCCAGCCAGACATACACAACAAACACACTAATCTATTAACTGTTTAGATTGTCGTCGCCGTCGTCGTTGTCGTCGTTGTCGTTTTTGTCGTTGTCGCACGCGTTCTATCTATTATAGTATTTTGTGTTCATTTCCTATTTTTCCAATTGATGATTGCTTACGCTGTTTGTCTAACAAATCAAATTCTAATTATAATATGACGCATTATTTAAATATATATATTTTTTATATACAAATATACATATATGTATTTATTTATATATTTGTTTATAATATAGTTTAATGGATTTTATCAATAATAGTATTTCCTCTCTTAAAAAAAAAAAAAAAATAAAAAAAACAAATCTTTTAACCAAACGCCTCACTTTATCATCATGGAATATACATAGATGATAGCATAACTAATGGGTTGCATTAAGTCATTGCTCTGATTATTAACGCTATAACCACTTAACCATATGCAATGTATGTACACGTATGTTTATGTGTTCTACTATGTGTATGATACGTGGAGATATTTATATTACACATACATAGGTGTATGATTTTCTTTATTTGGCTTGGTTCGACTTGAATCAAGTTTGTTTGTGTGTGTGTTTTCATTTGGAACTGGTTAAGTGAGACAACCCTTCCCTCAAATGTTGTATGGTGTCTGCCTGCTACAGTTGCTGCTGCGCACATTGATGATTTTGTCGGCCCAGAAAATAAAATTATTATTTAATTATTATTATTTGTTGTTGTTGTTTGTTTTGTTATTGTTTAAATGAAAGAAGGCGTAATAGACGCAACACGAACGTATACTCAACACGAGTGAGTAAATTATGTAATATAATATTACGTACATTTATTTTCTATCTCTAATCTCTAATCTCTGTCTATCTATCTATCTATCTGTCTGTCTGTCAATCATATTGTTTATAGATAAAGAAAGAAGAGGGAGAAACAGATGAAAAAAGAATCTCTAATTGATTATTAAGTATGAATGATAATGATGATGCATGAGACAATATATATTAATAAATCTTATCAATAATTTAATTCATCAAGCATGTACTACTAGTATAAAATATTATACGGTATATAAAGTTATTTCCGTTTTTTATTACCTTATAAAAATGTTAAGTCGCACAGACTTCTCAAAAGAGATTAATCATACATATGAATTATACATATTTGGATAATTATATTTCGAATTTGTATATTCCCCCATTTAGTAGTTTTTAGGGTTCCGTACCGTAATGGGTGAAAACGGGTCCCTATTACAAAGCCTACGCTGTCCGTCCGTCTGTCACAGAGCTCTATCTCATGAACCGTAATAGATAGAAAATTGAAATTTACAGAGTGTGCATTTCTAATGCAACTATAACGATAAATAATAATAAAAATAAAATAAAATTAAAAATATAAAAAAAACATGCCAAAGTTGTAATACTAGGGCAGACACTTATAGTGTCAAATTTTTAAGTCAATTGTACAAAAAACAAATAATTTGTTGTAATAAGAACATTAATTTGTATGTGGTGTACCCCCCTAGTCATCTGATTCGGTTGATTCCAACAAGTATGGTAAAAAGAAAGCTCCGTGCAAAATTTTATCACTCTACCTCAAAAATTAAGGGACTGGTTTACATACATACAGACAAACGGACAGACGGACGGACACACGGACATACTAAATGCGTGAGAGTATAAAAACAATAGCTTTAGGTGAAAACGCAGACATTAACATTCTACCCACATTGGAACTTACGAAAATATGTCGTCAACTAAAACGGAAAAAAAACCAATAGACTTTATATAAACTTACGTAATTGTAATCAAAATCGCAATGTAATACGTATATGTAATAAGCATTGACAAATACGTATAATTCTGTTTGTTATACAAATCTTAAGTAACCCACCTTATTCACAAATCTAAAATGAAATAAAGCTAGTAAAAAGAAGATTAACTTCGACTATGGCGAAGTTGTAATACTCTTCATGCACCTTTTATATCTTCGGATCATTGTTCGAAGTTCATCTTTTGTATGGGAGATACTCCTTCCATTGGTCCGAGGGTCTTAAAATTTGTTGGATATGGGTCAGAATACTTATAGTGTCCAAATTTCAAGTCGATAGTACAAAACACAAAAAAAGTTTTTCTAATAAGAAGATGAATTTGAAACTGGGATTGTATGGGACGTACTTCTTCTGGTGGTCCGAGGGTCTTCAAATTTACAAGATTGGTGGATAGTGTCCAAATTTCAAGTCGATAGTACAAAAAACATAAATAAAATAACATAAATTTTGGATCTGTGTTTGCATGGGAGGGAACCAAGTGAACTGATTCGACTGAAACAATCGAAATAATTTTACTTAAATCAATTTCTTTCCAATTTCGTAAATGGGAAGTTGAAATATAAACAAAGATTATAAGTACTACTTGCATAATCTTGTATGTAATCACCCATGAGTGGAATCAGTATATGTGATAATATCGGTGACTAAAAGACTATACAAATTTATATGGTTGCAATTCGATTCTCCTAATTTTCAGTTCTTATCAAAAAATGAAATCTATAATAAAAGATCCAAGTTTTTTTTTGGAAGTTTAAATAAAATATGTATTTAAATAATAGTGAAAATCATATACAGAAATAACATAAATAATAACCAACTGCTTTAAGTTACAAATCATTGCTTGAAACAAAAGCAATTATAATTGTAATTAGTCCTTTATTGAGATTTTCAGACTTTTCCTGTGGATTTTCCAAATATTTTAACTGTCAATTAGATAGAGCTCTGTGACGGAAGGACGCTCCACCGCAACAAATGTTAAAATTTTTTTCTATGGCGACTCCTTTATTTTTATACTCTTCATGAGAGTGAATAGTATTACATATAACTTTGCCATGAAGTTTGTAACACAGAAGCAGATCACATAAAGTATATATATTTTAGTGATCAGCTCGGTGAGACGAGTTGATTTAGGCATGTCCGTCTGTTCGTAAAACTAGTCTCTCATCAGCCGAATCAGACCACAAGGGGGAGTACGTCCGATACAAACACCCTTTTAAATTTATGTTCTTATTATTATTTTATTATTTGTTTTTTGACTTATTGAACTGAAATTTGGACATCATAAGTTTCTGTTCCATATCCATCAACCATGTAAATTTCATGATCCTAGGGTTACCAGGAGGAGTACCTCCTATACAAACCACCTTTTAAATTAATGTTCTTATTAGAAAAACATTTTTGTTTTTCATACTATCGATTTGAAATATGAACACTATAAGTTTCCGACCGATATCCACCAACCATATAAATTTCAAGACCCTCGGACTACTAGGGGAGGTACGCCCCATACAAACCAGGATCCAAATAAAAGTTGTTATTAGAAAAACTTTTTTGTTTTTTGCACTATGGAACTGGAAATTTGGACACTATAAGTCTCTGACCCATATCCAGAAGCCATGAAAATTTCAAGACCCTCACACCACTAGGAGGGGTACCCCCCATACAAACCAGGATCCAAATGAAAGTTCTTATTAGAAATTTTTTTTTGTTTTTTGTACTATCGACTTAAAAATTGGACACTATAAGTGTCTGACCCAGTATTACAACTTCGGCATAGCCAAAGTTACTCCTTCTTTACTGGTTTTGATGTCTTCTACAAATATTTCTGATTTCCTCCATTATTGTTGGTACATATATTCAGGTCCCTATGAATATCTTCATTTCTTTCTGTACATATCACTCTGCACTAATAATTGTCCGGACAGTTTTCAATTGCTTCTTTTGTATTAACATTGTATTTAAGTTATGTATTTTGCTGTTCTATATCAATAATTTTATACCATAGGTCCAAATGGAGTTTTGTATTGCTTTCCATACTAATATTTTGAATTTCATCTACAAAATTGCATCAATTAATTAAATTGTTTGGGCTAAAAGCCAAAGGCAAAGGAGTGAAAGATAGTCAGTTGATTATCAGAAGAAGAAAGTTCTGTTTCACCTGATTCTGATTCTGCTTCTGCTTCGATTCGATGAGTTTGGATTGATTTCTTTTCATTGTGTGCTTGAGTTTCTTGGGGAACTTCGCTGTTAATTTTAGAAAATCACCAATATTTAGTCAGCATCAAGCACCAAGTTTTTGTACTTACGTATTTTTTGTGGCCATACGTAAGTATATCCCTTTCATGCCATGGATCCTGAAGTTCTAATTTCAGAAAGTTTAATAGCTCACCCAATTCTCTTGTTTTTAATAACTGAAGAATTCTACTTTTTGATAGTTCTAATTTGTGATTCAAATTTTCTGGATTATATAAATTGATTCCATTTACTTTTGTGGTTATAATTTCAATGGTTGCTTTATGCTCTCTTTACTTTCAGTTCTTAACGATGTCAACAATTAATTTCAGATTTCTTTAACATTACTTTATTCTGCACTCTATGTCTCTCTTTGCAACATTTACATAATTTATCTATGATTAAGGAATTCTTAATATACATATACTATAGGACATAAATGGATAAATTCCTTAAATTACTTTCATTTCAAAAAGGGGGAATACCCTAATTTTTTGTTTAAACAAAATATTTTATGTCAAGTAATAAACTTTATTGATTTCTTGCAGGTCTTTGGTTTAGGCAATAAAACCTATGAACATTACAACAAAGTTGCTATCTATGTGGACAAACGTCTGGAAGAATTAGGTGCCACTCGTGTCTTTGAATTGGGTCTTGGTGACGATGATGCCAAGTAAGTTATCAAATTTTTTTTTTAATAAAAAATTGTTGTGTAAATTTATGAATATAATTTCCATAGCATTGAAGATGACTTCATTACATGGAAGGATCGTTTTTGGCCATCAGTTTGTGATTTCTTTGGTATCGAAGGTGGTGGCGAAGAAGTCCTCATACGTCAATATCGATTGTTGGAACAACCTGAAGTGCAAGAAGATCGCATATATAGTGGAGAAATTGCACGTTTGCATTCGTTGCAAAATCAACGGCCACCATTTGATGCAAAGAATCCATTCCTGGCTGGAATTACAGTAAATCGTGAATTGCACAAGGCTGGCGGACGTTCCTGTATGCATATAGAATTGGATATTGAGGGATCGAAAATGCGTTACGATGCTGGTGATCATGTGGCATTGTATCCCATCAATGATATATCGTTGGTTGAAAAGCTGGGCAAATTATGCAATGCAGAATTGGACACGGTATTCTCATTGATCAATACCGATACCGATAGTAGTAAAAAGCATCCATTCCCTTGTCCCACAACATACCGTACCGCTTTAACACATTATCTGGAAATCACTGCCATTCCCCGGACACATATTCTAAAAGAATTGGCTGAATATTGTTCCGACGAAGGTGATAAGGAACTTTTGCGTAGTATGGCTTCCATAACACCGGAAGGTAAAAAAAAATATCAAAGTTGGATTCAGGATGCTTGCAGGAATATAGTTCACATATTGGAGGATATTAAATCGTGTCGGCCTCCAATTGATCATATCTGTGAATTGCTACCACGTTTACAACCACGTTACTATTCAATTTCATCATCAGCAAAGCTGCATCCAACAAAGGTGCATGTTACTGCCGTTTTGGTTGAATACAAGACACCAACGGATCGTATAAATAAAGGTGTAGCAACAACCTATTTGAAAAACAAGCAACCAGATACCACTGGCAATGTAAAAGTGCCAATCTTCATACGTAAATCACAATTTAGATTGCCAACCAAATCGGAAACACCCATAATTATGGTAGGCCCTGGCACAGGTTTGGCTCCATTCCGGGGCTTTATCCAGGAACGACAACGTTTACGCGATGAAGGTAAAACTATTGGAGATACAGTACTTTACTTTGGTTGCCGGAAACGTAGCGAGGACTTTATATACGAAGAGGAGCTTACAACTTATGAGAAGGATGGCATTTTGACATTGAAGTTAGCATTTTCGCGAGACCAAAAGGAAAAAATCTATGTAACGCATATGTTGGAAGAAGACGGTGATCTCATATGGAAAGTTATTGGCGAGAATAAAGGACACTTCTACATTTGCGGGTAAGAATAATAATATTGAATATAAAATTCATTTAAATTAAATTGTAATGATTGTAATTGTGTTCATTTTAGTGATGCCAAGAACATGGCTGTTGATGTAAGGGATATTTTAGTAAATATATTCATAAACAAGGGCAACATGACTAAAGAGGAAGCGATTCAGTATCAAAAGAAAATGGAAGCCCAAAAACGTTATTCAGCTGATGTTTGGAGCTAAAATCAGAGATCACAAAAACAAAAAGCAAAATCATCTGGTTATCCTTACAAACTAATTAACTTACTAATTTACTATGTAACTATAATCGCACAACCCTCTTCGTCTTTGTCTTCGTCTTAGCCTTCGCTTATTCTGTTTTATAATTCTCGCCATGAACTTCATTTAAATTTCGCCTAGCCGCGTGTCGCGTGTCTTCTATGCATGCCGTGTGCTGCCTGCAATTTGCAAAGAATGTTTTTGTCTTCTTCCAATCAAACATCAAAATAAAACAAAACACGCTAATATTTCTTATTTAAGTTAAGTGATTTCATTCAATAAGCTAAGTTTTGAAGTAGTTTCCGGTTTGGGAATCCAATTTTAATCCAAGCATTTTTCTATATACGTACGTATGA
Organism: Amiota mariae; assembly: GCA_035041805.1. Lineage (NCBI taxonomy): Eukaryota > Metazoa > Arthropoda > Insecta > Diptera > Drosophilidae > Amiota > Amiota mariae. The sequence goes on along the minus strand of JAWNKV010000939.1, from coordinate 40,475 downwards.
TGATGATTATGATGATGTATTCCTCTTTTTTTTTTTTATGTAATTTTGTAATTTACTTAAGTTAATTAATTAAAATTATAGTGATTTTAAATGAATTAAAATGATTTCCATGAGCATGTATATATATATATATCTATACATATGTATGTGTGTGTGTATATTAACTAAATACTATTTAATATATGTATGTATGTATAAATTTGTAAACCAACCAATCAACCAACCAACCAACCAATTAATCATGCACACAAAGAATACAAAGAATGAAAAAATTATAAGTAATAAATATGTAATTTGTATCAACTATTAAGACATATAAATATGTATGATGATGGATGCATCATGTAGATGCAAAGAAATGAAACAAAATTGTGTCTCATGTTTTATATTTATACATTCATTTTGGTGATTTAAATAGAGTGAGTGCAATTACTAGAGGTAAATGAAAATAAATTGTATTTTTTTTTTTTTATTAAATAAATTAAAAAGAAAAATATCATTTATTATATTTATTTTAACATTTTTAAAAAAGGGACACGACACATGTCAGAATCTGACGCTCTTTCAGATATTTATACTTATCACACTGTGAATAGTATTATAAGTTTGTCATGAAGTTTGTAACACACAGAAGGAGACATCAGAGACCCCATACAGAATATATATATTCTTGATCAGCGCGACAAGACGAGTTGATTCAGCCATGTCCGTCTGTAATTATGCAAACTAGTACCTCCTATATACACTGGTCCATATCCACCAACCATATAAATTTCAAGACCCTCGGGCCACTAAGGGGGGTACATCCCATAGTACCCAGGATCCAAATTAAAGTTCTTATTAGAAAAACTTTTTTGTTTTTTAACGTATCGAACTGAAATTGGGACACTATAAGTGTCTGATCTATATCCACCAACCATATAAATTTCATGATCCTTGGGTTACCAGGAGGGGTACCTCCTATACAATCACCCTTTTAAATTAAAGTTCTTATTAGAAAAACTTTTTTGTGTTTTGTACTATGGAACTAAAATTTGGACACTATAAGTCTCTAACCCATGTCTACCAACCATATAAATTTCAAGACCCTCGAACCACTAGGGGGTACCTCCCATAGAAACCGCGATCGAAATGAAAGTTCTTATTAGAAAAACATTTTTGTTTTTCATACTATCGACTTGAAATATGAACACTATAAGTTTCCGACCCATATCCACCAACCATATAAATTTCAAGACCCTCGGACTACTAGGGAGGTACGCCCCATACAAACCAGGATCCAAATTAAAGTTCTTATTAGAAAAACTTTTTTTGTTTTTTGCATGATGGAACTGGACACTATAAGTTTCTGGTCCATATCCATCAACCATGCAAATTTCATGATCCTAGGGTTACCAGGAGGGGTACCTCCTTTACAAACCCCCTTTTAAATTAAAGTTCTTATTAGAAAAAACTTTTTTGTCTTTTGTACTATCGACTTGAAATTTGGACACTATAAGTGTCTTGTAAATTTCAAGATCCTCGACCCCTAGCTGTGGCGTGAAGATTATTACAACTTCGGCATAGCCAAAGTTAGTCTTTTTTATGTTTATATTTTTTTTACTCACAAAAAACAAAGTTTTCAGAAAATTAAGGAACAAAATCACAATAAATTAGTTTTAAATATATAAAAAAAAAATAGAAATTAAATGAAATTATTTTTAACTAAAAAATAAAGAAAATAACTTCAAGTTGATTTATGTAGCTAAAGATTAAACATAAGATTCACATTATAGTAAATAAATAGTTGGTATTTTGTTTATTCGAAATCATCTCCATTACTATCAACATGACAAATCAATCAGAATTTTTGTATGAAAATATAAAAATTCACTTAATTGATTTTAATGTGATTCCAATTTGAATTAAAGAATTTATATTGCACACAAAATTTGAAGAATCTTTGTAAGATTAATTCATCATTCTGCTAAGATGGACACCTCTACTTCAGATAGGCATGTCAAGTCTTTTCCAATGCTAATCATTTTGGCGATATTATGATGATGATTTATTTTACAAATGTGAAGAAATAATATATCTAAAACATCAAGTGTGATATATTTATGTATAAGAAATATAACAGATATTTTGTTTATAAAGTGAGATGGGCCGGGCGAGAGTTTCATGTTTGTTGGTAGGATAGACAACAAATTTAACTGACTTTTCTTTTGAATTTAACTGTAAAAAATTCAATGTGCTTGATTGAATGGATTCTCTGGTGATTTGTTCCATTCTTTCATAAGCAATTGTTTCCATTGCGAAAGTCGCAGCGTGGGATTTTCAGCTTTAATACGTGGCAGATTTGCTGTTTCAAAGGCTTTGTGAGCAGCGCGCATACGTTTTTCAGGATGTTTGTCATCTTCGCTGTCCTTGACACTAAGTGCAGACAAAGCTTCATCGATATTTGTGGCAATATCTGTGTCTGCCATTGCTCGATTGAAATTCTGCTCGATGGGTTGTTCATATTGCTGGACTACGCGTCCAACCGAATGTTTGACAGTTGATGCTGCATTAATGACATCAATGGCACGTTGTTTTTTCTCCATCTCATCGAGAATTTGTTGACGATTGATTTTGGCCAATGGTTGTTTGGCTTGTGTTCTAATTGAGCTCATCTCTTGGTCCAGTAGAGCCTTGGATTCAGCCTTGCGTCGTGCAGCTTCTGCTCGTTTGCGTTCTTCTTCCGCACGACGTTGTTGTTTCTTGGCCAAACTTTTGTCATCATCATACCAGAGGCGATCTTCTGCTTCACGTGCAGCTTTTTCTTGCTTGGCTTTTTTCATGGCATCCTTACGTTCTCGTGCCTCCACGGCCTTCGAATTTAAACCCATTTTCTTTGGCATTTTTATTTGAAATTTTTTTTTTTTGTGATACACATGCGAATTTCAATGACAGAATTATTGTTGTTGTTTTTTTTGTTTTTTTGTTTTTTATTCAAAATTACCTACGCCTATTATTTTTCAAAAGTGTTGATTTTGACATAACTGACAAGGAGCGCGATTTTTTACAAAGGCCCGTAAAAAACCTAAGAAGAACTTGCAGCAACGTTAGGCATGACTCAACAAACCGTTTCAATGTGCTCGAAAGCCATTGGTATAGTCCAGAAGGTCGGAAACGAACTCTAACCAAGCGATGTCGAACGGTGTATCACTGCTTTCGAAATGCTTCTTTAACGGTACAAAGGCAAATCGTTTTTGCATCGAATTGTCACCGGCGACTAAAAATGGATTCATTACGACAATCCAAAACGCAAGAAGGCGAATGTTAAGCGCTGCTAACTCGGACCATTGACGCCAAAGCCAAATATCCATGGCAGCAAGGTTATGCTCTGCATTTAGTGGGATCAGAACGGAATCGTGTACTATCAGCTTCTGAAAAATGTTCAAACGATCGACGGGGCTTTCTACAGACTGATGACTGATGCGATTGAAGTGTGCGATTGCGGAAAAACGAGCGGAATGGGCAACCAGACAGGAGCCACTAATCTTTCTCCAAGACAATGCTCGCCCGTATATCACAAACGTGTTCTATACCCATATCGATGGTACTGGATGGAAAGTCTTAACGCACCCACCTTATAGTCCAGAACTTACATCATGAGACTACCATTTGTTCCGGTCGATTGCAGTACTCCCTTACGGGAACACGCTTCACTTCAGTTGAAGGTATCAATAATTGGCATGATGCTTCCTGGGCCTCTAAAGACGAACAATTTTATTGGAGCGGAATTAATGCATTGCCAGAAAAGTGGGAATGGGCAATACTTTCAATGAAACCATGAAACCGTGTACCAATTTTACACAATAAAGCTTCAAAATCGAGAAAAAAAACTATTAAAACTAACTTGTATACCCAATATATGTTCTGAAAATATAAGATATGGTAATGCCGATTGTATTGAGGGGAGGGGCGTTCAAAAAGGTAACAAACATTGAGAAAAATCATTTTCTTTTTAAGCGTATTGCTTGAGAACAGATTGCCCTATTTGCAGTACCAAAATGCCGAGAGGGCCGTGAGCACATGAGTATCCTAACATTTATTATTACAACATTTAATCAAATTTATTGATTTTGTATTCTTAAGTACATTTCAAAAAAATGTTAAAGATCAAACTGCCTTAGCAATGTCCAAGAAGATTATAAAATCCATAAATAACAAAAATATTCCTATATAGAAACTTCAAATTCGGTAATATTAGAATCGTTAAATCTAACTACAATAGATGGAAAGCACGTTTCGGTGCCAATATCTATTTAAAAATTCATTTTATTGAAATTCGAAAAGCTTTAACAGAAAATATTCTATTAAATTCCAAAGTAAATGAGAGAAAAGAAGCTATTTTACTGAAGAAGAAGTTCGAAAACTACAACTTTATTATGTGACTGGTTTTTCATCGACGCATCCTCTAAAGCACTTCAGTCTAAAGCCATCGATCTTTCAAATGCCTCGAAGCAAACAAATGGGGTCTATCAATGCAGAATTTCCTATAACTCGACAGAGGAAGGTGAAACGTAATTTTGATGAAATGTGCGAGGATGAACGTCTCCAAAATCCGGAAAGCTTGTTTAAAGTGAACATATTCTAACGTGTATAGGACATCATCATTAATCAACTGAGATTGCGTTTCCTTGGAATGAATTTCAGTATCTTGAACCTACTGCATTCAATTGTTGGGCACGGCTAGTGACTCAAACAGAGGTTTCAAAACAAAGTCTTGAGAATGGCAATTGGCGCTCATCTGTTAACTAGCAATCAGGAAATTCATGAAAAACTCAAATATCCATGGGTATGAGAAGAAATCAATTGATTTAGTCAGTGGTATATCAACATACTATTTGATCATTTAAACAATTTGGAAAAAAAAATATTAGACAAGAGTTCAACTAAAAGAAAACTAAAGCGATATCATCCGTTAAACGTTCCATTAAGAGGCGCAGGCTAATCGGAATTTATGTAACTATTCATATAACCCATTATCCTTTCTCTTTCCCCTTTAAAATGTTTCAAATCATCATGTAAAAATGCATTGTATATATTTATGTATATTTTCTATAAATATTAAGGTAAAATTAAGCAATTTAATGATTGTCACAATCTTGGATTGATGGTAAATAAAGAAAGGGGAAAAAAAAAACAAAACAATTCAAATTTTAATTGAATTAAGCGAAACGAAATCAAAACAAATAAACTATTTGCACTTTTCAGCACTGACTTTTTACTTACTCAATGCTCTGCTGCTCAACACTGGGGCATATTAAATAATGCATTTTACAACACTGTTTTAGTAATGTTGAGTTGGACAGCTGATACCGATACCGGCACCGGCGGCAACATTTTATTGTTTTCGCGGTTTGTGTTTCTGTTTCTGTTTAGTTTGTTTGTGTCTTTCATTTGCGTTTATTTAGTTATGGTTTTGTAAATAATTAAAGTCTTAATTAAAAATGGCATGTCGTCGTCAGTACATGTGGAAATTACTTTATAATTTAGTAAATCGCAATGATTTAAATGTAATAAATTTATTCAAATTTGTTGATGAAATTATATGCGATGAACCAAGTCTTATTCGCTCTTATACTGCTAACAATGAGGCGGATCGGTTTCAGGTCAATTTTATGGTGTGGCTAATAAATAAGTTTGTAAAATGTTTGATAAATATTTCTAATGAATCGTAAGTAGATGAGATCAATCAATCAATATTCATGCTATTTTTAATCGAATTAATATATATATATAATTTGCAGTACGCGCCTCAGGAACATTGAAATGCAGCAAAAGATTTTGGTTTCATGTTTATCCAATCATCCAAAAATTTATGAAATCCTATTAAAAAACTATGTAAATGCACTTGAGCAGTTGGCAACAGCGCTAAGAGAGTTGGAGCTCGATGATAATGATCATGAAAATGATGTTAATTATGACATGGATATGGAGGATACCAATAAAATTGATTTGCATATATTTATCAGCGATAATAATTTGCTACGTGAAATCGATCCTGTATGCAATTTTGATAGTAGAATAAGCATTAGACTTGAGTATGCTGATCAACATGTCCAGGATTTCTTAAAAGTCTTAAACTATTTACTGCCCATCAGTTATGTATTTCATGCAGGATTGTTTAATAGAAGTTTGTCCTCTGCTTTGCAAGCATTTCGAGAGGTAAATGTGTCAGCAAAATTGAGTTGTTTGCATTATTGTCATGACATTGTTGTTATATCATCGGAAGCGGCAGCAACAGAATTTCCAATTGAACGTTCCAATGAAGTGTCTTTGGTACTTAAAGCCATAACAGTAATGTGGAAATCTATACCAGTTTGGATGCAGGCAGGCTGCATGAATCTAATGCAATTGGACGATTTTCTTAAAGAAACTTGTACTTGGATGGAAATCATTAATGCAACTAATCTTAATCTACCTCAAACTAATCAGTTACACTTTGATTTGTGCTGTGATATAATGTTGGGCATAATGAAGTATAAAAAGATATCAGACAATTGGTGGAATGCACTAACAGATGCTTTATTAAAATATTATACAAGTGGAAATAAATTATTAAAAATCAACACACAACACATGGCAATGTTCCTTAAACTAACACGTATGCAGAAATCATTCCTTCAACTGTTAGCTGCGTTTTATGTAAAAAACCAATCGGTGGAAATATTAGAATTTATATATGATGATATTAAGCAAATCTTAGATCAGAAATCTCATACAATTGAAGAATATGAGAATTTGCAAAAACTTCTCAAGGCTCTTAAATACATTGAATTTCATTTGTGCCAACAGCAACAGATTACTTATTTGTTGCAACATCCTGAACATATTTTGCCATCATTCTATGTACAAGATTTTTGTGTTTATAATTTGCTGCAAGTGACAAAAAGTCCACTCAATTGGAATAGCTTAATCATGCAATATATAAATGAATCAAAAACATCAGTTCTACAATCCTCCGAATTACAAGAAATTTTTACTCTATTATTACAAATTGGAAGTATTCGAAAGAATTTAGAGTCACAAACTGAAACATTTCTAGTTATGCAGCTTGAGATGCCTCTACGTAATGGAATTTTAAAGATCAATCAGACCAATCAAAACAATTATCATGATGGTGATGATGATGGTGTTGAAGATAAAGTTATACTTCATAATATACAATTGCTGCTTAACATCTTACTGAATTTACCATTACCATATGCCAGTCCTCTCTGGATAATATTACAAAAACTATTTACTGATCTATGGAATGCGATTATTTTAAGAGCAAATAATAGAAATGATGATTTGCTATGCAACATGTTTGCTAAATTCATTCCTCATTTACATATCGCTGGCTATTTGAAACCACAACAAATACAAACAATTGTAATGATAAAAAATATAAATAAATCCATATTTAATGTTGGGTTACGTGTATTACTATGTGGAAGAGATAGAATTTTAACACGCCTCTTTAAATGTTACTCAAATACTGATATGGAAGACAATCTCGTTGTTTTTGAGTGTAGTCATTGTAACCAAATGATGACTGATGCCCTCAAAAAGCCAAATGATTTTTCTTGCTATTTATTGAACAACAATGCAATTTATATACCTTGGCCAAAAGACATAAAAAAACAACAACAAATACCAATGATATTTCCAAAGAAACTTTATGACATCATATCATCATCATGTGTGATTTACCATAATGATTTTGATTTTGCTTTGAGACATTTACATTTGACAAAATTGAAGTCTTCATTGTGTTTGGCACAACTTAAAAATTCTCAAATCTTCATCAACAGCAGCCATGATTTTCAAAGTCTCAATCTATTATTGCCGCTATTTGTTTCAGAGGATAGCAATAATTTTCTTCAGCAATTTTCAGAGATCATACTTCAGTGTATAGTGGATTTGCTTAATAAACCTTTGGAACAGCAAGACAAAGCAAGCCAACGTAAAATGTTAACGCTTCTAGTGTATTGTGCCTATACGGGAATTGAGGAGAAATGGTTGTTTTTGTTTTTTAAAATGACCTTCTATTTCTTAATTCATCCACATAGCTTGGTCACACAGGAGGCTATTCTATGTGCCACGGAAATGTGTGATAAACATGGAGTTGTACCAATTTCACTATGGAATTGGTACAAACGCGATGCTCTTACATTGGTTGTTCAATTGGCTTTGCACATATACTTGTCTCGCGGTGTACGCCTCACGCGTTCGTTACGTGCGGTAAGTTAATTTATATACATACATATGTACATACTATGGTCCGAGGGTCTTGAAATTTATAAGGTTGGTGGCTATGGGTCCAAATTTTAAGTCGATAGTACAAAAAACAAAAAAGTTTTTCTAATAAGAACTTTCATTTGGATCCCGGTTTGTATGGGGGGTACCCCTCCTACTAGTCCGAGGGTCTTGAAGTTTTCATAGTTTGTGGATATGGGTCAGAGACTTATAGTGTTCAAATTTCAGTTCAATAAGTCAAAAAACAAACAACTTTTTGTAATAAGAACATTAATTTAGAAGGGGGTTTGTATGGGAGATACCCTTCATGGTAACCCTAGGATCATGAAATTTATATGGTTGGTGGATATGGACCAGAATCTTATAATGTCTAAATTTCAGTTCGATACGTTAAAAAACAAATTTTTCTTAGAAGAACATTAATTTAAAAGGGAGTTCGTATGGGAGATACCCAGGCAGACGGACATGGATCAACTCGTCTCGTCGCGCTGATCAAGAATATATATACTTTATGTGGTCTCCGATGTCTCCTTCTGTGTGTTACAAACTTATAATACTATTCACTAACGTAAAGCCACCAACCTTATAAATTTCAAGACCCTCGGACCACTAGCTGGGACGAGAAGAGTATTACAACTTCGGCATAGCCAAAGTTAGTCTTTTTTTATATTTTTAAATAAAGATTAATTCTAATTTGTTTATGCATTGTTTCTTGTTTTATTTCTCAGTTTACAAAAATGTTGGGCTTTTCCTGTGTTCAGGAATTTATTTGCAAATATCATCGCTTACTAACAACAATTATATTGCCTTATTGCATCAAGGATCCACGATGCAGGGGCGCCATAGTCCTGATATCAAAATTGACCCATAAACCGATTGAGAAACTTTTCATTGTCTCATTTTTACGCATCTATACGCATATCTATCTTACTGAAAGTCCAGAAATCGGTAACAAATGCATTGAGTTGATTGTGAGTTGTACATCATCAAGCTTAGAAAGACTTATGAATGCCGATGTAAAGGTAAGTTGAATTAAACATTTGGTAATACAGTCAGTCGAACTTCACTATAATGAAATATTATTATATTATTAATATTTTTCGTTTACTTGATCTTAATATCTAATAATCTGTAAACCAAAATGGTCTACATAAGTTTATTTCTTAAAGTTTTTAACCTCAATAAAATCTTGGAATACAAAAGGGGGGAGTGTCCAAACACATTGGTCGGGACGTCGACGTCTCACTCTTCATCTCTAAAAATGATGAAATAACTTTAATGAAGGAGACATCGCAGACTCCATAATGTATATATATTCTTGATCAGCGCGACGAGATTAGTTGATTAAGCTATGTCCGTCTGTCTGTCTGCGTCTGTGTATGCAAACTCGTTCTTCAGTTTTTGAGCTAGAGAGCTGAAACTTTGCACGAAGTTTTCTTTTCTCCATATGCTATACATTTGTTCCCATACTAATCCAGATTCAAATTCATATTCTTATTAGAAAAACTCTTTTGTTTTTCCCAAAACCCGGAATGCCTGAGAGGTTTGTCACGTCATACAGACAGATAAGTTTGCTGCCAAAGTTCTCTAAAATATTTGAAAGAATATTTCTAAGTAGATTGTTGGCAGTAAAGCGAGTCTAGGAAGCCATTCCTGACCACCAATTTGGCTTCAGATCGCAGCACCGCACACGAGAACAACTACATCGGGTTGTACAACACATTCTATCTGCGGTCCTATACTCACTTTTTACCTCGGACATGCCAATAATTAATGTTGATCAAGCAATCGTTGCTACTTATGCCGATGATACGTTTATAATCATCAACTCCGAGTCACCAATTGAAGCGGCGGAAAAAATAAACCATTACTTAGTAAGATTTCATGCCTGGGCCAAGCGCTGGAATATAATGATTAACTTTGCCAAGTCCAGTAATTGCACTTTTACATTAAGAAAATGTGTCTGTCCTGCTGTTAATTATAATGCAAGCATCAACCTACAGATGGAGCAAATTCGTTATTTAGGTCTGATCCTGGATAAACGGCTCACATGGAGTGCTCATATTAAAATTGTCACTGCGCGATGTTACCAAAAACTGAAGAAGTTAGACTGGCTTCTCCGGCCCTCAAATAAACTTTCGCTAAGTAATAAAAGGTTCATTTAACTTCAAATTGTGGCACCAATATGGAGGTATGCAGTCTGCAAATCTGGGGCACCACGGCTACCTCCAACATCTCCAGACTGCAAGCATGTCAGAACAAGGCTCTCACAAGAATAACGGATGCCCTGTGGTTTGTCAGGAACACCAAGCTACGCAATGATCAAAAATACCAACAGAGTTAGAGACAATGCAATTATATAGCAGCCGCCACTTAGCAAAACTCCAGACTCACCCTAATCCATTGGCTTTTGCCTTGTTCCAAAGTCCAACAAAGAGGCGGAGAAGATCTTCCACTAAGAAGAATCTAATCATGATTCTAATTTAGTACCAAATAACTATTTTTAAAAAAGTTTCCAACCCACCGCCGGTTGAAAAGACTTCATCCTGTTAATATCCTATGATGAAACATAAAGAGTTCATGGTTGGGGGGTGGTTAGTGGTTGAGTTGAGGATGCTGGTGGTAAACCTTTGTTATAAAAAGTTCATTATAGAGAAGTTTAACTATTGTATTAATTTTCATCTTATTTGACTTAAGTGCTTTTTATTTTTTTCTTATAGCAAACAGTAGCTGAGATACTTATATATTTTAATCGGAATCCAACATTTGTTATGCGTTCATTTAAATGCCTTTTATTGGATAAAAATGAAATGAAATTTCAAAATTCTCCGGCAACAAACTCCGATTTTTCCAGATTTATTGCCTCTCGATTCTTGGGCGTAATAACGCATTTCGAAAGTTGTTTATCGGAACCATATTTTGAGAAACCTCTAAAGGAAGAAGCCCTCTATAGTTTTGGTCAAATTTTACGTTTTGTTGGCTCCAACAATGTGACGCAATTTCGGTTTAAAATTATTGCAATGCTTAGCTTTGTTTCGTCATTGGGTGATCAAAATTTACAGCGCATTGCATTAAAAATATGGAGAATATTCTTGAACACTGTCAATGTCCAGGAGCTCGGGACTTCACTGAGTTGCATTGTTACTCAGTTGCAACCTTTGTTGCAATACAGTGAAACCGAAGTGAATGCGATCTATGAATTTGTCATACTAAAAAATGCTTCAATGTTGGGTGGCTACCTATCGGATTTGTACTTTTTGGAACATGAACCCAGTATTACGCCAGCCATACGTCAGTGTATCTCAAAGAAAACTGAAATGCTTCGCAGTTCGAAATCATCGTTAAACGATAAACTTGGATTTCTCTATAAACAAATAACCAATGAGAATTTGCAGGTGCGTGTTTATGGTCTCACATATTTGACAGAGTTTTTTGCATTAAATCGCATGGAAATAAATCGTGTTGTCCTTAATGAAGTGCTTCCGGATTCACTAATCGAACGAACAGTGAATGTGCTCTTCGATGGTTGCCAGCATATGAATCAAAACTTGCGTCTGGCATCGGCCAAATGTCTTGGCGAGTTGGGGGCCATTGATGCCAGTTATATGCCATCAAATTATAATTTTAATAAGACTTCAGATTTACCATTGAGCATATTAACCGATGACTTTGCTATAATGGCCCTAAATGAATTGTGTCGAGCCTATCAATTTCAGAAAGATACAAAATATGTTGATAACTTTTCGCTGGCCATACAAGAGACACTCGCAGTTTGTGGGATATCACCGAAACAAAATAAAAAGCTTGCATTGTGGAATGCTATGCCAGAACGAATGCGTCAAATAATGGAGCCACTATTGGACTCATGCTATACGGGTTCACGACGTGAATCCAATTGCAAGGCACATCCACTATTTAGTAGCTCATATTGTAAGACTTACTCTGATTGGGCTTTTATGTGGGCCTCACGACTAATCGATATTGTACACACAACGGACACAAAACATCTACTGATATCCTATAAGCCAAGTATTAAACGTGATAACAATACAATGGCTATATTCTTTCCGTATATTTTATTGCATGCTCTGCAAGAGTGCAACGAATCCCAAGTGACATTAATTTATGAGGAATTTCTCAATGTACTCAATCTTTGTAGTGCGGTAAGCGGTGATGAACATCAATCATCTAATTCTGTATTATCAAAAGAACAAAAAAATTCTAGGCCTCGTAAATTTAAGGAATTTCATTCAATGAAATATACTGCTCATTATATACCACCGCCTCCGGATAATAATTCAAAATATGGAGAAGGGAATACAGAGATCAGTGAGGGTTTAATTAATCAGGTGCGTACCGCAACGAAATTATGCTCTGAACAAATAGATTTTTTGAGACGCTGGATGCGTGAATATCTACGAAATAAATCTGGTTCATTACCAAAAGGAAAGTTGGGTGAAAATTATCAATCCATAAAACGTTTCGTAAAACGTTTTGATAAACTGTTGATCTCTCGAGCGAATTACAATTGTGGTGAATATGCAAGGGCTTTGATGTACATGGAAGAGTATATCGTGCGTCAGCCACGTAAACGTGTAGTCGAAGAGTTCTCATTCCTTATAAATATTTATGGTCGCCTCATGGACACGGATTCGGTTGAGGGAGCTGTACATGTGCGTACCTATAATCTAAGCATTGAACAAGAAGTACTTGTCAATCGTCTGGCAGATCGTCAACAGGATATGATAACTTGCTATGAACAATTGTTGTCTAGCAACGATCACATACAGCCGGAACACATTCGTGGTATGATCGATTCATTTTTGCTTATGGACACACCAAAGACAGCTTTGCTGATAGCCGATGGATTGTGGCAACGTATGGCCGATCAATATACCGATGATTATTTTAAGGAATGCAAAGCTGAACTGCTGTGGCGGCTGGGTAACTATGATGAATTGGAGGAACTATTCGAGACATCCACATCGAATCGTAATACATGCACTTGGCCGGCACAATGTGCCAAGGCATGTCTCAACTTTCGCAATTTAAATATGAATGGGGATCAGTTTTCAGAACAACTGGACAATATACGTTGCAACTTGCTTGATAATATGCGCACATGTTCATCGGTGAAGCAACACTTCTATGTCCATTCATATGATGAAGTTCTCAAATTGCATTTGCTCAATGAAATGGAAAAGTACAAAAAGTTGTTGGACAAAGTGTGTCACACGCTTGCCAGTGTCTCAAGCCATGAGGGCAGTCATATGGTGTGTGTTAATGAGATGCAACAATTCTTTATTGAATGGAATGCCAGACTGGAGGTTATGCAACCGAGTGTACGTGCCTTGGATCCATTATTTGGTTTTCGACGCAATCTGCTCTTGGAATCAAAACATTTAATGCGACAATCGCATCGTGAGCATTCCGGTAGCATCTCAATGCTTGAGCATTTGAATACTTTGATTGACACCGAAATGAGTCGTTTGTGGTTGGCAAGTGCTCAGATAAATCGTGATGCTGAAAATCTACAACGTGCTCAATTATCCATAATGAAAGCTACACAATATGAACCAAAAACACTATTTCTTGAGAAAGCAAAATTGCTATGGAAAAAAGGTGATCAAAGAATTGCAATAAAATTATTAGAAGATAATCTCGAATTTTTACTCACACAATCAATAAGTGATGGCAACGTCAGGACATTACCAAACCTTGAACGTGCTCTGTATGGTGAAGCTAAATTCCTGCAGGCAACATTTAATGCAGAATCCATGAATATATGTTCAGAGTTAAATATTCGATATTTTAAAGAAGCAATTTTGGCTTTAACAGATTCGGAAAAATGTTATGTCCAGATGGCTCAATATTTAGAGAAAATGTATGATTCTTTTTCAGAGGCAGAACAAAATGAAGAAGATGGACGCAATTGGTTGGTTCACATTATGATTCAGTATGCGAAATCATTGCGTTGCGGTTGTGAGAATGTTTATCAATCGTTGCCACGTTTAGTTAGTATTTGGTTAGATACAACATCCAAATGCTTTTCTGAAATGCAACGCATTTCCAATGAAGTCATGAATTCAAATACAAATACAAATACAAATTCAAATGCAAAAATTAAAGCTTTGCAGGATTTGGCACGACGAACGAATGATGTTATAAGCAATTGTTGTAATTCTCTGCCTACTGCTATATTTTATACAGCTTTCTCGCAACTCTTAAGTCGTATATGTCATCCATCGGTTGATGTTTTCAATATTTTACGAACCATAATTATTATGCTTATTGATCGTTATCCGCAACAATCACTTTGGATGTTGTTGCCAATATTTAAATCATCATTTACGAATCGTGTCAAGCGTTGCAAACTTATTTTTACAGATTCTCGTTTGGATAAACCACAATTTAAAAAACTTCTTAATGATTTCAATATGTTGACTGAACGCTTAATTGAATTGACTAACAAAGAAGTGACTTTAGATCGTTCATATGATTTACCATCGTTGGTAAAACAATTGCCTTTACTTTTTAAGAATTCTGATTTTTCACAAATTCTTCTACCATTTGAGAAATATATGCAGCCATCGTTTTCGATAAGTTCGACTGCATCAAATATAGTAAATGCTTTCAAATCCACTAATGAGCGAACAGCTTCAACATCATCCACAGCAGCAACAGCAGCAGCAGCAGCAGCAACAGCAGCATCAACATCAATTGGAGCATCAACATCAATTGGAGCATCAACATCAATTGGAGCATCAACATCAAGTGGAGCAGCAACATTATCATTATCATCATCTTCATGTTCATCGATACCAACAAATCTCTTTCCGCATAAACAAATTTATATATGTGGATTTCGAAATGAAATTACAGTGCTGCGTTCAGCTGCAAGACCAAAAAAAATTACCATTCATTGTAGTGATGGCCATGATTATGATGTTATGGTAAAACCCAAAGATGATTTACGTAGAGATTGTCGCCTTATGGAATTCAATGGTTTGGTTAAGCGATATTTGCATCAAGATCTTAAAGCACGCCATCGACGTCTTCACATACGCACTTATGCTGCTATACCATTTAACGAGGAATGCGGTCTTGTCGAATGGATACCAAAATTGAATTCATTTCGTGGTATTTGTATGAAATTATATCGGGCACGTGGCCTAGGCATACCGGATCGTGAATTAAGAGCCTTCACAGTTCCAGTTTCGGAATCAATAGAAAAGAAACGTCATGTTTATATTCACAAATTGATGGCAAAACATCCACCAGTTTTTCAAGATTGGTTTAGAGATCGTTTTCATACACCGCATACTTGGTATGAGGCACGTAGTGCTTATTTAAAAACTGTTGCTGTTATGTCCATTGTGGGTTATATATTGGGTCTAGGTGATCGGCACGGTGAGAATATATTATTTGATGAGTGTAATGGTGATGCTGTGCATGTGGATTTCAATTGTCTATTTAATCGTGGCGAATTATTTGCTTATCCGGAATTGGTACCATTTCGCTTAACACATAATATGATTGCAGCCATGGGTCCATTGGGAGTTGAAGGCATTTATCGGAAATGTTGTGAGATTACATTGCGTATTCTAAAGAGTGAAGCGAAAACACTTATGTCTGTATTAAGACCATTTGTTTATGATTTAGTCGGACAGATACGAAATAGTTCTGCAAAGAATTCAACAGCTGAACATACAGATCCCAAAGCCACTGCCGACGTAAGACGCATTGCAGATCGCCTCCAGGGTTATGTAAGTACCATGCAATTGAAGATGATGAGGATATTTCTTATATATAAATATATATATATATTTTTTTTGTTTTTTAGGTTAAAAAGAATCAATCCAATGGGATACCATTATCCATTGAGGGTCAAGTTAATTTTCTTATTTTTGAAGCAACCAACATTGATAATCTTGCAGCCATGTATATAGGCTGGGGTGCTTATATTTAATTATAACATTCATAATCTGAAATGCCTTAATCTTAAGCCTTCTAGTATATATGATTGTATAAAATCTAAGGAATTCAAATTTCACAAAAAAAAAAAAAAAAAAAAAAAAAAAACCAAACACTTTTTTTGATATGAAAATGTTAAGTTTAATTTATTCTAAAAAAAAAAAAATACATATATATATATAATTAAAATAAAAACATATTAATTTATACATATATAAGAGATACATACATACATACATGGATATTATTTATAGTTTCCACTTACAACTTTTTATGTTAATACCCCAATTTCCTCAAAATGTTTTAATGTGTATTTCAAAGTTTCCGCCAAACGCTTTGAGGCAAACATTTGGGCCATTTTCTTTTTAGCAAACTCTTCATTGGCAAAATTCTCCAGATTACTATCACCTGCTTCGTTCTTATCCTGACTGATGGTTGGCAAGATGGCATAGTTGGCAAAGAAACCATAACATTCACGGCGATGTATTTCTTTTAATATTTGCTGAAGATTTGGAGCTTGGTTACTCAAGCCCAATGATCGCAATGTAGAGCACAAGGTCTCATGATAGACCCTAATAAGTTCACCACGTTTATTCTTTAAGACATCCAACGACATGCTGGTGTAAAAGAAATAATTCAAATCAATGCCAGGACTACCCCAGACACCCATTTGAAAATCGAGAAAAATCACATCCTTCAAATCTTTATTATCTGTATACTTAAAGAGCATATTGTTTACCCAAAGATCACCATGATTCAAAACTTTAAATTCATTATCTTTCGGTGCTTGACTCTCTATTAGATTTTGACGTAAATTATTGATGTACCTTTGGATCTTCTGCGTTATACTCTCAAAGCCTGGCCAGCTGCTAACCAGAGTATGTAATTGATGAGCATTACCACTAATAAATTGAAATAAGAATCCATTATCACGCTCCAGAGCTCTTTTGGAGAGCAAGCCACCATCATAGGTAGCATAGATGTTAGGATCCTAGAAAAGGATAAACATATCAAAAATTATAATTAATCGCAATTCATTTGATGTTTTGGACATAGAGAGAGAGAGAGAGAGATATCCGTTCGCACCTTTTTAACCAGAGCCAATGAAGCAGCATGGAATTCTGCCAAACGTTGAATTACAAGTTGACAATGACGCTCATCCAAACCAGTTTCACGTGAAGCCATACCATATCCATCATGTCCAAGATCTTCAAAAACTAGAGTATTCTCGGGATGCTTCAAATTGTGATATAATCTATTGAAATTTTTAATGAAAATATCTAGTCATCTAGTCATCTAGTTAGTGGATTGGAATCACATTACTTACTTTGGACCAAATTTTTTAGGCTTATCAAATAATATTTCCAATCGTGGCAACAATTCACTATAAGTAACTTTTTCCTTTAAATAAACTTGTAAATCTTGCAGGAATACAGTTGAATCCAAATTTGGAACACTTTTAATAATCACCGGGAGACAAAGAAATTTTGCAGTTGCATCTGCACCACCCTTAGCATCCAACATTCGATATTCAATCCGTACACGATATATACGACTGCAATAATTATCACCTACATTACTACCCATTGTTATCCGTATATGAGAGATCTCAACTCTTGCCGATCGGACTGCATTCTCTAGGATTTCAACAAAAAACGGAACATCAAAATGTTCTGGTTTCTCGGTCACTTCCTTGTCATATTCTATACGGATATTAGCCATTTTCGTTAGCGCGTTTATATTTATAACCTTACGAATTGAATTCTATAAAACGTTTGAAAGCTAAACCCGTCTACCGATCATTTTTAAATACATTCTCTGAAGGCCAATCAAACTTGGTATTGTTAGCCACATTTTATTGTATTCAATATTATAATAAAAATATTTTTTTTTTTCTAAATTATATTAATTACTAAAACAAAATAAACTGAGACTGGGGCTGAGTCTGAGTTTGAGATGAGAGTTTAGACTATGACTATTGTATTAAGTATGACAATTACAACAAATTCATATGATTGCAAGTCAAACTCAATTCCCGATGTCAACAGAACACGCGACGAGATTTACTCGTGCTTCTCACTTCTCACATATGTAAGTATGTTTGTAGAATATATCTGCCTGCCTTCCATAATAAACTTGTACTACTACACTTGTATGATTCGATCGATTGACAAACAAGTGAAATGAATAACAAACAAACATAATAAGTAAATAGTAAGATGATGATGGCTTAGATGTCTTAAAGGCGACTTCTTTAAATTGCGTGTCTCAAATTAAAAAAAAAAAAATAAAAATTATTGACGGCGCTTAACTTGAATGCCAAATCTTTGATCCATGTTTCTTTTAATAACTACTTACTACTTATAATGAAAGTGAAATGTATATTAAATTTTTTTGGAAGTTTGTAACAGAGTATGTTTTTATATGCTTGTACTACTGCTATGATATATAATATAACTAAGAGACTCAATTTAACGTAGTAAGTAGTATTTCTAGTAAATTTTGGACTTAACAGATTTTACAAAATTTTGTAGCACATTTTTCTATTAGACTTGCTTAAAAATTTACCTACATAATCAGGATTTTATCATCAAAAGATCAATGATCAATACATGTAAATTGAGCATTATTTCTAGTTTTAAAGATAGAGGACGGAAATTGTGTAGAAAGAATTTCTCTTTCATCGTATGAAATATTTGTTAAATTGGTCATTATAGTCTCACCAATAAACTCTGCCTGGTTATACTTATAATAATTTTACTTTAAGGGTAACTTGCCGGCCCCAATCCAGGGCAAAGGAGGAGGGTTGGGCTTGGGGATAACTACTCCACCCTGGAAAAAAAAAAATTAGTTACGGAAGCTGCAAAAAAGCCTCGGATACGATCAAGTTCTCTGGAGGCGAATATTGCAGCAGGTACAGACCCTACATGGGTTGTCTGGCCATAAATGATGATGAGTCTCACCAAAATATAAAGTGACCATATAAACTGAGCATTTAAATGATGAAGTCATTATTTACATTTATTGTTAAGATGCGAAATAAATAGAGAAAAAAATATTCTTTAGATTTTAAGATAGAAACCTGAAAATTTAGTGTATAAAAATACTTTTCAACTGACTTCAAACATTTATCGGCATTATCAGGAATGTGTCACATATAGATCACAATTAACATTTACTAACTAATCCTTGATTCTAGTTTTTAAAGGTATAAACCTGAAATTGTAAAAAAACATACGTATTTATATTGGACAGGATTAAACATTTGAAGATATGGTTTTGGAATGTTTCATCAAATATGTTAGGTATAGGCATATTGTATCTTCAAATGCCAACTATTCATCAGTTTTTGAGATACGAAGCTGAATTTGTGTAGTAGTTTTTCTATATTGGAATGAACATGAGCCAAAATAATAAGCATGGTATCACTAAAAATCTTAGGCACTATATATAGTAAAACTAAATCTTCAAATGCTAACTTGTTTTTACGGACATTACGATTCTCAGAGCTTATTAACCAACCAATAATTTAAACTAAACTCAAATTTCAGTTGTAATTTTTTATGTCGGAAGTTTTTAATCTGAGCATAAGTTGAAGGACTTATCAGGGTTACCAACTTAGGGGTTTTCTCTCAAATTTAGGGGGTTAATAAGTGGGATGGGATTTTTTTTAGAGCTTTTATATTTTTATGGCATTTTTCATTTGCAAGGTTAGCCCCTGAAATAAACCACATCACATCTAGAAAATCGTATTTATTTGTTGACCTAGCAACTTGTAGCCTATTCCTAGCCATTTCCGTATCTATAAGTGCCTGATTCATATCCTCCAACCATGTAAAATTCAAAACCCTCGGACCACTAGGAGGGGCGTGAAGAGTATTACAACTTCGGCATAGCCAAAGTTAGTCTTCTTTTTACTGGTTTTGTTTTGGCTTGGAACTTTCTGCTGATTGTGAGAATTTAAAACAGAAAATTTGTAAAAAATGAATGATTTAGAACAATTGGCACTGCTTGCACCTGCTTTTTTTTTTCAGCTCCCAAAAATTAATCAACTTTTTTCCAAGTAATTCAGGCGATTTTAGGGGTTTTTACATTAATTTTAGGGGTTAATATTAATGATAGTTGGAAACTCGGGGACGTATGGTTGGTTAAAAAAAAAATGAAATGATTAAAGCACCAGAGGCCGTCTATCGGAATCTTAATTTACAGGCATAATTATATAAGTCATATATGTAGAGATCCATAGTCAAGTGAAATACATAAGAAGTTTGTAATCTTCAATGAAACTTGATTATAAAATAATCTGAGATCATCTAGTATAATCTTATTTTTTAGAAAAAAGTAGAGATTCAAATCAAAATAGTAACTCAATATGTATTATAGATATTTTTAAGTATAATGGAATGTCATCTTACATGAAAAGTAACATACATGGGTCGTTCTATAAATCCGAGAGATCGAACTCCTAGCGTCGATTGTTATTGTTATGAAGTTTAATCCGTCCATCACTAAACAGCTGTTGAAGTCTCAGTAATATCGACCAAATGGTTTTAATTTTATTGTCAATAAATTTTTGTGTATAGTTGAGGCTTCAGGCTTATAATATGCTATAGTGATTCCAATTTTTGCGTTTGAAAAAAGCCTCGGCAAGATGATTTTTGAAGGTAAACGTGCTCCGAAGAAGGCGAAGACGGTGAAATCGGTTGGCAAGGTGATGGCCACGTTTTTATGGGATGCACGTGGAATCATCTACTCGTACATCGATTAAAGGGGAAATAATATCTGGAGGGTATTATGCTTCGTTAATGCACCCCATTTGAAAAAGAAAAAGTTTCCATGGCCAAAATAATGGAATCAAAATTCGAATAGATACAATATCCACCTTATTCACCATATTTGGCACTCAGTGACTTTTTTTTAATTCTAAATTTAAAAAAATGACTCGGTGGACGAAGTTCCATTTCGAATAAACGCATATTTTGAGGAACTTCCGAAATCTTACCTTTTGGATGGTTTAAAAAATTTTTACAAAAAAAAAATGTTAGAAAAGTGTAAAGAAGTAAAGGGAGATTATTTTGAAAACTATAAAGAAAATGATGGGGAAAAAAAAATTGTTTTCTATGTTTTCTAAGGACTTATTGATCGACCCACGTATATATGTAGGTAATTTTTTTCAATAGAACTTAAGTAAGTGATTTGTTTAGGTAGATTATAAAGCACAACATTTATTAAGTAGTTCCCTCCATTTAATTTTGATTGTATATAAGTATACATACGAGTATTTAAATTAACTTTAATAAATGCCTTTAATCAAAATCTTATACATACTATATATTGTATGTGTAGTAAATTAAGCAAGGGTCATCATCGCTATAACAAAAGTTTGATGACATTTCCGACTTTGAGAATTTTTGAGATACAGAATCGAACGATTTTCATTTTTTTCACAAAACATTTTACTCTAAATTTTGTGCCCAGCGCCGCTAAAGAAGTTTCTCTTCCAATATCTTGAAATTTTTATTTACATGGCTGACTAGGGGGTTACCCCCATATAAACCTAGGTCCAAATTAAAGTTCTTATTAGAAAACTATCATTATTTTTTACTATCGACTTGTAGTTTCGATACTAGAAGTTCCTGACCCATATCCACCAACCATATAAATCAATCAAGACCCTCGGACCTCTAGGGAGATTACCCCCCATGCAAACCTGTATCCAAATTCATGTTCTTATTAGAACAACTTTTTTGTTTTTTATACTATCGACTGAAAGGATAAACACTATATGTGCCTGACCCATGTCCACCAATCATATGAATTTCAAGACCATCGGACCACTAGCAGGGGCGTGAAGTGTATTACAACATCGGCATAACCAAAGTTAGTCGTTTTTTTGGATTTTTTTTTTTTTTTTTTGATTGATTTATAATAATAAGAAATTAAATGATTCTATTATTACATTGGTATAAATCCCCTCAAATCCGCTAACTGCACGTACACATTGAGGCGTGGCGCTTGTCCAGTTATTTCGTATGACTCTAGAATCATTCCTTAGGTAGATCACATTCGATACCTTGGTCTGATCCTGGACAAGTGCCTTACTTGGCGGACTCTTGTGAAGAGAGTCACTGCATGCTGTTGTCAAAAGATAAAGAAATTGGACTGGCTACTGCGAGCGAAAAGTAAATTGTCACTAAACAACAAGTTGACGATTTATAAACAAGTTGTGGCCCCAGTTTGGCGATGTGGCGATGTGTTTTTCATCAGCCGATACAATGATCGCTTGCTAAAGCACCGAAATCCTCTGGCAAGATGTCTTACACGCAACACAACCCACCGTCCATGTCATGTTTTTCTAAGCCCATGTAAATTTCCTTATGATAATACAAATGTATAAAAACCGACTCGGTTGCTTGGACATTAAATTAAAATATTTTATATTTAAAAAAAAAAAATAAAATAAAAAATTATATTGTGTATTTTTGTTTTACAATAGATTTAAATATACAATATAATATTATTATTAATTGTGAACTCATCATCATCATCATCTCATATATTTTTTTTTTTCTAACTACAAAATTAACAAAATTACTTATTTGCATGAAAACTGAAACTAAATGTTCCCTACAATTAAATGATGATTCCCAAGACAAACAAACGAACACAAGACGCAATTTGTTATCAAATCGTTAGTTAGTATTTTATACTCGTATTTATGTACATATATAGAAGATATAGGTAATCAATCTTTTTATATTTTCGCATACTATCAACTGTGTATTATTATAGGTAAATAATTGGGGGTGATTTCGTTTTTGTTTATTAGGCAGTTAGGTAGATTATAGTAAGAGATTTATTAGTACATAATAAACTAACAATCTGTCAATTGTTTTTGATTGAATACAATGTTGACGTATGTACATTTAGATATATATGTATTACATTATTAGTATATACATAGTATTTAGTGGTAATTGCATTTAATCAAAAATCTGCAAGTCATCTAAACGTTTTAATGTAAACTTAAGCGATTCCAATGTGCGTGCGTTGCCCTCAAACATGAGTTGCACCTTTTGGCGTGCGAATTCCTCATCATGAAAATTCTTTAGTGAATTATCCATTGAATCAATGCTAATCATTGACATTAATGGAAAGAAACCAAATGCCACAAAAAAGCCATAAGCCTCGCGTGCCCTTATCTCTTTAAGAACGTCCTCATAACGTGGCGGCGATTCTTCATAGGGCAATTGACGTAATGTCTCTACAAATGTTGCATAGTACGTGTCAATAAGGAATTGACGCTGATGACAAAGCACATCCAATTCAAGGCTTGTATTAAGGAAATAATTGATATCGAAACCGAGGCTACCATAAAAGCAAAGTTGGAAATCAATCTGTTAATCAAAGAAAGAAAATAGAAAATAAATGGTTTATGTATTGTACTCGTATAAATAAATGATTTGGTATTATTTATTTAATATTTATTTACTTACAAACTTAACTTCGGTTAGTTTATGACTTTCCTCTTCGTATTTAAAAAATATATTATTCACCCATAAATCACCATGATTGAGTACATTCAATTGGCCACGCAATGGATAAACAGATTTCAAGACACGTTCAGTAAAATTCTCATGATATTTATACAATTTCCTGGTTATCGTATTGAATTCCGGATCATCACTAACAAGGGCAGCCAACTTAAGTAATTGAGTGCCAAAGAGTAATTTAAATGGTTCCGATTTAATGGCATCTATATGCAACAAACCAAAGGGATAACGTTCGATTATTGCTTCTGGTTCCTAAATAAAATATATTACAAAAGAAAATATATATATATTATCACAATATACTTTTCTGGATATTTTTTCTCTTCTAATATTTTACACAAATCTTTCATTTCTTTTGGAGCAAAATATATAATTGATCCCATGGTAAGCATGATTAAATATGAACATTCTTTTCTGGAATATTTAATTTTAATTTAATTTTGCTCCAATCTTTCTCATTGATTTCATAATATCTAAGGATATGGAAATACTTAAGCTTTAAACAAATCTATATACTTCCAACTGAAGAGTTCTTTAGATATTGTAATTCCAAAATACGAAACCTTTTGGGCCATGGTCATGGTTAAAGCATGAAATTGTGCCAATTTTCGTATAACCAGAGTGGCATGTGCTCCATCTAGACCCAATTGACGGCATTTCAATTCATAACCATCACGTGTTAGATCCTCAAAGATAATTGTCTGCTCTGGTGTTGTTGTCGAGAAGTAATGTCTGCAATAAAATAATAAAAAAAAAAAAAAAAAATTTTATAAATTTATCATCATTTGATATACGAGTATGTATATAATTTGTATATCTTCTATATATATATATATATATATATATAATAAAATCGGAGACTTAAAGTGTTTGTGCGCGCATTACGTAAAATTCACTGATTGAATTCAAAATCGAATTACTGAATGATAACAAGATTTATTGTGAATAACTTAGATTTATTGTGAAGAATTTATTTCATCGAAATCTACTTACAGAATCGGTGGAAATTGTTGGATCAAATTTTGCATATAAAGCGTAGTAACTTTTTTTTTTTTTTTTTTAAATGAAGTAAGTAGTCTTTGTCAAACAACTATTTCTGATTTATCAGTCACATAACTTACTTGGCCCCAAGATGCCATTGTTGTAACTGCTTAGCATGCCACATGAGTGCCTCCAATTTTGGTTTAATATCCAAATAGAAAAATGTCTCCTTGTTGTAGATATGCAAGCGTGCGAGAACCGCCTGCTTATCCGATGGCATACATTTAACAATTAACGATATCTCCTGTTGCTCCTGATCGGCATTTTGATATTTAATGCTAGCCCGGTATATATTACTACAATAGTTTTCACCGCCACGCGTTAAATCGCAAAGCTTTACGTCGAGAACTTTTATGTTGCCCACTTGCATGCCATGCTCCATACAGCGTTTGAAGAAGGGCATCGTTAGATATAGCGGAATATCCTTGGATAAAGACATTTTTAATGAAATGGCGTTTTTTTTTTTCTTCTTTCCGATTGATTTTCTGTTAGCAAAGCGTCGTTCGTCGACAAATGTTTTCAGTGCAGTAATGAAGATGCTCTTTTATCGGCAATGAATGCTGTTCATTTTTGTTTTCCAGTTAGCAAACTTTTCATGTTTATTTTTGTTTAATTGATTTTAATAGAAGTGGCGCATCTTCGTTGCACTGATTGATGATGACTACACACTTGTATACAATATGACTTAAGAATCATCATCAGAATTCATCATCACAGATGCACCGGTGCGGCTACGGTGCGGCTTATTCAGCTTAGATCATCGATTAAATAGATTCTGTCGCCGGTCATCAAACCAACAAAGAGAATCGATCAATGAACCATTCACCCAATCTCCGGCAAGACAAAACAAGACAAGACAAAGTATGCGGCAAAGTTTAACTTAACCGGGGCGATGTCATTTTATTTGAACTTATTGCATAAGAAGAAATTATAAATCTTGGATGTGCTTGTGTTTATTTAGATAGATATGGCTAGGGGGCAAAATCTAGACTACAGACTCATCTGTACTCGTACTAGTATATTTTTAATGAACTTGTTTATTACGTTGGGCTCACGGGAGTAAATAGTATTATAAATTTGTCATGAAGTTTGTAACACACAGAAGGAAACATCGCAGACCACATAAAGTTTATATATTTGTGATCAGCTCGATGAAACGAGTTGATTTAGCCATGTCCGCCTGTTCGCAAAAACTTGTCCATCAGTTTTTAAGTTAGAGAGCTGATGAATTTTGTACATAAGTTTCTTTATATCAAACGAATTTGTCAGAATCAGCCGAATCGGACATTTAGGGGAGTACCTCCCATATAAAAACCCTTTTAAATTAATGTTCTTATTAGATTTTGTTTTTTGTTTTTTGACGTATCCAACTGAAATTTGGAGACTATAAGTTTCTGTTTCATATCCACCAACCATGTAAATTTCATAATACAAGGGTTACCAGGGGGGTAAAAAAACCTCCTTTTTTAACTCAATGTTCTTATTAGAAAAAGTTTTTTAGTTTTTGACTTATTGTACTGAAATTTAAACGCTATAAGTTCCTACTCCATATTCAACAACCATATAAATTTCATGATCCTAGGATTACCAGGAGGGGTACCTCCCATACAAACCCCCTTTTTTAACTCAAAGTTCTTATTAGAAAAACTTTTTTAGTTTTTGACTTATTGTACTGAAATTTAAACGCTATAAGTTCCTACTCCATATCCAACAACCATATAAATTTCATGATCCTAGGATTACCAGGAGGGGTACCTCCCATACAAACCCCCTTTTAAATATATGTTGTTATCAGAAAAAGGTTTTGGTTTTTGACTTATTGTACTGAAATTTAAACGCTATAAGTTCCTACTCCATATCCAACAACCATATAAATTTCATGATCCTAGGATTACCAGGAGGGGTACCTCCCATACAAACCCCCTTTTAAATAAATGTTGTTATTAGAAAAAGGTTTTGGTTTTTGACTTATTGAACTGAAATTTGAACACTATAAGTTTCTGCTCCATATCCAACAACCATATAAATTTCATAATATTAGGGTTACTAGGTGGGGTACCTCCCATACAAACCCCCTTTTAAATAAATGTTCTTATTAGAAAAAGTCTTTTGTTTTTTGCCTTATAGAACTGAAATTTGAACACTATAAGTTTCTGGTCCATATCCACCAACCATGTAAATTTCATGATACTAGGGTTACCAGGAGGGGTACCTCCCATACAAACCCCCTTTTAAATAAATGTTGTTATTAGAAAATGTTTTTTGGTTTTTAACTTATTGAACTGAAATTTGAACACTATAAGTTTCTGTTCCATATCCACAAACCATGAAAATTTCAAGACCCTCGGACTACTACGAGGAGTACCCCCCATACAAACCGGGATTTTTTGTTTTTTTGTACTATGGACTTAAAATTTGGACACTAGAAGTGTCTGACCCATATCCACCAACCATTTAAATTTCAAGACTCTCAGACTACTAGAAGAGGCGTGAAGAGTATTACAACTTCGGCATAGCCAAAGTTAGTCTTTTTTTATATTTTTAGAAATTTGTTTAAGTCGAAATACGTGAATAATAATAAAGTTCTAACTCAAGTTACTCAATTTTCGACATAAGCTGATACTTTGAATTGTTGAAATAGATACTTTTTTTTTGTTTTTTTTTTTTTTTTGAAACTTTGAGCTTATTCAAATTAAAAATTGCGTGTCTTCGTTCATGTTTTCAACCATCTGTCAGTCAGTCAGTCAGTCAATCTGTCCGCCCAACTGTCCATTCTTTCATTTGTTTGTTTGTTTGTTTGTTAATCCTCCTATTCATGATTTTATTTTCATTTTGTCACTTTGTTGCCGCATAATTTCTTTGCGAAATTCTGCGACGCAAATAGTTTAGCAAGTATCTAATTAATATTTGTTTGTATACATTGTTCTATATATTTATATAAGTGTGTGTGTGTGTGTGTGTGTGTGTGTGTGTCTAAAGTTACTTAAGACTTTATTCTTACAACGTATATAATATACAATATACGAGTACTCGTATTTTGGCATGTGGCTGTCGAAAAACATTTACCTAGTGAGTCGTGCCAGAGTTAAACAATTTCTTTAATATTCAACTTAATTGCATGGGGTTGGCAAAGAAAGTTATTTCGAATTGCACAATATTTATTTTGCTATTCTTCTGTCATTGTTTTTTTGTCTTCAGATTTGGCAATTGATGCTTTTAGTTTAATATACTCGTACGTATGTAATAGAAAAAACTAAATATAAATAAATTCCGTGTAACTTTACTTACAACTATTAATTTAGAGTCAATTTTAACATGGTAAACAAAAATGTTTATTATTTTTTTTTTGTTTTATTTATTTTGGACACTTTCCATATATTTTACTTTGTACAATCAAGCAAAGTCATCGTAATTATGTATGGAATTTTCGAAACAACAATTTTACAGATCCATTTATCTCTATTTTAATAAGAACTTTAATTTGGAACCAGGTTTGTATGGGGGGTACATAGATATACGAGTATATACACACCCGGCAAAAATAATAAGTACATGCAGTTTTCATTTCATTCCATACATTTTTTTTTTACTTTTCTGGTTGTGCGGATGTCGTAGACCGTTTTAAATTTATAGATTACGATGTGGCAAAACTTTTGCAAGCAAGAAATAATTTGGGACTTCCCCCATTTTTAGGATAGCTAAAATTTAGTAAAAAAAAAGTCAAATTAACTTGGCAAAAATAATAAATACACCCAATTGAAATAAACGAAAATATCTGTAAATCAATTTTTTTTCAGTTTTTTTTCTTAATATTATAATTGTTTCTTTAATAACCGATATACGAGGGGGGACCAAAAAAAAAAAAAGAGAAGGGAATTACGCTTTGGTGGGGAGGGAGAGTGGGGGAACCTATTGTTTGACAACATGTCCGTTAGTGTGACGCCATCTGCGTCAGTGTGCAAAGTTGTGTCGCTGTGAGTGCATCGGTTCGCCTGTGAGATTTTTTTTAGTAAAACAACTTTTTACATTTCAGCGAAAACGTAATGGCAGATTGTCGAGAACAACGCGCGGCTGTGAAATTTTGTTTCCTGTTTTGGAAATCGGCCACGGAAACTATTGTAATGCTTAAGACTGCTTATGGGGATGCTGCCCTAAGTAAAACCAGAGTTTACGATAGGTTTTCACGTTTTAAAAATGGAGAAATGTCTTTTGAACACCAACTTCGTTCAGGACGCCCAACAACGTCAAGAACTGATGAAAACGTCGACAAAATCAATGCCCTCGTTCGTGAAGACCATCGCCGAACCATTGATGAACTCTGTGAGATATCGGGAATGTCATGGAGTTCAATTCAGAGAATTTTATCCGAAGATTTGCACATGAGAAGGGTTGCAGCGACTGGTTCTTCCAACATGACAACGCGCCGGCCCACACCGCCCTTTCCGTGAAGCAATTGTTGACCAAAAACGCCATGACACCGATTGTCCACCCCCCATACTCACCGGATCTACCCCCTGTGACTTCTTTTTGTTCCCCAGACTCAAAAGGAATATGAAAGGAAAGCGTTTTGCCACTGTGGAGGAGGTGAAACAAAAATCGCTGGAAGGTTTAAAGGACATTCCGATGAATGAATTTAAGAACTGTTTTGAACAATGGAAGAATCGTTTGGAGAAGTGCGTTGTGATCAATGAAGAATACTTTGAAAGTGATCAAAGTTTGGTGTTAAAATATTAAGAAATAAAGAAGTTATGACGAAATTCCATTTTTTTGGGTCCCCCCTCGTATCCTCCATTATTTTGAATAATTTTTTCAGTTCTTTTTGGCATACTGATTATTAGTTTCTGGCAAGTTTCCATACCAATTTTTTTGGACACACTCCCACAATTGGTACCTATTTTGGAAATTTTGCTTTCCAATTCTATTCTTCAGCTCATTCCAAAGGTTTTCTATAAAATTCAAGTCCAATGATTGACTTGGCCAGCTTAATAAATTGACTTTCTTCTCTTTGAACCAATTCTTGACCAACTTCGATGTGTGTTTTGGATCATTATCCTGTTGAAAGGTCCACCTCAGGGGCATATTTTTTTCAGCGTAGGGAAGATGTCTTTGTATTGGAATCTGATCATGGTATCGGAAATTCGATGTATTGGTCCGACGTCATACCAGGAAAAACATCCCCAAACCATAATGTTGCCGTCGCCTTGCCTAACGGTCTTTTTTGTGTAGCGCATGTGGAATTCCTTTCCTTTGGGGCGTCGAACATTTCGAGTACAAAACAAACAAGCAAATTTATTTTTGTTTCATCACTCCACAAAATGTTACGCTACTTTTTTCCACCGTCTGACTCAGACCAGTTTACATGTTTTTTTTGCGAAAGTTAGCCTCATCTTCAAACTATTTTTTCGAAGCAGTGGAACTCTTCGGGCTATTCGGCCAGGTAGGTTAGCATGTTGTAGTCTGTGTCTGTGTTCGGGCAGAAATTACCTGGTCAATTTCAGCTGAAATGCAACTTGAAGATTTGAATGGGTCCTTTTAAACGAGTGTTATGATGCGGGTATCTGTTATAGTCGATGTCTTTTTTGGCCTACCTCGAGTCTCGATATTTTTTTTTAGCTTTTAATGCATTCTGCACAAAAAACATTGATCTTTTCATTGTTTTGGCAATGGATCGAAGACTTTTGCCTTCGTTTCTTAGTGCCGAAACGATTCACCTCTCTTCGGAGGTACAATGTGTATTTCGACGCATTTATTAAAATGTAACTTGTTAATTTCACTGTACGAGTAATTATTGCCTTTTAACACAATTAACAATACAAACCTTAATGAAAAAACCAATTAAATTTAAGGAGAAAGTTCAAAATCACCCAATCAATGTACTTATTATTTTTGCCAGGTTAATTTGACTTTTTTTTTTACTAAATTTTAGCTTTTATAAAAATGGGGGAAGTCCCAAATTATTTTTTGCTTGCAAAAGTTTTGCCACATCGTAATCTATAGAATTAAAACGGTTTACGACATCCGCACAATCAGAAAAGTAGAAAAAAATGTATGGAATGAAATGAAAACTGCATGTACTTATTATTTTTGCCAGGTGTGTATATACATATATACTTTATGGGGTCTCCGATGTCTCCTTATGTGTGTTATAAACTTCATGACAAACTTATAATACAATTCACTGACTGCGTGAAGAATATAATTAGCACAAATTATTCGGATAGATTAGAATTGAATATGGAATTGATTTAGATTAGCTCAGAAAAGTAAATACGAGATGAAATCTTTATAATTTTAAGTCCTCTATTTCATGTAGATACTATATTCAACATTCATAAACAATCCAAACTCATTTAGAATTTTAAATAGAAGCTTAAAATGAAATATGTAAGTATAAACTTTTAATCAATCAGAGTCTCAATTTTTATATATATTGGATTTCTTAACTACGTAGATAGGTTGTTGGAAATGTTTAGGGGGAGAAAGTTTTTAAATGGAATGGAATGAAATGGAATTTGAGAATCAAGAAGGAAGACCTTAATGATCTCCTAGTGTTGGCAGGAGTTGTCCAGAAAATGTTCTGCGTTGAGGTCAGTCCCTCAAAGATGGCATAGTGAAAGAACTGCTCATTTGAGAAAGTGTTAATGCGTGATCCGAATATGTCCAATTCGTTGGGGAATGAAAGTTCCTTATGCCCCTCTGATTAAGTTGGACATTTAGACAAATTTTCCCACATGTTGGATTAAAGGTAGAGTACCGCTGAATGAATTGCGCCCAATCCATTAATTTCTTCATGTGATGGAGACGAGTAACAAGGTTCTTTAAATCTTTGGCATTAAATCGCAAGTCGAAGGTCCCAGTAGATAGTTATTTGTTTAGCTTTTATTATATTGTAATGAACTTTTAATTGAAATTTTGTACTATGCTAATTAGAGGTCTTCGATGCTACAACTTACAATAGACTATGTTAAGTTTTGCTTAAAATTTCAATTGAACTTTATTACATCAAAAAAAAAAAAAAAAAAATAAAAAATAAAATATTCAAGTCAAGAAAGCATCTAAGTCTCACAAATGTTATAAGTACTTCTACCATGTATGTATGTGAAGATTATGGGGTCGATTGCTTAACAGAAGGCACGTGTCAGAATTGATTTCATACAATTTGTTCTAGAGATTTTTTATTGAAAACCAAACCAAACCAAACCAAACCAAATCAAAGCAAAGCAAAGCAAAGCAAAGCAAAGAAGTTGATGATGATGATGATGATGATGATAAAGTGGAAGCTATAATTGAGTTAAATTGTCTTATATTGTAACTGTCTGAAAGATAACAAAAAGGCTCGTTAAGAACCGAAATGACATTCATGGAAACCCAATATTTTGTACTGTTTTCTTTTTAAAATTTTACAGATGTCTGCCTCACATACAGTGGGATGTGTAATCCTCTCACCAGAACGCTGCCAGAAATAAGACTTCTTAACTAATTTTAGTTAACTGTACATTCATAAAACCAAATGATGTATTTCCAAACATCTGAAAAAGAAAAGAACCATTTCCAGTGGATTCTCAAATTGGAGAAGAAGTTATAATGGCGAATACAAAAAAATGAAAATATTTAGCATGTAAAAAGGTATTCCTATGCCTTTGTGGCCATTCCATTCCAAATCCCAAACTCGAAGAGATTATCCAGTCAGATGATGACCCAAAGCATACTACGCGTAAAACCCAGAGTTACCTCACAGATTCACCATTTTAGTTGAAGGAGTGGCCCAGACCTCAATCTAGGCGTAACTCTGGGTTCAGTTCATTTCATTCGATGGAGCGTCCACTACGGAATATCTACTTAAGGGTAGAGTGTAGCATAAATGGAATAATATTCTCAGTTCCCATGTCTACAATCTGGTAGAATATTATTTAGTGATATAAAAACCAGAAAAACAACACTAACTTTGGCTATGCTAAAGTTGTAATACTCTTCACGCCCCAGATAGTGGTACGAGAGTCTTGAAATTTTCACGGTTTGTGGATATGGGTCAGACACTTATAGTGTCCAAATTTGAGTTCAATAAGTCAAAAAAAAAAACCTTTTTCTAATAAGAACTTTAATTTAAAAGGGGGTTTGTATGGGAGGTACCCCTCCTGGTAATCCTAGGATCATGAAATTTATATGGTTGGTGGATATGAAACACAAACTTATAGTGTCGAAATTTCAGTTCGATACGTCAAAAAACAAAATCCTTTTTCTAATAAGAACATTAATTTAAAATTGGGTTTTGTATGGGAGGTACCCCTCCTGGTAACCCTAGGAACATGAAATTTATATGGTTGGTGGATATGAAACAAAAACTTATAGTATCCAAATTGCAGTTTGATACGTCAAAAAACAAAATAAAAATCTAATACAAACACTAATTAGAAAGGTGGTTTCTATGGAGGTACCCCCCCTAGTGGTCCGATACGGGTGATTCACGAACTTGTTGGATGTTTGTTAAAAAAAAACCTATACAAAACATTTCAGCTCTCTAGCTCAAAAACTGAAGGACTAGGAGTGCGAACAGACGGACAGACGAACCGACGGACAGACGAACCGACGGACAGACGGACATGGCTAAATCAACTAGTCGCATCGAGCTGATCACAAATATATATACTTTATGTGGTTTGCGATGTCTCCTTCTGTGTGTTACAAACTTCATGATAAACTTATAATACTATTCACTAACGTGAAGAGTATAAAAATTATAGGGGGGGGGGGGGGGAGGTGGTGTTACTCCTCCTAATGGTCCGGCTTGGCTGATTCCGACAAATGTACTGAGTATGGTGAAAATATCCGTGCAAAATTTCAGCTCTCTAGCACATTAACTAGGGACTAGTTTGCATACAAACAAACAAACTGACAGACAGACAGACAGACGGACAGACGGACATGGCTAAATCAACTCGTCTCATTCCATTGATCAGGAATATACATACTTTATTGGGTTTCCGATGTTCTTCTTTGTTTAATTTTTTTTCTCAAAAATATATATGTTTGTTGTTTATTTTGTGATAAAACTAAAGATTATTGATAAATTGAATACATAAATAAATGAATCCACAATATATTTATATTTATTTGCGCTGATTCTCTGTTGAAATCTATTTGCCTTGTTGTCCTGTTCTGGTCAATAGTCTAATAGATGAGCTCAACGTTATCTTTGATAAAAACTATTTTTGTTATTGATTGATTTATTCGTTTTTGTAACTTTAAGTTTTACCAAACTAGTATCTTGGGATATTCTTTAGTATGAAATGCATATATTTACTAGATTATATTAATGAAATAAAAATAAATTGATTGTTTAAGTTTTAGTTTCATACGAGTATAAGTGTTTTTTTTTTGTTGATTCACTTAATATTTCTACTGTTGAGAATTAAATGTAATCTTCTGGGAAATAATAAGAATTTTTTTTGTCTTTCATTTCAATTGTTTTTCAGTGATGGACTTAGTCCTTCGGTGATTGATCAGAGTCAGTAAAACTAAATGAGGCCCCCAGTTGACTTGAAAATGTAAGTATGTAAGTATAATATTATTGTTATATATTTTGAAGTGAAGGTGAAACAAAATATTTTGA
Organism: Amiota mariae; assembly: GCA_035041805.1. Taxonomy (NCBI): domain Eukaryota; kingdom Metazoa; phylum Arthropoda; class Insecta; order Diptera; family Drosophilidae; genus Amiota; species Amiota mariae. The sequence continues at coordinate 6,023 of JAWNKV010000939.1, read as the reverse complement.
GAATTGAGTTCTTTTTGAATTCTAAGCACAAGCATTGTGATTCGATTATAAAGGACTTCCCGACTACTGGATGCCTGGATGTGTTTAATGTAAAATGTTGGCACACGACATGCAACTTCAATCATTTTCAGATTTTCTTATTACGTGCTGCTTCATTAAATATTACCATCAGACCGGTTATCCTACCTACCCTTCTTTTTTGATCTTATTGTATTCGTAATGAAATATTTCAGGATTTGTATCTCGAAAAGTGTGTGCATTTATTTATCGCATGTGATTAATCTCGTTGTGATAATCGTTGCCGTCTGTCGCTTCTGTCAGTTCTGTTGTTGCCTTTATGCCCTTTATTTTTGCAAATGTGGGTAATCAACTGCATTTCGTTTACTCACTTAACGGTTATGAATGTGATAATTATTTATGTGTGTATGTATATGTTTTTCTCTAAAATCACAGTAACAGCAACAACAACATCAATGGCATGGTCCAGTTGAGTTGTCGCCTCCATCCATCCACCTCTTTCATCAAGTAGTCATATTATTATTACTACTACTACGACAATACTTGGACTTCCCGCATTATTTGGACTTTCTCATTCGACAACATTTACACTTGATTGCTTAAAGAGAGAATTTATATATACTTACATATAGTATATCTACATCTACGTGTATATGCATGTATCTATACATAAGTATATAGTATGTGTATCTAGATAGACATTCGAGAACATTGACACAATGTCATTGAATCGATGTTGATGTTGATGATGATGACGACAACGACTTTCGTTGTTATTTGTTTAATGCGTTAGTTCAACTTGTCGTTTGACGCTTTAGAATACAATAACACAAACAACAACAACAACAACAACAATAACAAACTCAAAACTCAACCTACTCGATTTAGTAAAAGTATGTAAGTAGTATATACAAGTAAAGTAAGTACTTGTGTGATTTTATTAAACCATCGTGACTTGCAATTCATAACAATTTTCCAGGCTCTGCTCTGCTTTGCTTTGCCCTATACTCGTACTGATCTGCTTTATAAAATGCAACTTCATGATGAATCTGTTAAACGAACGAATGAATGACTAAAGTGAAAAGGGTTCATTTCAATTTTTCAATATATTTTCTGTTTTATTTAATTAAAAATTTCTTCTGTCAAGTTCGCTTGTTCTAGTACTATATAGTACTATACTATACTATATACATACACTGGCATGCATTTGAATAGGGACAAGAATTTTTAAATGAATATACAACTATTTAACTTAAAAAAAGAAACGAAATCAAAAGATATATTTTTATATTCTTCACGTTAGTAAAAAGTATTATAAGTTTGTCATGAAGTTTGTAACACACAGAAGGAGACATCGGGAGACCCCATAAAGTATATATATTTGTGATCAGCTCGATGAGACTAGTTGATTTAGCCATGTCCGTTTGTCCGTCTATTCGCACTCCTAGTCCTTCATTTTTTGTGAGAGCTGAAATTTTGTACATAGGTTTCTTTTTACCAAACGCCGATCAAGTTCGTGAATCAGATGAATCGGACCACTAGGGGGGGTACCTCCCATACAAACCCCCTTTTAAATTAAAGTTCTTATTAGAAAAAGTTTTTTGTTTTTTGACGTATCGAACTAAAATTTCGATACTATAAGTTTGTATTTCATATCCACCAACCATTTAAATTTCATGATCCTAGGATTATCAGGAGGGGTACCTCCTATACAAACCCCCTATTAAATTAAAGTTCTTATTAGAAAAAGGTTTTTTGTTTTTTGACTTATTGAACTGAAATTTGGACACTATAAGTCCCTGATCCATATCCACAAATCATGAAAATTTCAAGACCCTCAAACTATTAGGAGGGGTACCCCTCATACAAAGCGGGATCGCAATGAAAGTTGTTATTAGAAAAACTTTTTTTGTTTTTTATACTATCCACTTAAAATTTGGACACTATAAGTGTCTGACCCATATCCACCAACCTTCAAAACCCTCGGACCACTAGCTGGGGCGTGAAGAGTATTATAACTTCGGCATAGCCAAAGTTACTTTTTTTAGGGTTCCGTACCCTAGGGAACTAACGGGACCCTATTACTAAGCTTACGATGTCCGTCCGTCCGTCCGTCCGTGTCCTACTCTATCTCATGAACCGTAATAGGTAGAAAGTTGAGAGAGAGTTCACAGAGTGTGTAATTCACTGGTGTGTAGAACGACAAATATTAAAAATACACATTTTTAGAAGCATTGTTCTTTCTATACTTCTACACTTTTAACCTGTTAATTGTAGTATACTTTTAGGCTATTAAATATCCACATAATTTTATATTTTAAGCAAAAAATCTTGTACGATGGTACGGAACCCTCCGTGTGCGAGTCCGACTCACACTTGGCTGATTTTTTTTTAATATTTTTTTCATTTTTTTTTAAATTTTTTTCTGTTAAAGCTCTTTAAAAAATGAATACTTTTTATCGAGCACTTGAATAGGGGCAAATGTGATTTCTTCATTCTAAGTAAAAAGCCACGTGCCGAAGGTTTGTGTTTTGTTATTAAATATACTTTTCCAATATATAAAAAATATAATATGGATCGTGGTAAAGCTCCCATATCGGAAAAAAGCCAAAATAATTGTTTATAAGAAGTGTGAACTTACGTACAGGAAAATTGCTGAAAAAATTGGAAAAAGCAAGAGTGTAGTATAGAATTTTCTTAAAAATACTGCAAACTATGGAAACAACATGAAAGGGCGCACCAAAAAAACACTTTCGTCTACTGCCGAGAGACGAATAGTTCGAGAAGCTTCAAATTCACACTGTTCTGCTGTCAAAATTCAATCCAATTTAAAGTTGAAAACAAGTGTTGATAATGTTCGAAGAGTTTTACATAAAGCAAAACATATAAAAAGATTAAAATTGAAGAAAAAGTCACCGTTGAGCAACCAACGTAAAGATTCTCGCCTAGTATTTGCACGTAATCACATGACTTGGAAGAAGCAGTGGCATACCGTGTTTTTTTCGGATGAAAACGTTTCAATTTAGATGGAGCTCATGGGTTCAACTATTATATTCACGATACTCGAAAGGAAGAACACGTTCTGTTCCGCCACCATAGCTCCAGTCCATACAGCAGAACGTCACTTTAATGGAGTAGCCTCTTTATTCTCCTGATCTCAATATCATTAAAAATGTATGGGGTTGACTGACAAGAAAAGTATACGAGTCTGGGAGACAATTTCAAGACGTACAGTCATTAACAGATGCCATCACAGATGCCTGGAGCGAAATATCCTTAAATTATAATTTAAAGAGTCTATATGATTCCCTTATTGACAGGACTTATGAGGTTATTTCGAAGATTGGCGGTTCCAAACATTAATATAAATATTAGTATAAATAAGCATTATAATTAATAAAAATACAATTAAAATCAGAGATTTACCAATTTTAAGTTATTGTCCCCATTCAAATGCAAAAAAATGTTTAAAAAAATTTTGATGATTTCTTTTTTGTACTTAATAAACCATAAACCACTGAATAATGAAAAAAAAAAAAAAAAAATATTCCTTTTGATTTCGTTTCTTTTTTTAAGTTAAATAGTTGTATCTTCATTTAAAAATTCTTGTTCCCTATTCAAGTGCATGTCAATGTATGTGTGTATGTATGTATGTATGTGTGTATGTATGTATGTATGTATGTATGAATGTATGTATGTGGTACTATGTCATGTGGGGGTTTCTATGCCCAAGAGATGTTAACATTACAAATATTAAATAGGTTTAAATAGAATTTAAATTGGTTTACCAAAATTCATGTTTCATGTTTTTTTTTTTTTTTTTTTGGTTGTGCCATACAATCTTAACGAGTTGTTGTAATAGTGAGTACTTACATCTAATAAATTCTTTATGAATCTGCGGGTATTTATGTTATGGTAAAGGGCAACCACCGGATGTGTGTAATTTTTGCATTACAAACATTGCCATAAACAGATTTAGAGAAGAAGATTAATGGAATAATATGAACATGTGATTTAAAATAAGTACAACAAACAAAAATTGAATACATTTTAAACTATTTTAATTTATAATAATATCTGTTGTAGATCTATCGGATCTAGATAGACCTAGAAGTTATTTTCTTTAGCTTTTAACCTTAGAATTGTTGCACATATAATATTATTACTATTCATTGAATATTTTCAATCATTTCTAAAGTGATTGCTCTATACCATAAAACACAAGTATTGCTATTCAATAGAACTTAACGAGCAATTCCAATAAATCCCCTGTAGTATTATTGATGGCAATAGTCCCCGTTTCGATAGTCATTCACTAGTTCCTTTTCCTATTACTTGGTGGCTAATGAATTCAGGAGTCTTAGATTATGCAAAGGCGAACGAGTAAGTGCACATTTCCATAAGAAGTAAGTCAGAAGACCCATTTCGCATTACTGGGGGGTAGTTAATTCACTAGTCAAAAGTAATGCAGAGGCGAACCAGTATATAGTGGCAACAACTGGTGACAGGTAATGCGCAGGAGGTATCAATTGACATCGCCATGCTAATTTCAACATGTGTTCACATGTAAAAACGAAAAGACAAACTGGTGCTGGTCCCAATTTTGAACCAGTGATTCATACCGCAGGGTCCAGTCTGTATAGAAATTGCTTCTTGATATAAAGACTTGAAAATGAAATAAGAAAAATGTGAAATAGATGCACTTATCAATAGGTTCCATATTTATACCAATAGTTTAGCATTAAATCTGTATTCGACAATCATTTGAATGTCAGTAGCCTATAAAGTGTCTTTATCTTCCAGAAGCTTAACTGTACAATTCGAAGCCCATGGCAAGTGCATTGGATAGGTTCCTCTCTCAATTTAAAGAAGCTCAACCAACGTTGTAGTTTTGTTTTATTAAATCACCCAGACTATTAAAATTAGTTGATTCTCTAGAAACTAAGTTGTGTAATCTTTTTTGTCCCATAAAATTTCTTTATATGGCATAAGCCATAGTCACAAATAACAGAATTGCAGTACACACCTCAGGAAAGCTAGAAGAATAATAAATCAGAATTAATTTCATACAATACAAGGTAATGCGATCTCAGTTGATTAATAATGATATCTAGTAGTGACACTAAAGAATGCATTCACTTTAAACAAGTTTTCGGGATCTTGGATCCTCGCAAATTTCATAAAAATTATGATGTTTCAACTTCCTCTGACGAGTTTTAGGAAATTCAGAATTGATAGAACTCATTATTTGCTCCAAATTAATTTCAAAACTTTTCAAAATCGTTCAGATAGTCTTTGAAAAGCTTTAAGGTATTTGAGAGGTTTTAGATTGAAGTTCTTAAGAAGCCGCATCGATGGTCTGTAAAATTTTGCAATGGAAAACCAGTACCATAATACAGTAGTTTTTGGATTTCTTCATCATTAAAATATTTAGGTTCATTTTTCTCATCGGCTTTGTAATTTAATATTTAGTTTTTGTTAGCCCTTTTTTAAACAAAAAGAACTTTGTTTTTAATGTTACTGAATTTTAAGATTCCTTAGACAACTAAAAAATCTAAGTACAGTAAGCTAATGATAGACGAGTAAAATATTTAAGTATAATTTTATATAATAACTAGCGTTTCCGGTGCGTTTTTTTGCGCCCCCTGACGTGATGTAAATGAGTGATTTTTTAGCGTAACGCAAGTGGATAAACAATTTTTTCTTTTATCAATCTCTTTTCCATTCCAAATGATGTCATATGAAAGCATGAGTTGTATTTTAGAATATGGTCTAGGAAATGGATAAACACTAATTTTGTCCATCAAAACTCCAATTGATGTCATGGATGGATACCATAAAAACCTTCTTCATGAATAAATACATATAAGTATGTGCCAATTTTTATGGTCATCGGTCAAACGGTGTCGCAGTTCATCAATCACATACTTTTTTTTCGTTCCATTTATACGATGGGTCAATAAGTCCTTAGAAAAAAGCATTAAAACAATTTTTTTGTTGTAAAT
>JAWNKV010000938.1:0-82846 GCA_035041805.1 Amiota mariae | reverse complement strand
ACATCAAAGGAATACTCCATACACAAACTTAGGCCTAAGAAATACAACACATCCAGGAACAGCTTTCAAGCCCACACAGCAACATAATGAATAACTTGGACCTCAGACATCAAAGGAATACTCCATACACAAACTTAGGCCTAAGAAATACAACACTTCCTGGAACAGCTTTCAAGCCCACACAGCAACATAATGAATAACTTGGACCTCAGACATCAAAGGAATACTCCATACACAAACTTAGGCCTAAGAAATACAACACTTCCTGGAACAGCTTTCAAGCCCACACAGCAACATAATGAATAACTTGGACCTCAGACATCAAAGGAATACTCCATACACATTTATACGAAAGAAACAATTAATGAACGCATTGCTATTGGAAATATTTTTTAAACTTAGATTTAAAATACACTTAAACACTTCTGAATGATTTTCTTTATGTTCAATAAAAATTAATAATATAACCAAGTATCGTAAACTAAAGTCTAAAAATCATTTTTATTTAAGTATATTTAATACTTAAGAGGGCGAGTGAGACTCTAAGATATGAATATTTATATATTTAATGTTCCTTTCTTAAGCTTTCTTATTATTTGTCGTAGTCGTGAAGCTGCGATTACTGTTAAGAGATAATTTAGTCAGCAAATAGAGAAATTTAGTTTACTTGTGAATTATTGTATTTTTTTAGAGATAAAATTTACCACGAAGTATTTCCATTCATGGGTAGATCATTGGAGATACCATGATCCTATCCAGTATTCATGTATCCAAGGAGACCACGAAAACAACTTATATAAAGTATATAGTATACATATTTCTATATACTTTGTCTTTTGATGAAACAAATGTCTTAAAGTATTTGCCTTTGCTTAGACACATTAATGCGATTTCAAAAAAAAAAAAAAATAAATAAATAAAAAAATAAAAAGGAATTTATGCGAAACTGACTTCCTGGCACTTCCTTTAGCATCTCCACCACAAGCAACAAAAAATAAATTGCTTTAAAAAAAAAATAAATAAATAAAGAAATTATAAATAAATAAAGAGGATAAGTAAGAGGTGAGGTAAATAAAATATATATAACTGTATATATATATATATATATATATATATATATATATGTAGAGTATGTAGGTGTATGTATTTTTGGCATACTTATCAACCTAAGCACACACATGTATATATAGTACATATGTACACATTTTGTACATTGTTTTTGTTGTTGTCATACGACTTCCTTTTTAACTTCCTTTATCATTTATATGCAAATCGAGAGAGACTATAGCGATGGCAACAAAGACGATGCCGATGACTGTGATGATTACACAACAAATACAAATACTATACATTTAAGTATACAAACTTAAACAAATATTCTATGTATGTATATACTACTTACATATGTGTGTATATATATATACTATATATATATTACACGAGGATCGTTTGTTTTTTTTTTTTGTTTTTTTTTTTGAATATTATAAGTATTAGAAATAATTTCAATTTTTATAAATGAAAATAATTTTGAAATTTCTAATGCAATGAATTTCTTGTGAAATCAAAGGCAGGAGAACATAGTATAGATAATTCTGTGTCTAGATTATTTTCGAAATATTTAGTATGATAATAGAAGACAACCAAGTACCCTACGTGCTATTATAATTTAATGCAAGTGATAAATTAAAATTTACATAAAATTTAATATAAAGATTAATATAATTCTGTATAAAATTTATAATAGAGATATTTAATGCGACGTTGAATGTCTTCTTATGATGCCATTTTTTGGATCTTATGATGAAAGAGATTTCACATAAAGATCCTCTATCAGACTTAGCCATAAAGAAATAATATATATAAACCTAAGAATTAAGTATATTGAATGAGGTTGATGATATCTCATGGAGTCTTTTCCACATTTTGAATATATTTAATAAAATATTGAAAGCTCATAAAATCTGAATAAAACTAAGAAATCTTTATAATATTATATAATATTTCATTATTCTTTAAAATGAAAAGAAATATGGTACTATGCATTTAAAATTATTTTCTAAATTTCTTTTTCAAATGATAAAAACTTCTTAAGCTACCCTCAAATTTTTTAGTGGATTCTTCCTTGCTCATCCTCAGTTTCGTTTTTAGTCACCACCATCATCATCATCATCATCATCATCATCATCATCATCATCACCACCACAATCCCCAGTTTTAGTACTCCTCTTTGTTGATTTTTTATTTTATTTTATTTTATTTCATTTCATGTTGTTTGATGACGCTCGACTGCGCTTTTGCCGAGATTTTCTTCTTGTTCTGTTCTGTTTTTTTCTATTTCTTGGTATTTCCGCATCTTTCTTTACATTTTTTATCTCATCATCTTACGGTTGACTTTTGTTATTGTCGCTGAGGTGTGAGTGGGGGAGGATGACACATAAATGTGTGTGTGTGTGTGTGTGTGTGTGTGTGTGTGTGTGTGTGTGTGTGTGTGTGTGTGTGTACAGTGCTGGAATATTTTCATGCTAATTTTTTGTCAAATATAAAATTATATGAATGAGTGTTTGTACTTAATGTCTGTGAGTGTATTTTACATTTTAATGTAGCAAATACTTGACTTGAGTTTTGTATCTACAAACGCTTATATACTATATTAGTATATACATATAAATATAAGAAGATAATATTAGGCATTTCTAATAGTCTAATGCAATTTTTCTATATATTTACATATATATTTATCTACTTATCTATCAATCTTTTTATATTTATATTTGTCCACCAATTTTTCAATTTATCTGTTAATTTATAGTTTAATCAGTACTTTAATCAATCTTTTAATTAACATTTATTAATTCCATTAATTTCTTCTTAATAAAAAACATTTTCAATGCAATAGCTTTATTAGTATGTATTTCAATCATATTTTCAATCATTTCTTCAATCAATTTATTTATTATAGGTGCAACCAATATATGCAATTTTTTTTTAAGGCTATAAACTTTTTAAACAATTTTTCAGTCAACAATTTCTCAGTTTATATATTTTGTTCAATATTTGTCAATAAATTTGTCAATCAATTGATCGATCAATAATTACGTAACACAAAGTTCATGATTTTTTACAACCCCCTGTCACAGGTGTTCACTATTCTGAGACCACCACCTCCACCGCTCCCTTGTGTGACGTCACATATTTTGCACTGGAATCCAATAATTTGTTTGTCTCTTAGGGTTTCTATTAGTTCACAAAGCCGAAAGATAGAATTGGTAATAATTTTTCATTTAAAATTTTTTAATATTTTAAATTTTGATATGTGACGTCACAAAGCTTATGACCCCCTCCCCAGCCTATCAAAGGTGGTCACACTTAGTTGACACTCTTCCCACCAATAACGTCTGACGTAATTGATCAATCAAGATGTCAATTAATTAATCAATCAATACATGACTTAATTGATCAATCAATATGTCAATCAATATGTCAATCAGTATGTCAATCAATACGCCAATCAATATGTCAATCAATATGTCAATCATTATGTCAATCAATATATCAATCAATATGTCAATCAATGTGTCAATCATTATGTCAATCATTATGCCAATCAATATGTCAATCAATATGTCAATCGATATGTCAATCAATATGCCAATCAATTGATCAAACAATTTGAATTCTTCTACCAAAATATGACATTCTTTTGTTTTTTTTATTTCACAACCCTCCATCGTCAGTTTTACTTGTGAATTTTATTTATTTTCAATTGATTGCTTTTTTAATTTTGTTTACTTTTATTTTTTTTTTTTTTTGAAGTTTTAGTTTTCTTTTATCTCAATGTGACAAAAGTTGTGCATTGCGATGTTTGTTAGAACAAAACTTATTAAGTAAAATTGGAAAACATGGACAAGTCTCAGATTTCAAAAGCAACTTAAATTGTACATGATGTTGCTGCTGTACTCACATGTCCTGCCTATGCCCAAATTTTTTTATATTTTTATTTTATTATATTTTTCTTTTACATTTAGACATGTACTAGTTTTTTATTTATTTTCCTTTTTTTTGATATTTTTGTTCTCTTTGCTTTTTCTACAACATGTTAGCTGACACGTGCTTTATAGCAACTACATATGTGTACTTTCTTCTTGCCAAATTTCCAAACGGAAATGCCGCATTGACTTTTCCACTTCAAACAAGGAAAAACTTATAAAATGTTGTTGCTTTTCCGTTTTTTATCGTATTTTTCTTTTCAAACTACAAAATATGTATGTAAGCATGTGCATATATTTATATATTTGTGTCTATATTCGTTCATGTCTTTGGGGCAAGATAAATGGAAGATTATATAGTCAGACATGTAGACAGGCAAACAAAGGAATTGATAAATGTATGGATGGAAGGATAGACAGATATGTCTAGATCAATAAATGCAATACAAACATGAAAAGGTCACAGGAATAAATCATAGTAAAGTATTTTCAATATTTAATAGATTTGAATTACATAGGTAAACAACTAAACTAGAAAACAAAATACTTAAAATATTTCCAAGAGTTAATCAAAACAAGATTCTTTAAGAAAAAGAGATTGTCAAAATTTAAAGATTAGAAGGAGAATAAGGAGCGCTTGCTACTATGAGATCTCGAAGTGAGAATGTAGAGTCAGATAAAGTTAAGTGGAGTTGACTTGAGTGAAGTCAGCCAATATTGTTTTGTCTATACTTTGTAGGAAATCAGTTCATCCATATGTCCAGAAGCCGTATGAAACAAATGACAGAATGAATGGTTGCAACTTGGGTAAATTTGGGCAATATTTGGATATGTGATTTAATAATTTTGTTTGAAAAGAAAAAATGTGCGGAAGTCTGTCGAAAATAACAGTTCCGGTTGGAAATTAACGAACATTTTCCAAAGTGCCAGCCCTGTTTCGATTCATAGCCGATTCCATTGTTGAATCTACCAGAATCGATTCACATTTTACAACAAAAACTGACAATTTTCCATGCGGTTGTTGTCCGATTCAATGGTCGATTCAACAAAGAATCGATTCTTGCTTGGTGTAAATTCACTAAAAGTAAACAGTAATTTTACTAGGTAAACAAGCAATAATATCAAATTTAAATATTTCTACAATAATTCGTTCAATTTGGCAACTCTGTATCAAAGAGCATAAGCAACTATTCCAGAGACGCCAAAGAAAAATTTTTAATTAAAAAATAACATTAATTATTATTAAAAAGAAATATTCTTCGAAGCATTGATTTAAACAACACTATTTTTTGATGGTGCACCACCCAAAGTTTTTTTTAATCCACCAATCTTACATCCAAAAGTTATACATCTTTCGAGCGAAATATATCCGTCTTTGCTTATTGAAGGAGAAGGCTGGCATCCAGAGATACGCATCAAAAATATTCTAGTTTTTCTAAGAGAATTGCTATACAAACCAAATATGCAAAAAAAAAAAACAAAAAAAAAGGAATTTATGCGTAAAACTGACTTCCTGACACTTCCTCTAGCAACCCCAACTTATTGAAATCACAACAGAATTTAAACTTATTCATTCTAAATCAGTTGCAGATAGCTTAAAGGGTTTACAAAAAACTTTAAATAATGAATCTATTTGTTGTGAACCTTTAAATGTTTCTTTGATTGCTGTGTTTAAAATTTTCGGGCACCAACCCATCTTGTAGTTCAAGATATTAGGACCTTAGGTACAAAGTCTGACCAGTAGCTTTTTTCTGGTATCATTAGTGCTTCGAAGTTCATGAAAATCGTTTCGTGGCAACAGCCCTTGTTACCGGTATACAACCGGGTGCTGTGGCGTTAATAAATGCTTTTCAATCATGTTCTCGGAACCTTGAGATTAGGCTTTCATATGCAGATGTTCATTTTAAAGCAACTCAAATGTCATACACGTTTATGCAATTCTTATGATCTTCACGCAGTGTATAGTACTATAAGTTTGTTATGAAATTTGAAACACACAGAAAGAGACATAGGAAGCCCCATAAAGTATACATCGCTCATTTGAAGACTTGTCATAACTCAAAAAACATCATTTCGAGAAAATCGTGTTTAAAAACTTATATATGCATATTCTTGATCAGCGCAATGAGATGCTGAAATTTAAACCCTACAAGTATTTGACCGACTGTGTAAATTTCAAGAACCTCGGACAACAAGGAGGGGAACCTCGGACAAGTAGGAGGGGTACCTCCTAGAACAATTAATCAGAAGATATAAAATGTGCGTGAAAACTATTATTTTATCTATAGTTATATTTTGTTGATGACTCATAATTCAAAAATAGATTTGTCTTTAAGCTTTCTATGCAAAATTTGAACCCCCAATTTCAACCGGTTGATTTTAATTAAATAAACGCTATATGCTACTTACGATAAAGTTTCTTATCTTTCAGAAATTCGATTTTGAAACCAATAAGTGGCTTTTAAGTGATACGCAACCAAACAAACAAACAGGCAGACAATGTCTATAATTTTATTATACAATAAGTATAGATAGATGAGTACTTGATTAATTAATTTTTTTTTTTTTTTTTTTTTTGTAAATATTTGTGTTCAGAAATGCAGTCCAACAACACTTTCAATCTGAAATTGTCACTATTCTATTTAAATTTAAGCATTAGCATTGCATAATTTTAATGCAAATATAAAATAATAATTTGAAAAATATTTCCAAGTATCTGGCAACCCTACAACAAACGGACATCTTAACATTTATGTCAATATTTAATATTATTAAAATGTGCGCGTTTGTTAATTTTCAATCAATATTTTATTAAATAATTTCTTTTGATTACCAAAATGTTCAGTGCGGAATAGTGTAGAAATTATTATCTAAATTTACTGATTAATCAATAACAGCATGACCAAGAAGACTATAACACGTTTAATTAGTGAACTTACTGAATGGCGCAAGGCTCCATTGTTTGGGTTCGAGGCTTACCCTTCTAGAAATAAAGATGGAACATTGAATTTAATGATTTGGAATTGTTCCATACCCGGCATGGAGGGCACTTTATGGAAGCAAGGCCGGTATCACTTAAAAATGTATTTCAGTGCAGGTTATCCACTATCGCCGCCAAAATGCCAATTCGTACCCAAATTGTTTCATCCAAATGTTTACCCCTCGGGCATTATATTTTCCACAAAGCTTATTAAAGGCCTTGGCTGGCGACATACAAGAAACATCAAGAGAATTCTTCTACACATACAACAATTGCTTGTCCATCCAGTTATTTGTGAATCAGCACAGTTCGAAGCTTATCATATTTATTGTGAAAAACCTTTGGAGTACGAAAAACGCATTAAGGTCCAGGCACGTCAAATGAGGAGAAGTCGATTTTCATAAGAACACATTAATATAGGATTTATGTATAGAAAAAATAGAACTTAAGCAACACAAAGCTACTTACCAAAGACAAAGTTTTATTTGTTCTATTTTAGTTTAGATTGAATGTAATAATAATAATGAATAAATAATATTATTTTCAGATTATTTTGTAAATGTGTTATAAATTCTTCCAAATTAGGAACTTTGTGCATTGTCACAGACGACGGAAAGCTCTTTCGAAAAGCATAATGCAACACATAAAAGAGCGGAGGTGCCAAGTCAATCTTTTGTGGCCTTTTCTTCCCATATACACCTTCCTCATTATCATAAAATCATCTCTCTAAGATGTATGCAGAATCAAGTGTCTCTCTGACACCACAATAACGATTAGCGTAACGAAGATAATTGACTGGCTTCTCAGCTTTTAAGCTAGCAAATGGAAATTTGTTACATAGACATTCTATTCTCATACATACGTATGGTACACACAATATCTTTCTGGGTTTTCGAAAGTGGTCATTCAGACAACATACAAAATTCTCTCATTATAAATTGCTGATGAAAATTTGTATTAAGGGTCATGCTAACCTCAGTTCGAAATGACGCAAGACTATTGGGGATATTAGTTTTTATTGATGTTATATTTTTTGTTATGTTTGTATTAGTTATTTCTTCAATGATTTTTCCAATGAAGTGGAAACATGTTTTTAAGAGTATACGTGTTCCGAATATTTTAGAACAGCCATGATTGTTTGTATGGACAACATTTGAATGGTCAATTTTCTTTTGAAAGTTTTTCGTAATAATGAGTCACAGAAATTTGTTGCTGTGAAATAACGAAGGTGAACTGGACTTGATCAATTGCATTTGCACAAATTCTATGTTCTTATGTGTATTTGACACTACAAACTACAAAATTGTAGGAAATGTTCAAATGCTTATTTTTAGTGTATTTCGACAAACGAAACGTACAATAATATTATAGTTGTCTGCTATTTATACAAATATTTTACAAGCCGTCGGCACCACATAAATATTTTACACTTGCGCTCACGTCTTAACACGATTCTGATATTGCATCAAATTATGCTCAAATATTATACATGAGATGTATACGTAAATATTCACTAACACTATGATTCTATTGGATTAAATGCATTTGATTGTGTCAGCTTCGCATTACAAGTATTTGCACAAATACATAGTTGTTGTTGTAATTTGATGCGTTGCCATTGACCAGTCATACATTTGCACAAACAGTTTTTATTGTAATGAATGTTTAATTTTTTCTCACAAAATATCATTTTTTTTTTTATTGTCCGTGGTTCACAAAAAAAAATTCACAAGAATGAAATATTTTCGTAATGCACACATAAATTCTAAAATTAAGAAGACGAGATTTGAAGAAAATCAAAACGTTTTGATTTTTATCAAACATTTGCACAAATGCAAAATCAGCGACATCCACGACACAAATGTCTTGCGCTCTCTCTATCTCTCTCTCTCTCTTTTCGAAACATTTGTGCAAATATTTGTATTGTCGATGGGCAATTTGATGATTTACTGTGCTCCCATAAAGGGGCGGAACACACTGGCCAGGACGGAACAAGTTTCTAGACCACATGTAGTAGCAGACACAGCCTCTGGTCAGACTTCGTACCCAAATATTACAACAAAATTGAACTCCAAACAGATCCTGGATTGGTGACAAAGTTTCATCCGCAAGCATTATCAAAATGCCCGGGAATATTCTTACTTATATTTCTTCGCAAGGAGACCTTAATTATATAGTACAAATATACGTAAGTAGAAATATTCGCTTTGTAGGAGGATGAATTTCGAAATTATAGAACACAAATCTGTTCCTTTTCTTTCTTTCTATGGTATTTCTTTAAATCCTTATTGTTCTCTCATTAGCCAATACGATGTGATCATCATTTTCATTGTAGAATAGAATTTCTGTGCAGGATTATGTAATATATATTTTTGTTGCATATTTGTTTTAGTAATCAAATTTTGTTTTTATTTTTACAAAATATGCATAAAATAAAAGCTTTTAGTGAGTGAGTGAGTGAGTCTAAGGACACGTGCCAAGTACTCAAGGCGATGCTCATGAATTACGATATTGAGTTTCACAAAATTTGATTTTAAAATCCCAATTTTTTCCGTTCATTTTTCTCAATTTTTTTCTTCTTCTTTTTTATCAAATTACATTATTACGAGTAGCTTCGATTTTTTCAATAATCTTAAGACATCTCTGTATAAAATAACATATTTTCTTTCTTTGTTTCTTTAAATTTCACTGGAAACAAAAATTACCAACTCAATTGAGCCGAAGGATAAAAATAAAATGAAACAAAAAAAAAAAAAAAAAAAAATACAGAAAAAAAAATTAGATTTGTAAGAAAAAAAGAAAGGAAAGAAAGTAAAAGTGCCTTAAAAAAAAAGAAAAAAAAGGTAGCGAGTGAAAATCCAAAGTAACTTTTAGCTACTGATTTATTTACTAAAACAGGACAAAGGACCGTGAGGGCAAATGCTACAATTGAAGTGGGCGTAAAGTTTATTGTTGTCGTTGGAAGCGGATCTAAAAGTTAAAAGAAGCGATAGGTAAAAGAAAATTGAGGGGGAAAGAAGAAAGAATGGTGCTAAGAGAAGAGACAAAGAAAAAAATAAATAAATTTCAAAAGTAATATAAACAATAATAATAATGAAGCAAAAGTCAAAGTCAAAACCAAGAATAATAAAGTAAGAAATAGAGGATATTAAAAGGGATGGAGAAGAACGAGAAGAGATGAGATGAGATGAGCAGCTGGAAATGGAAGTGAAAATGAAGGAAAAGCGTCAAAAACACAATACAAACCAAAAGAAAAAGATAAAGTTCCTAAAAGATTCTATTTTATGAAGATAATGTGTGATGATATGAAGGCGGTACGAGCAACAAAAACGCCAAAGGACAAAATGCGCTTCAATAAAACGTCAACATCAATCGCAACACCAACAGTAACAGCAACAGTACAAGGCGGAAACACAAGCAATAGGAACAGTAGCAGCAGGAGCAGGAGCAGTAAGAACAACGGAAACGGAAGTATGCCAAAGTTGTCAGATAATTATGGCCGCCTAAGCACAAATTTATGTACACAATGTACTCGTAAATACATACATACTACATGTAAATACATACATAGATATCCTAAATATAATACAATAAATTCATATATACTTTCATTATTTATTTTCTTGTATTTCTTTTTGAATTTTTACTTTTCATCATAAAATATACTTTTTTATTTATTTACTTTTCCTTATAAAATATACTTTTTTATTTATTTACTTTTCCTTATAAAATATACTTTTTTATTTATGAATATTCTTTTATAAAGTAAGTAAGTTATAGAATATGCATTGCTAGGTAAATCTAAGATTAACATTTTCACAGCCTAACATATTTTCATCAAAAATTCTTAAGGTGAAATATTAATTAAAAAAAAAAAAATTATAATATAATAAATAAATAAATATACAAATAAAATTGTCATATACATATTTTTTTATGAATAACTTGGGCACTAACCAAAATCCAAATACATACTTATGTTATTTCATTAAAATTAATTTCAAAATATGAGATTATTTCTTCAAAGTCTAAAAACAAAAAAAAAAACAAAAAAATATTGAAATCAATTTGAATTTATGCAAAGTTCTGCTTCGAGATTTCACTTTTAAGATTAGAGTTCATCAGAAACTTCATACTTATTATAGCTTTACTAGACTAGAAGTGAGTACACTTGCCACTCAAAAGTTGTGTCAGCCGCTAATTCAATTATTTCTTATCACAAAACAAACGTAAAATTATGCTTTACTTTTTACATTATTGATATGAAAATAACAAACTGCTTCAAGTTACAAATCATTGTTTGAAACATAAGCTATTACAATATATAAATTATATTAGAACGAACTTCATTTTATTATTTTCGATGCCGCTTTCCCCCCTTTGATGGTGTAAACTCTAAATGGCATAAGCGCACTAATAGGCAACTCACTCACTTTTACTTTCATAATAAATACACTACTACATGTTGCTTAAACCTTTGAGTCGAGAATGACAAAAAAGTTAAAACTGATCAGGGACTTGGTTATGAGTTCACTTTAATTAACATTTGGTCATGTGAATAATACAGTTCACTGCTTTGATTTTGGTAAATTATGGAAACATTTCGTCCGATCCGCACCAAACTTTACTGAAACACTCTTCAGACAATGTTAGATTTTTTTGCTGAAAACTTCATTAAAATTGGTAAAGTGGTTTCGAAGTCCATAAGGAACAGACACACAGAGATTGTTTCATTTTTATATATCTGGCTTATGTCGATTCCACTAACTTTAACTAATTATTAATTATTATATTTAGTTTATTTTGTTGTGACTCACAATTCAAAAATAGATAATTGACAAAGACCTTATATGCAAAAACTTTTCCACTAATTTTGACTGATTTTGTAGACCGATTTCGATAAAATAAACGCTAAATATTACACAAAGCTTGCCACAATACACCAGTCAAAACTGCATTCAAATAAGTTAAGCCATTTCTGAGATTAGCGTGCACAGACAGGAAAAGTCTTATGATTTTATACATATATAGAGATAAATATGAACCGCTACATATAAATTTATATTTGTTTGATTTGTATGAAGATACATAATGGATTAATTAATACCTTGTCCATAAAATCTCTCATGCCAGTAAAATTGAAGGCAAACACTGAAACTGAGAGTAGTTTAAACCATCAGCATCGCAATGCATCGCAATTGTCTATATGACTTCCTATCTTTCTATCTTATCCTATCATAGCTGTATGGATATATGAGAATTGTAATTGTTTACGAAGTATAATATTTTATTTTTTATTATAAAAAATGTGTACAAAGAAATTTTTTAAAATTATTTAGTTGGAGTTGCGGAAACCACTAGAAGCTCAGATACATTTTCATTTTATTTTTTCTACATCTTTTGTGATTTCTTCATTTTATTGTACTTAAAGTGATTAGCCTAAATTACTTTTTAAGTGTCTACGTGGGTGTGGGCGTTGGCACGCGCGCGTGTGTGTGTGTGTGTGTGTGTGTGTGTGTGTGTGTGTGTGTGTGTGTGTGTGGTAGAAAGAATAAACGAGTATAAAAGAAAAAAAAAACAAAGACATAAAAATAAAGCCTGACGATGATGAAGGCTCATTCTTGTCACTACCAAAGAAAGAAAGAAAAAAAAAATTGGAAAAGAGAAGGGTAAACATTTAAATGAATCCCCCCTAAAATAAAGAAAAATGTAAAGGGAATGAATGGATAATGAGATCAAATACAGAAATTGACGTGAAGAAGTTGAAAAAGTTTTCATTTTTTATTTGTTTCCATACATTTTTTTTAAACGAAAAGAAAAACCGACATTTTTCCACAACAAAAAGTTTGTTACATTGTCAAGTGGTAAAGAAAATAAAATAAAATGAAATCAAAGAAAAGAAAAGAAAAGCAAAGAAAAGAAAAACTTAAGGAAATAGAAGAAGTGGCAACAGAAGTGTCAGAACAGAACAGAACAGAACAGAACAGAACAGAACAGAACAGAACAGAACAGAACAGAACAGAACAGAACAGAACAGAACAGAACAGAACAGAACAGAAGAGAACAATCTAGAGAGTGAAATAACAATAATAAAGAGGTGAATGTGAAGAAGATGTAAAGAAGTGGAGGCGGCTTGATGATGATGATGATGAAAAAGAAACCAAAGTGTAAATTAGGTTTATTATATAATATTGTTGTTATTATTGCTTGTTTTCTTGTTGTTGTTGTTGTTGTTGTTGCTGTTGTGCAGTACAATTGTTGTAAAGAAAGTGTTAAACTACTTATAATTGACATCTGTCAGCGGCAACAATAGCCAAGAACAAAACAAAGTAAAAGCAAGGAAAAAAAATGAAAGCTTAAAACAAACAAACAAAGAAACCACAAAACAACAAACAACAAACAAAGAACAAGGACAATGCAAAAAAAAAAAA
Organism: Amiota mariae; assembly: GCA_035041805.1. Taxonomy (NCBI): domain Eukaryota; kingdom Metazoa; phylum Arthropoda; class Insecta; order Diptera; family Drosophilidae; genus Amiota; species Amiota mariae. Next base: position 69,449 of record JAWNKV010000938.1, on the reverse strand, counting down.
AAATATATATACAAGAAAAAAAATAATACAAGTAACAGAAAAAAAAAGAGAAGAGAAGAAAAGAAAAGAAAACACAAATGATTAAAGAAGAAGTACTTAAAGGATATCAAAATAAGTAAAAATAAAATAATAAGAAAAACTTCTATGGCAACTCAGCACATTAAGAAGCGACAGGAACAGCTGCTGTCAGCAATCAACAATAACAACTTCTTCTTCTCCAAATAGTACAAAGATACAAATATGTACTGTACTACTATAACAAATTACTAAAAATGCTATTGCTACTTCTGTTTCTGTTTCTGTCACTTCTGCTGCTGCTAGTTTTGCTATAGTTGTTGCTATTGCATTTTGAAATCATTTAAGTATTTAACAAATGGAAAAAACTCTTTCTGATGCTGCTGCTGCTGCTGCTGCTAATGCTGATGCCATCAACAAAACGCAGAAAAACAATGGCAAAGCAATAGAAAATCCATCAAGATACAAACAGAAACATAAAAATGTAAATTGAAAAAAAAAAAAAAAAAAAACAAACTGCAAAAATATTCTTCAATGTCATTCATTCATTCTGTTGTTCTTGACATGACTTGACTGACCATTTAACTTTTCTTATTTTTTATTTTTTTTTTTTTTTTTTAATTTGCCTGACCAAATTTCATTTTATTGTACTATTTCTTTTATTATTATTATGATGATGATAGTATACTTTTCTTTATTGGATATAGTAAGTAGTAATAGTGTATATTTGATTTAATTGGTTTTCGTATCACTTTTAAATATTTTATTATTTCATATTATTTTTCATTCATCCATTCATTCATTCATTCATTCCTTTACATAGTAAATACTATGATGTAACTTCAACAATCTATTTTATTTGTGGTTGCTTTTAAGTAGTAGTTTCTTTATTGATTGACTTGAATAAAATATTTCATAAATTTTGTAAATGAAAATTTATATTTTTTTTATTTTAACATTTCTTCATATAGTTAAAAATAAATTTTATAATAATTTCCGAATTTATTTCATCAACAAATATTGTCTTTAAGTAAATACAAACAAACTGAAGATACTCTAATTAATTTTCTGGACATAGAATAATGATAAGTGTCTGTTTCACAAAACAAAATACATATCTATATACAAAATACTAGTTAAACTTGTACGAGTATAGATAGATAGATAGATAGATAGATAGATATGCACTTCAATCAATTTTACACTTTAGATGAGGAGATATGTACTATGTATGTATGTATGTATGTATATATGTATGTAACATACATGTGTCCATGAAGAACACCATCATGATTTTACATTTATGTTATTGTATAGTAGACTTTTACTGTAAATGATAACATGAATTGTAGCACAAAGGCGAGAGGGAGACGTTTTTCTAACACTAAATGTAACTTTAAACAATGAATTTGTTTGACAAATATACTTGATAATCATATATTATTTTATTTTATTTTTGAGTGAACCAAAAACTTGCATGACGCAATTAAATTTTCATTTGAAACAGAAAAATTTTCCATGAACTAGTTTTTCCTTTAATAAATTCATCGAATATATTTTCTATTCCGCCTATTCCCGCTGACTCCAGCTAAGTTATTCTTTGGATTTACCATTCAGATTTCTAAATCTTAAGGAATTTTGATTGGCATATTGTTGTTACTCTTCTATGTAGTATTATGTATTTAAAAAATGTAGTTTATTTGTAAATTCTGGATGGATTTGATTTGAATGCAAACTCTAAGCAGGGCATCACACATGCGAATTTGTACGCCGAATATTTGCAAACTGCTCACCATTCATACTCAAAGCATTTCGATATTAATTCGGCTCTTCGTCTTTCAACTTGAAAAGCAATTTATCATAGAATCCCTTTTTTTGGACGAGGCAATAGTCATTTCTTGGTCTACTCGCTACGAGATTTTTTTCTCATCATCTTCATCACAACACAATCATTGTCAAAGTGACGGCAACCACAATACTTTCATCAATGAATATATTTTATTTTATCTGTTTTTCCTCAATAAATCTTACAAGGAAAAAGTTTCTAAATATTTGCTCGTATCACTTGGAAAGACGGTAAATGATGTCAACAGCAAATTTTCGATCTACCAACGTTGGTAGACAAATTGCGTGCAGCGTATTTGTCAGCAAATGAAATTGTTTCATAAGCTACTAACAATGTAAACGACAAATTCTGCTTTGGAAGTTCTAATATTGTTTGCGTATCGTTTGCAGAGTTTAATTGGTCTGCAAACGTTGGTGTAAACTAGACAGCTGCGTGACTTCGCTCACAACTGAAGTCCATTAGAATGAACTCGAATTGAATTGAATTGAATTGAGTGAGAGAGAGACGCGAAATGAATGAAGTTGAATGCGACTGTGTTTTGAGTTCGAAAGCCGTCTGTATTCTGTGAAATGAATTAGAATGAAATAGCGTGCAAAACAAAATAAATACGTCGGCACAGCCGAGACATTCGAATTAATTTGAATCATTCATTCATTTCGTTTCGTTTGTTTTGAGTGAAGCGCCGCAGTCGTAGAAGATAATGAGCGCAGCAAAAGACGCCGACGAGTCTTTGCTTTTTGTTGTTTTCTTTCTTCTTTTACAAAAAAGTGAATGCATTCGAATTAATTCGAAAACAACCTCTCATTCTAACTCATTCAATTCGTGCCTCTTTGCTTAAATGATGTGCGTCTGAATCTTACGTGAGCGCACAAATTCACTCGAATTCATTCGGCATCGCATTATATTTCACTCAATTCATTTTGAGCATTGTTATTTCTAACGTCGTTTTTTTGCCTTTAAATGATGAACCATGGTAAGTAAATGTGAGCATTTTCGGCATATTTTGTTTTGTTTTTTTTACTTCCGTATAGAGAAGAATGCAATCCAATCTAAAAAAAAAATATGTACGACGTATACGGAAAAGAAGCAATAAGTGAACGCCAATGTCAGTGGTAGTTAGAAAAATTCCGTTGCGGAGATTTTGGGTTTAATCTTTCAACGAACTACATGGTCTGACCAGACTTTGACTTTGAGTAGATTTTAATAATAGAAAGAATTGAACTACATTCATGAGATTCCATGTTAGCCTTAATGGACTATTTTTGAGTGTGTTTGTTAAAAAAAAAATAAATTAATAAATAAGTAAAAGTATAGGATATGGGCATTTTGAATTTGTTTCCCTAATTTACCTGAACAGACAATGAAAATGACATAAATATATACACTATACACTCAGTAACACTCATAGGCACTTAGAAGATACATAACACTAAAAACTTACCACCAATATATCCATATAAATTTCTGTAGTCAAGCGAGACTATATTGTCCTGAATAAAGGTACCAAAACTGGTCGTCACATAAGGGGTAAAGCTGGAGCATGTACTGGTCGGCCATTGGAGGCTGATGACGACCAAATCAAGGAAATGATTGATTAAAATCGTCGTTATTCAATACGAGAAATTGAAGAAAGACCTTATATATCACGTGCAACAGTGGAAAGCCACCTTAAAAAGCTTGGATACATAAACAAGCTCGAAATTTGGGTTCCGCATGAATTAAAGGAAATTCAACTCACTAAACACATAAAAATTCATTGTTCAAACGTAACGAAAATGATCCGTTTTTGAAGCGAATCATAACGGATGATGAGAAATTGGTTATTTACGATCATGGAGCAAGAGAGATGAATCGCTTATAGTCACATCAAAGGCCGATATTCACCAGAGGTAAATTATGTGTCCGTTTGATGGAATTGGTCAGTTATCGTTCACTTTAAGCTGCTGCTACGGAATCAAATCTTTGGTACCTCGGAAAAAATTATCGGATCTGAATCAGATAGTGATTGCACACCCACAGTATAGTCTCGACATTGCACCGTCAGATTATTCATTGTGTGGTGAAACATTTGATTCTGATAAGGCTATCATAAACCACTTGACACAGTTTTTTGTCCATAAGAAAATATTTGCCTATCTTTCCTAATGTAAACACGAAAAAATTGGAATAAATTTTCTATATGAGAACCACATTGTACTTGTGTATTGATTGAGATCTAACAACTTCCTAACTAACTAACTTTTTTGACTTTTCAGTTCTATTTCGGGAAATATTAATTTCAGGTTATTTAACTTAACACCAACTACATAAATACATCCAATGGTTGTGTATCTTTTTCATGCACATATTCTACTATAAATTCTGTGTAGATGAATGAAGTAAAAGCGGCCTAAAACCACAAGTCTGTGGTTCACCAATATGCATACAAGTCTATGGACAGAAATGTGAAAGAACTAAAAGAGCAACAGCAACAAGAGAAACAATACAAAGCCACAAAAGAAAGTAAAACAGCAACAGCAGGACATCGAGGACATCGAAATGAAGTAAAATGAAATGTTGCAACAAAATATTGAAGCGACATACATATCTTTACCATACTTACAATATATGCACATCTCTATAGTACATTGTACATTCTTATTGTTGAATTTTGTTCAGTTGAGCTGTGCTCGGCTTGGCTCTGTTCGATTCAATTCAATTCGGTTTCAAATAAATTTCAGTTCAAAGCATGCATACAACTTATCTTTAAGGGTAACAGGCACCATCAACACGAAAGGACATCAATACATTCATATAGTCCTACGGGTCTGTATGTCTCTCATGTTACTCATGTTTGCCTTCCTTGCCTCTCACGCTATGTGTAAGTATTATTTATAGAACTCACATGCGCTAGGGCTTGACCAATACTCAATATGAAACATCATCATGTTTCATTATATGTACTCAGCTTCATATTTCTACCCCATTCTTCCTTCTTATACTACAACGAGATCTGTTAAGCTCAGAGTTTCTTAAACTTTTATGGTACTTCAATGTACTTTTCATAATGCAAAATTTAACATGAAAAAAAGTTTTATAAATATAGCATGGGACCTCTGGATCTTAGTCAACCACAGCAATGATCTTTGAGTTATAGTCAAAAGAAGACGACGCATTAAACACAAAATGAATTTATTTTGAAATTAACCTACGACTGCACTTGCCTAAAGTCATTTTTAGAAGGCATAAACTTTTTCTAATAAGAACTTTCATTTGAATCCCGGTTTATATGGGGGTACCCCTCCTGGTAGTCCGAGGGTCTTGAAATTTTCGTGGTTTGTGGATATGGGTCAGAGACTTATATTGTCCAAATTTCAGTTCAATAAATCGAAAACCAAAAAACTTTTTCTAATAAGAACTTTAATTTACAAGGGGGTTTGTATGGGAGGTACCCCTCCTGGTACCCGTAAGACCATGAAATTTCTATGGTGAGTGAATATGGAAACTTATAGTGCTAAATTTCAGTTCGATACATCAAAAACCAAAAAACTTTTTCTAATAAGAACATTAATTTTAAAGGGGGTTTGTATGGGAGGTACCCCCCCCCCCCTTAGTGGTCCGATTCGACTGATTCACGAACTTGATCAGCGTTTGGTAAAAAGAAACCGATTTACAAAATTTTAGCTCTCTAGGTCAAAAACTGAAGGACTAGGAGTACGAACAGACGGACCGACGGACAGACGGACATGGCTAAATCAACTCGTCTCATCGATCTGATCACAAACAAACTTCATGACAAATTTATAATACTATTCACTGACGTGAAGAGTACAAAAACCCTTTATGTTAATCACAATAAAGCTTCTTGTCTTTCAGTAATAAGATTTTGAATGTATTATAATATGTGGGTTATAATTGATATGTGGCGCACACAAACAAACAAACAGACAGACAAATTCTACGATTCTAGGATTTGATCGAGTTTACTTCCAAGTATCAATTTAAACAAAAAAGGGGAGGACTACTTATTACTTTTAAAAGAAGACGTAATAGAGTTTTCAGAAATACTACTAATCTATATAATTTGTAATCTAAGAAAATTCATGAAAAGAAAAAAAATATATATATAAATAGTACTAAGTACTTATATGGCAGTGATTGTCGTTTTAATTCAGGTAGCCCAGATTTTGGTTCGTAACTATACCGTTACGATTTCCTACAATGTTCTTCTAGTAGTCAAAAGTCATTAGGATCAACTATGTAGCCGTGTGCCGTCGTCACTTCGAAACGTTTCTGAGAGGAAGGACCCTTGTGACAACTTTTCAGAAGCCATCGAATTACCTTCATCACCACAAGCAGCTGAGCTGTGTGTTACTGACTAGCAACTCCCCGACAATATTTTATCAAAATCGCCTATCCACGGAATGATAGAAATAATGAACAATACAAAGACTACTTTATATGCAAAATTTGATCCATCAATTTCAACAGATTCTGTTTGTCGATTTTGATGAAATAAACGTTACATATTATTCACAATAAAGCTCGTTATTTTTCAGTTATTCGATTTTGAATTCAATGAGTGACTTTTAATTGATGCGCACACAAACACTTTCAATCTACGATTTTATTACATGTATAGATATAAGATAGATAGATCAAGATGCATCGTCCTCATCACTGGACCCAACACCAGTGTTTATTCCAGCATCACCAGTTCCAACAACAGTTCGAGAGATCTGAGCGTAACAGGCAGGTAACTACATTTTATAAAGTTTTTGGGTGTTAAGGGGTGTTGTGTACGCTCAGTCGATCACGAAACTTCAAATTGCTTGCATCAGAAATAGATTACTTATATACTTAAAATGGTCTGTAACATTTTCTACCTTTACGCTAAAACCTGAGAAGTTTATGAAACTCTGTTCTTAGCTTTTTCTTCTATTGTACTTTTCTATCAATTTTTAATTCGTTTCTCTTCCTTTCCCTTCCCATTTTTTTTTAAATACACATACATTTTATTTTTTTGTTGATATACAAAACAAACTTCACACGTTCGCCTCACGCAATTGTCTTTTACATGTGTAAGTATATCTGTCGTCTGGTCTTCTGACTGCCTGTTTGTCTTTATATCCTTATTCATTCACAAAAGCGGATGTGCAGAACGGAAATATTGATTGTCATTTTGTTGTAAATACATGCATACATGTATATTTTTGTGTATTTATTTGGGTGTTTGTGTATGTGCTTAAAATGTAAAACATTCGAAAAGTTAAGCAACCTTTCTTTCCTCTTTTTTTTTTTTTTCATATGAAAAATTTGTCATCCTCTCGGGTGTCACCATCACCCTAACCAGTAAGTCTATCTCTCACTCTCTGTTTCTCTGTTTCTCTCTTTCTTTGTTTGTCTGTCTGTTTGTCTGTCTGTTTGTCTTATATGTCTGTTCTGTCATTTATGTTAATGTATAGAATAGATGATGAAATTGACGGTGGAGGAGATGAAGTTGTTCGCAAACTAAATCCAAAAAGGTACACTTAACTTTAAGGAAACACCTCGTTGTCACAATGTCATAAAGCTACTACTACTACTTATATAGGTATGTCACATTCATTCATTTATACACTTATTGTTGTATATAGTAGTAAGTATTGGTGTATAACTGTCTGTGCGAGGAGTTTGTCATTATCAAATTTTCATTTTTGTCCCAAAAGTCGAAGCATTTTATGGGTTGTGTTTGCTGCTTCACGCGTTCGCTTCACCAACACCAATACCAACACCACCACCACCACTATCACCACCAATAACAAAAAGCAAACATTTTCAAAACCTTTGTCCTTTTCATCCTCTTTTAACCATCTATCATTTTATTCTCTTTCTTCTTTTCAAATTCATTCTCTTCCTCTGTTGTTAGTTGTAGCCGTCGTTGTCCTCTCCCAATGTTATCTCATCTCGAAAACGGTCTTTTATATATATTTTTTTTTTTTTTTTTTTGTTTTGGTTCCTAACACGTTCGTCCAAAAGTTGCGATGCCTGTCTGACTGTGTTTTATTTGTTAGTTTTGTTTTTGTGTTTCTTCTTATTGTGTATGAATATCAGTGAGTATCTGTGTGTGTGTGTGTGTGTGAGTGTTTGTATTTTTGTTATCCATATTAATGGTCTTCATTAAAATGTTGTAAATTATAAATGATATGCAAAGCGGCGTTATTGTTGTCCTCGTTCGTTGAGTCACATCACAAAATGAATGACAAGGGTGAGTGGTAAGTCGGTACTGGAAAGTGGAAAGTGGGAAGTGAGAAGTGAAAAGTGGGGAGTGAGTTTTTAGAAGGGTATAAGGGTAGAATCATAGAGCTTAATACTTCAGGTTGGAGGTCACCGCATTTACACACATACGTACATGTTGTATGTATAAAGACAACAACAATAAATAAAATGTATCTAGATACATAAATACATATGTATGTACAAACATACATTTGAAACAACTACTGTACTATGCAATGCGTTGTGATAGTGGAAAAATGGTCATTTATCTACATAAATATTGTACAAATATATTTTATTCAATTTTTTTCTTTTCCATATTTTTATGATATTTTTTTGCAAATATTTTCTATATTTTTTTTTTATTTATATTTTGCATTGCAACATCATATTTTTCATGTTCTAAATAATGATGCTGGTGATGACTATGACGATGATGATTATGTTCATTCTATTTATCGTTAGTTAGTTAGTTAGTTTGTTGTAAAATCCAACCAACCAACCAACAACTGACGACTAACAATCAAAACTTTGTCCATGCCAATGCCTCCGCCGTTCTTCGCCCTTTAACCACAATTTATGTCACTTACTCAGGGACAACAAAACTATTTGTCATCATGTTATGTATGTGTGTGTGTGTGTGTGTGTGTGTGTGTGTGTGTGTATGTGTGTGTGTGTGTGTGTGTGTGTGTACGCAATGTAGTATTTATAGTAAAGAAAGAATAAAAAATGAACCACACAATGAAGGATATAAAGTGTGATATGATGAAATTTACAAAATGAAGAAAAATATGTGTATGGCATCAAATGACCTTTCAACCGGCAACATTTTGTTGTTAGTACTACACGTATAGTAATACGAGTATGTTTATGTTAAACTTTTATTTAAATAACTAAAAAAAAAAAAAACAAAATGTATGAAAAGGATTTAAAAGAAACACACTCAAGCGAATTACTAGCATACATAATAAAGTAGTAGTATTATTGGACGAGTAATATACTTAATACTGCTTGAATATACTCCTACTGTGTTGAATGTTTTTGAATGAAATTGAATGGTTATGTTAAAACCATAGATAAGGTCCAAAAAATATCATATTTGCTCCATCCACTTGAGTCAAATTGAGCAACTTCTTTCAACCTCTAATGATTAGTGATGGCATGATTAATCGATTAATTCATTGGAAATTATGTTTAAAATTAATTAGAAATTCCGCTTCGATTAGTCGTTTACATCGGTAAATTCCATTCGGTTTGCCAACTCTCATCTGAATATCAACTCAATATCTCCAAATGTGTCCAGTACAATGGGTTGTCTTTAGTCCACCGTTATTAAGATAAGCAACTCGATTGTTTGCACCTTATCTAATGTATCTCTCTCTGTACGTGTACATCTCAATCTCAATCTATCTCGATATTTCTTATTGTTACATCTTCATTTGTTTGTTTAATTCTAGAAAAGATGAGGTACTGAAATAGTATTGTAGATACTGTGAAACCAAACGAAAACTTTAAAATTAATATAATTGCGATATTATTGGAGATCAATCCATCAATACTTTTATTAGTTAAATAATGATTAAATCATAATCTTAAAAGAATTGTCAGAAAAACAAGATAACGAAGTCTGAAAGTAGCTTCCCATATCATCGGCATTCAATACAAGTAAAGTCAAAGAAAATATAAAGGTATTTAGTAAGTCAAATTCTTAGTTATCACATCAGCGTTCCTTGCTCCTAAAGTCCTACAAAACTGCTGATAATAAGTGAATGGTACAAGTTGATGATGTCCAAATTGAATTGAGCCATTTCAATCGATGCTATTTAATGTTTTTATTTAACAACTAATGCAATATTGAACAGAATTTTCAAAAAAAATCAAACAAATCAAAACAATTTGATTTCCCATAACATTTTCTTAATTTAAAGAACTTAAAGTATTTGCAAAGAAACAACTATTTTTTTTTTTTTTTTTTTTTTGTGAGAGAAATATGAGTACAAAGACTTATATTGATAAGATTATAGTGACTACTTCATCCAAATTAAGTCACCCATGTTCAATCACGGCAAGATGGACAGTCGAAAGTGTTGTAGTACTACAGCATTAAGGGAACATAACCATACTACATGACCCATTTTGTACACTTTTTTTACCCCCCCTAGGTGACCACCCGTAGTATATGGTAAGACCCCCCCCTCTAATTTTCACGTAGTAATTCATAAGTATGATTTAAAATAATTTTTTGCAAACAGAAAGTTAAAAAAAAAAAAATATTTTGCTCATATTTGTTCTGTGAGTTTAAAAAGTTCTAAACCCTGTGTGCCATATTTGATTATAGCTCGAAAAAGCGCGAGATTTCCCTAGAGGATATTGATTACGTGACAAAAACCTAAGTCCAACCCAACTCTGACCAACCGTAGTATTATGAAGACCACACCCCACCCCCACCCCCTTAAAAGGGTTACGTAATATGGGTACGTTCCCTAATACTGTTGGGCGAAATCTCAGGAGAAAGAATATGATATAAATTATTATAATATAATTTCCACATAATACGAAAAATGGATCGTGTAAGACGAAGTCAATTGTGCATCTACCTAAAGCTAAGTGAACGAAATTTTTAATGGTACGACTAGGGACACAAAATCTAAGTTAACTCAAAAGCCCTGGAGATTCTACAAAATCAGTAATACATTTATATAGAAAGTTTATACCTAGAGATATTCGATATTTCACGATGGAAGATCTAAAAGAAAGAAGCCTACTTGAGAATGATGGCAAACGTACATTAGGCTTCCAATTTAATCTACTGAGTACAAAAATTTGGCATTTCTTCAGTTCGAATTCAATACTTTTTGATATTTTTAAATGGTTTTATTTAAGTCACAATGTTCTGTCGTCGGAGGGTCTTGCAATTCTTGCAAGCTAAATAAGAATCACTTGCTGACATCCAATTGAGCTGAAATTTTATATAAACCTTTAGTTCTGATGACAATAAAATATGTTAAAAAAACATTTCTTTTTATTTATTTTATTTTAGTCTAATCAATGCACTAGATTAATGGAGAGAGTGGTATGATGATTATTGGGACCTGGTACCTACCTATTTTTTTTTTTTTTTTTGTCTTTTATTACATTATTTGCATCATTATTATGTTTCTTTACAAAAATAAAATCATTTAACTTAAAAATGTTTTTTAATTATTTTTTATTTATTTTGAGGGTTCCGATCGCACGAACAAGTACTGAGCGGACTCGGGAGATAAACAGAAGCTTGTTAATAAGGGAATCATTAAAATCTTTAGACCATTTTTTGTATAATAAAACCAAAAACATTCTTCGCGTTATAAACAGTTGAAGAAACATGATGATTGAAATTCAGGTCAAAAATGAATCCAAGATCATGGAAAAAAGACTCATGAACATGAATTCATCACAGTTTAGCTTTAAAAGATTACATAAACACCAAGAATGCAGTGAGATGAGATCCTCACATAATCTTTATCATTAAACAATACGACAGATTATATCAGATCATCAGTATACATTAGAACGCGAAAATGATTCAAGGAAAGATGCAGATCATTTATAAACAGGTTAATATAATGATGAGCCAAGAAAGTTTTCTTGAGGAACACTAAAAGTGACATCAACAGAACTGGAAAAAGTGAAATAATAAGCAATCCAACAAAGAAGGTGATGCTGGAAATCTAATAGGTGCAGCTTCTGTCAAAGCAGATCATGATGAAAGCAATCAAATGACAACAGATTGACGATTTTCGCTAAGAGCAAAGTGATGTTGAAGAGAGAATTTTTCCAAAATTTTATTGCAAACTAAATTGAGTCATAAAATTGCAAGTCTCTTTTTTGTTGTATTTATTTGAAAATTATAAATATTTTTCATATATAAATATTTGATTTTATTTTTTATATCAAAATTATAGAAATTCGCAAATTTTCATGGAAGTAAAAAAATGTGTACATTTTTTTCTTTTTACATTAAAACCCAAAACCATAACGAAAACCACAAATCTATGAAAAAAGAAACATGCAATGAAGGAAAATCTTTAACATGAAAATCAAATAAAATTTTATGAAATAATAAAAACCAAAAAAGCCTCAGGAACAAACACAGGATTGTAGTATTGGAAAGAAAGGGTAGTAGTGAAAAAATTGCAAAGCAAACATATTTCTGTTTTAATGGGAACGAAGGACGACAACGACGACACACATTCAGAGTAACATTCTGTCAAATCTTTGTTGTTTTTGTTGCTGTTGATGTCCTCGTTCCTTACTATACTTGGTGTTATATTATTATCAGCATCAGCATCGTTAGCTTTGGCTTCAACTTCAACTTCAATGTCATCGTCAACGCATAGTCATCGTCATTGCCATCGTTGTCGCCATCAAATCCTGTCAAGGCAATTTGGTTAAACGCAAATGACACACGCGTGGCGTGGCTCCTGCGTGGCTCCTGTCTGACTGTCTCCCTTTCTGAGTCTTTCCCTGCCAACCTGCCTGCCTGCCTGCCTGCCTGTCTTCCTGTCTATATGACACATTTTGTCTTTCAGATTGTCTGTCTCTCTGTATGTTTGTTTGAATGTGTTTGTCTGTCTGTCTGTGCCACACTTTTGCCACATTTGTCTGGGTTCATTCATTCGTTGGGAATATTCTGGTTGCTTTTGCTTTGTGTCCATTATGAAACGAAAGTTGACGACGATGGCGTCGCTTTATGGTTTTAATGTGGACGCACCCAACTTGACTTGCCTCAAATCTACTCCACACTCTTACCATACTTTTATTCTATTTGTCTTGTCTTTTCTTGTCTTGTCTCGTCCCGGCTCTTCACATTTTTTATCCTGAACTTAAGTCAACTCAACTTAACTTGCCACATTCGACATCAATTGGCTTTAATGTTTACTTATAATGAATGCTGCTGCTTGTGCTGCTGCTTGTGCTGCTGCTTGTGCTGCTGCTTGTGCTACTGCTGATGCCTTGCATAGTACACAGAACCAACTTTTGGGTAAGACTCCTCTATCTCTAATCCAATTGCAAAGGCGTACAAGTGTATAATGTTGGGCGGCTTCAAGATAAGCCACTATACTATATGAAATACTACTGGACATGGTACTTCACCCAAAAAAAAAAAAAAAAAAAAAAAAATAGTTTCAAACCAAAAATGATAAGGGAATGAAAAACTCTCAATCGAACGAAAAACAAATATAAATGTTACAAAAAGAAACAAAAAAACAAAATTATATGAAAAACGAGTAAAGGAAACGAAGAAATAGAAAAAGAAAAACAAAAATGAAACGAAAACGAAAACGAAAACGAAAAACGTAGAAACGATTAATCATGAGCAAATCCTTTTAGGAATACTTTTACTATAACCAACCATAAGTTGATATTTTATCAAGAGATTTCGATTTTTCGTATCAGAAAGAAATAAGTATTAAGGTTTTTTTTTTTGTTATTTTTTTATTTTTTTTTGCTGACATGAAAAATTATGATGATTATGAAAATCAAATAAGAGATTTACACTTAGGAAATTGTGACTTTTTTCAAATGCTTACAAGGAGATTATCAAATAACAAATCTTAAAGTTTTGAAAAAAATAACATTTATATTCTGAGAAAATTCTTTCTTTTCTATTTTAATTCCTTTAACAGAATTGAATTTACATATTTCATATTTATATTATAAAAATCGAATACTGTTGACTTAAGACAGATCAGTTATGATACAACTAAGAATATGAGAACTATATATATGTTTTTGGACTTACAATTAAGGAATTAAAGAAATGAAAAATCATCATACAAATAAACTAAGATTAAGATAATTTATAACAATAAATATTTATATTTTTTTTCACGCACATTTTTTACAAAAAGATATTTACAATTAAAAATAATTTTTTGATTTTGTAAGTTGATTTTCATGAAATAAACGCAATATGTTAATCACAATAAAGTTTCTTATTATTTAGTAATTTGATTTTAAATCAAATGAGTGGTTTTTTGGTGATGCGTACACAAACAAACAAACAAACATACCAAAAAAATTTACGATTTTATTATAAAATAAATCAACATTTCAATCACCAAAACAATTTTCCATTATTCAATAGTATTTAAATACCTAAAGGATTTAAATTTACATACCAAAAGTATCATCATCATCATTGGTGCATGATAGGCTTAATTATTATATTTTGAAACGCTCAACAAATCATATTTTATAATTTTAGATAATTTTTGAATGAACTGCATCGAAATGAAGGCAAACAATTAGAACTTTAATAGAACAATATAATACTATTGTAAATTGTTATTGTACCATAAGTTCAAAGAAATAAACTGTAAAATCTTAAAATTAAAACATTGTTCTACTAAAATGTCTGACAATCAAGTATCATTCTGAACTACATATATACTGCGCATATATAGTATGTACATAAGTACTAGTCTAGAGTTGAATATCAAAGTTATACAACTGTAGTATGTCTCTCATGTCTTGAGACAGTCACTAGCAAGTTTGAAAACGTTTTGACTTGTCAGTTAGCCTCTAGAGCCGCTGTCGTGAAACTTGGACCTTAAACAACACATTAACATTAAGTTTTGTTTCAAGTTGAAAACAAAGTCCCGAAATGTTAAAATCTTTGAATGATCAGTAATGAAAGTAACTTTAAAGACTGTTTACAAATTTACAAGAGTCGGGACAAGTGAAAATGAGTTGGTTAAGGACGAGGCGTCCGACCTCAAAAACATATGAAAATATCAAGAAAGTGGACAAACTTATTTGTTCAAACAGATAATTGACTATTTGAGAGCAGCTTAATGAAGAACTTAACATCTCATATCAGCATTTTAACCAATGATTTGCGAGGAAAGAGATCTTCCGCCGTGTCGATGACCAGGGGCGTACCCAGAAAAAAATTTCGGGGAGGCTTTTAGTGATCAAGTCTCTACTTAGTGCGGTACAGAGTTATAGAATCGAAAGAACACAAAGATTTTTAATTTTTCACTTAAAATTTTACTCTAAATTTTTGCCCAGCGCTGCTAAAGAAGTTTCTTTTCAAATATCTTGCAATTTTTATTCACATTTCGGCGCAGGGTTTGAACGCCCAAAACTTCCCTGCAATACGCCTCTGAAGATGACCACAATAGATCAGCTGAAAGCCCTTCAGAAAGAAGATTTCCAGAAATACTTCCAGTTATGGTTACAACATTGGAATAAGTGCATTTCTAGCCAAGGTTTGTAAGTACTTTGAAGGCAGTCATGACCACTTATACCCTCAAATCAATGATTCTGATGTAATCAATGACATTTCTATTGCAAACTTTACTCAATTTTCCCCCATTTTTGTTTTTTCTTTAAAGTAAAATAAGAAATTATAAATGCGAATATATCGTTTTCTTGATGTAATCACTAAGTTTGAGTTACAATCACAGGCACAAAACTCTGTCAAATCACATCAATTTCATTTTTTTTTTTTTTTTTTTTTTCATTAGGTTAAATGTTAATAATAAAACGCACGCAAACATTTGACATTCATGTCACGCTGACATACGTACGACATACATACATAAATCTATCAAAGCCATCAATTGAAGGAAACGACTTGACTTGACTTTCTTACCCAACTTAATTAATAATTAAAGCAACATTTTCAATCTAAAAATTCATCAATTTTTAAACAAAACTATTTCAAAATTCATGGCATAAATTTAAAAGATTTTATATGAAAATTAATTAAGGTAAAACATTTCCTTTTTCCTTTTTCTTACACTCCTTTCATCATCATACATATTTCTTTTTCGACCTTTTATGATATTCTTCTTTTATAAGTTTTATCTGTAATCAGACAAAATAAAATAAGGAATAGCTTATATTCATATAACTTATGTTCATCATCATCATCATCATCATCATCATCATCATCATCATCATCATTATTATTGTAATGATTATTATCATTAGTTCACACAAACAACAAAAGTGTCTATTGGCTTTACAATCAACTTCTCAAACAACCATCTATTTTACGTTAATCTTAAGCACGCTCACTAGTATAAACCTTCTATTCACTTTGATGCCACACTTCTTCTATTACTCTTGAAAAATTTCAAGTTTAGCTTTTTAGATCTAAAATGTATAAAATATAATATAGAAATGGAATGGAATGGAATGAAAGAGAAGTGAAATGAATAAAAGAATGACAAAATCGAAACTAATCGAAAATTCAATTCTGTCATCTTACACAACAAATCTCCTTCATTAACACTTGCTCACACTTGGCTGCCGTTGACTGGGTTTTCTGACACCCAGTTCACCAACCCCGCACCCTTTATGAAAGCACTCGTGCAACACATTATCTTGACTGCGGCTGTCGAATTGATAACAGTTCTTCAAGCGCATAAAACGTATTGTAGAAAACAAAGATGGGATGGCAAAACAAGAAAAAGGTGGTGATACATATATCTATATATATATATAGTAGTACAGAAGAAGAAGAAGAAGAAGAAGAATAAGTAAGTAGTTAAGTTATGTGAAAGTATAAGACAAAACATAAATGAAAAAAAAAAGAGTAAGTGAATGAACGGAAAAGACATTTAGAAATTGGTCCACATAGAGCTATTGACCTTGTCATTCTCATCGACACCAACAACAGAGAAGAACAGGAGGACAACCAACAATGAAGCAAGCAACCAATCCACCCAACGACCGACCGACTGAACCAACTGAACCGACTGACAGAGCATGTTGGCGTCTATTAAGCATCTGTTCTCCTTTGAGAATGCCAACAGAAAGAATGACGATGACTACGAGTACGTTCACCACCCCCATTATCATATATATGTTCTTATATCTAGTATTTTTTTTTTGTATTCTTGTCATTCCAATATCCCAATCAACCCACTATGGTTGCTGCTCTTGAATTTTATAATATTTTTTTTTTTTTGTTTCCTTGTTTTATTTCTCTATTTTTTCAAATTTAGCACGAATTACAATCTATAAAGCATAGAGAAATAGGATCAATGTTATCTGTTTCAAAGGTTGGTCCTGCCAGAATGTGATTGAACAATGAAATAAATACAATAAAAAGAAAAAAAAAATAATAATAAATAAAAAATTATTTAGGAAAAGTGGTTTTAATGCTGCCAAAAATAAAAAGAAAGGAAGGTGATAAAAAAAAAAATCAAAACAGATTTTGAAAAATATCCATTCATCCATACCACACAACCAAACACCCACCCACCCATCATCTGTTCCTATAGTCCATACATAGGCCATCGTATTGAATTTTATTGATTTTTTCTTATACAATATTTGCTTTATTTTTATTTATTTTTTTTTATATTTTGTTTTTTTTTTTTTTTTTTTTTGTCGGCCTTTAATTCTTTACATTCAACTTTGTTGTATTTTCCTTTAGATTTTTCCAGTTGTAATGCCGCCGGCAATGTCGTAGTCGTCATCGTCGTCAATGAAAGCCTTTGGCGTTTGTCGTCATCATCGCGTGACGACGACGACGACGACTATGATCCTTGCATTGGTCGCTCTCTCTTCCACTCTTCGACTTCCTCCCTTCCACTCTTTGACTGTTTTTCTCCCACTCTTCCACTTTTCGTCTCTTCCACTCCTTGAACCTTCCTCCCTTCTACTCTTCCACTGTCTCCCACTCTTTGTACATGTCTCAAGTGAAATTGAAATGAAAATAATTCAGGCATGCGGCACGACATGTCTCTCTTGTCATCCCTCCTTACCCACTATTTCTTTTTTGAAATACCATCACCCTACTTCCCACTCCTCACCCACTCCCTCTTTTTATTTATTTTTTTTTTTTTTTTTTTGATTTTGTCATTGTCGCTAACGCAAGCGCCCTTATTATCTTCAACGTCGACCCCATCAACATCATCGACAACATCATCGTCATCGTCGTCGTCGTCGTCGCCATTGCCGTCGGCATCACTAGGCGTCGTAAGTACGAAATTGCAAACTGTCTACAGACGTTGACGCTTGTATGTGTTCTCCCTCTCTCCCTCTTCACCATCAGTTTCCTTTACACTACAATAAAGATAAAGTGGTGGCGGAGGACGAAGCAGTGATGATGGTGGAGGAGCGGTGTTGGTGATGGTGGTATTAGTGGCAGCAGCGGTATTTTATATTAGATTTTTGTTTTTGTTATTGGTCTCTCTTCTACTTTCTTATTGTACTTTCTTTCTTTTTGTTGTTGTATTATTCCGCGGCTGCCGGTGGATGTTGTTGCTTTGGTGGTTGCTTCTAAGGCACGCACTCACTCACTCACACACACACTCAATATCACAGATACGCTGGGGTGGTTGCCCAGTCATTTTTAAGCTTCAAATTCAACGTCGCTTTACATTTGGATTCACATTTTGTTTCAATTCGTTTGTTGCACGTTTCTAGTTTAGTCATTTGCAAGATGCCACATTTTCATCATCATCGTCATCATCATCTTCATCATGTGCTATTATTATCATCATCTTAATGATAATAATTGTCATTGTTTTCGCCTATTTTGGTGTTGTTGTTGTTGTTGTTGTTGTTGATAATGTTATTGTTGTTGCAGTCATGAAAACCTTCTTCTTCGCTGCTTCTTCTTCTTCTTCTTTTTTCATTTCGTTCTTATTCCTGCGGCACGTTGACTGCATACCAATACGCTTAGCATAATCAACTCCGCCGTTCCTGCATGTATTCCTACCCCTTATCAATAGTCTTGCTCTTGAATTCAACACTCAATAATAACACACCAAACTATTTTTCTTTCTCGTATCCTTCCTTCCTTCCTTCATTCCTTCCTTCCTTCCTTCCATTCTTCCTTCCTTCCTTCATTTCAAACTTCCTTCCTAACTTCACTTTACAGTTTCCAAACATTATGCTTTATACACTTTACTGCGACTGTTTTTCAATCCATTTATCCATTCATCCATGCCTCCATCCATCTTTCATTTTTTCCTTCTATTCATTTGTGGCATAGCGGCACGTCTCATAAATTGTGTCATTTTGCGCCTACCAGCGGCAGACCGTCGTCGTCGTCACAGGCATCGTCATCGTCATGGCACTCCTCTCAAGAGTCTCTCTCTCCCTCTCCCTCTTCCCATCCATCCATCTATCCATTCATCCAACAACCATCAACACAACTGGGCTTCTGTGTTGGTTGTTGGTTTGTCGTTTGTTTGCTGCGCCCATTTGCTTTTCTATTTGATTTTATTGCTCGTTAAATCTCCTGCGGTTAGTTGTCCTCCTGTGCCGCATGTGACGCGCCCCTTTCTGTATGTCAACAAAGCAAAAATCTCATTCCAACATCCCCAAACCATCTTTTGCTCCATACCGCACACACCCCCTCCGCCTTCATTCCCTTCAAAAATAACCACATAAACATACTGTTCGATTTGGTTCTATTCTGTTCTGTTCTGTTCTGTTCTGTCCTGGTTTGCTTTGCTTTGCTTTGTTTTTCATTGCTTTCTTTTGTTTTTTGGTTGTTTTTTTTTTTTTCATTTTTGGTGTTCGCCTTAGTAACGCCGATGTCGATGACGATATTAACCTCTTCCTACCGAGACTTCTCCTCTTCTTTTCTCTTCTTTAGTATTTTCATTTTCTTCTTCAATTTCTTTATTTTCATTTTCTACATCTTTTTCTTATCTTCTATTATATTCTGTTTTGTTTTGTTTTGTGTTTTCATTTATCGCTTTGTCATAATTTTTATTCTCATCCTGTTTTCATTTAATTTCACCGGTGAATTTGGGCGGTGCGGCGTCATTCTACCACTCCTTCGCTCACTCTTCTCTTCTTGTATTTTTTTAATATGTTTATCATTGGTTTTTGTATTTATTATTGTATTTTGTTTTTATTGTTATTATTTTTTTTTTTTTTTTTTGTTAAATTTTCCTTTTTAACGTTTGTGTCTTTTTCTTTTTTATATAAATGTAATTTTTCATTTTTGTGTATTTTGTATCTTTTTTTTTTTTGTTATTTTTATTTTTTATTTGTTTTTTTTTTTTTTTTTTTTTTTTTGCTCATTTCCTTTACCATCATATTTTTTTTTCTGTTTTTTTACTAACATGTTATATTTCTTTTTCTTCTATTACTACTTATGCTTCTAAATCAACATTCACCATACGACGCGCCTTCTACCGGCGTCCGACATCCGGCGTCTGGTTGCTTTTTCTACTACATACTACCATTTTCTTTTGCCTGTCACCTCTTCCACTTAAATGGGATTGTTCTTATGGAATTTTTTTTTAGTTGTTTTGGGTTTTTCCTTTCATGTTTTGTTCGATTAGATTCTTTATTTATTTCTTCTACCATTTTCTACTTAATCTTTATCACTTTCTTTAGATTGGAAAATGAAATCTTTTTCTAAGCTTACAACAAACATTTTGGACAACAATTTTCATTCTTTTTCAACTAGATATCTTTGTGATCCGATCCTATTACATACTCGTACATACTCGTAAGCCTCACCACCCTTTCAATTGTTCGTTCATTTCTTTGTTCGTTCACCCTTTAATCCTGTTGTCCGCGTCCGTGTTTTTTGTCCATTTGACCTTTCACGCTTTATCCATTAAACATTGACACGAAAGGCAAACAACAATGGACACATTTTCATTGTTTTCGGATTTTGTTTCATTTTTTTTTTCTTTCTTTTTTTTATGCACTTATGTCCTTTGTTTTTATTTATTTTTTTTTTTTTTTTTTTTGCTTCTTCATACGAGTCAGTTTTTCAATCTCTTAACCATCACCCCCAACTCAACTTAAAAAAAACAGCTGACAACAATAAAAGTTGCTGCAACAAAGCAAAGCACAGCACAGCAAAGCAAAGCAAAACAAGGCCGGTCATATGTATGTTATTTCATGTGAAATGAAAGAAACTTAGAAAAACGAAATAAAAATGGAAAATGTATGGAGAAAAAGGAAAAAAGAAAAAAAAAAAAAAGAAAAGTGAAAACTAAAAGCTGTGAACAATGAATGAGCAGTGAAAGAAGAAGAAGAAGAACAAACAACAACGAAACGCTTTTAACTTAACGAAAAAGCGCACAAAGCGTAAACGTTAATTAAATTAAGTAAGTAAAACGCGTCGTCAAAGTTTATACATAAAGTACATACTTATTTTGGTTAAAAAGAAAAAGGTGAGAAGAAATGAGAAAATGAAAAACCCACTCACAAAGAAATTCTAATGAAAAATGACTTTATCAGTCAAGAGCGTTGTACATTAAATGAAATGGTTTCGGTCAGGGTGGTTATAACAAAACTGGAGACACGTCGCCATTGTCATTTATTCATTCATTCGAATCGAAGCCAAAGTTTTTGTCAAATACTAAACACATACACTATATGCATATACGAGTATATACTTAGTAAATAATAAAAGTAGTGGGTCGAAGCAACAGTCGTCGATTGAAGAAGCCATTGTATGAAGAACAAAACAAATAAGCCCATGATGATGTACAAAACTGACAAATGAATAATACTACATAAGTATAAACAAACAAATAAACAAACAAACGAAAGAAAGAAAGTAAGACAGACAGAAAGAAATATAAAATTATAAAAGTATTAAAAAAATAAAATGAAATGAAAAAATATTGTACATAGAAGTACTAATACTAAATGAAGTCATTAAAAACAATTTTAAAATAAAAATAGACCGAAAATATACATAAATATTATATAAAATGGTACCAAGAGGCCCCAACAATTAAGATGTAAAAAAAAAAAAAAAAAAAAAAAAATTTATTTGATTTTTTCCTTCTTCAAATCACAGTGCAAATATTTGAATTTGAACAATCTTTGCAAAAAATGCATAAGATACACAGATTCATACCATAACCACATGTACATACATATGGCTTTACGTATTTAGTATATGTAGTATGTATATATTTACTATAATACATACATAAGTATAATATGTATGTACAAAATGTGTTTAGAATTTAGAGTGGTCTGACTTATTGATATTAAAAGCATACAGCTATATAGTTTACTTACATACATACACCCAAATCTCTTTTTACACAGACTTTTTTTACTCGATTTTGAAATAACACGATTTACAAATTAAACGAATAATTTTAATTTTTTTTACACGAATTTTTTGATGTTGCACGAATTCAAAGAAACAAAATTTTAAAACTGTTTTTTTCCAGTGTTTTAAAGCAAATTCGTGAATGTGTATGTATGAATATGAAAACAAAATACAATTAGGGGAATAATCGAATTATGATTTATACGCTTTTTCTTTATCTCGTTGTTCTTCAAATTGAATCTCTTGTTGAAATGTTCAGTTCGAAGGCAACAACATTTGTATTGCTCATTATTTTTAATTACAAATAAAAGTAATATTATGTTAAATATTTGGTAATATAAAAGTTCGATAAGCAATATTAATATTAATTCATTGTTATAAACGCAATCTTCAGTTTTCTGTAGCTGGATATCAAAAATTATATAA
This sequence comes from Amiota mariae, assembly GCA_035041805.1. Lineage (NCBI taxonomy): Eukaryota > Metazoa > Arthropoda > Insecta > Diptera > Drosophilidae > Amiota > Amiota mariae. The sequence continues at coordinate 46,872 of JAWNKV010000938.1, read as the reverse complement.
GGAACTTAAAAAACCAAAAAAAAAAAAAAAACAGCTGCTAATAACAAACTTTCTAACAAACAAAATTCAGCCAAGTGTGAGTCGGACTCGCACATGGAGGGTTCCGTACCATCGTACAAGATTTTTTGCTTAAAATATTAAATTATGTGGATATTTAACAGCCTAAAAGTATACTACAATTACAGCTTAAAAACAAAAAAATCCTTAAACAAAAGGTTAAATTAAAGAACAATGCTTCTAAAAATGTGTATTAGAATTTGTCGTTCTACACCCAAGTGAATTACAACACACTCTGTGAAAATTTCAACTCTCTACCTAATACAGTTCATGAGATAGAGCAGGAGACGGGCGGACAGACGGACATCATAAGCTTAGTAATAGGGTCCCGTTAGCTCCCTATGAGTACGGAACCCTAAAAACCAACAACGGCCTCTAATAACAATAGAAATTCTTCATTTCAATCAAACCCGACAGTTGTGGAAGAATTTGATGTATCTTCAGATGACGATGGCCCAACCCATAATAAAAGTGCACGCTTGTTATCAAGTAGCGATGAATAGTTACGAAATCGAATTTTATTTCTTATTTCAATTTAAATTTTTATATGATACTCGTACACCTATTTTTACTGCATAGTAAGTTTTTTTTTTTTGTAATAAAAATGAATTATTTTTTGTTTTATAAATAACATTTTTACTTTTTATGCACGGTTTTTGGGGAAAATATATATAGATTTTCCAACTAACACGATGTTTTAAAGTTTTGGAACATATCCCCAAATTTACCATTTGTCGCATGGATATTTGTATACGATTTTATTTTTGCACGATTTTCTAAGGAACGCAACCACCGTGTAAAACAAAAGTTGGGTGTATATGATATATGGAATGTAGAAAGTAGCTATGTATTAACAAAGTACACGGAATTTGATGTGCAAGCAAATGAAAGTCTGATCATTTGGGTGAAATTGTCTTTAAGAATACAACTTCTGATCTATTGTATGTAGATATTGTACCCATTTAAAGTGGTTTTGCTTCCTGATGAAGAGTACAGTAGAAATCCTTTATAACGAAATCATTGAAGCGGAACAATCATTGCTTTATAGAGGAGTTTCCGTTATATAGGGGTTTTTGTTACAGAGGGAGTCTTCGATATAGAAGGGGTTTTCGTTATCGAGGAGTTTTTCGTTATCGAAAAGTTTTTCGCTATAGAGGGGGTTTTCGTTATAGAGGGGTTTTTCGTTATAGAGTAGTTTTTGTTATTGGGGAGTCGATAATTTTTTTTTTTGCCTTTAAAACCATATTTATTTCATATTTATTTCATTCATTGTTAAATTGATGTAGTATCAAGACAAGTTCATTCCAACCATTCATTCTCTCAGATAACTTTCAATCTAATTATTATCTTTGCAAAAATGTCACAATGTCACAATGCTGTTAGAGGCATAGTATTTCTTCCATCATCATCATCCATCAAAAATATCCAGCTGCATGCTACAACAATTTATAAGTTTTATCAACTGCTTTGAAAAAATTTCCTTATTGCACTTAATTCTCTCTCCTATGGCATCAAGTAATGAAATTGACAATGATCGTTATGTTTTCTTCTGATTCAATATTTCTTTAATATTCTACATATGTATTTCTATAGTGCACTGATGATTTCAAGTTAAAAATAATGCCCTCGAACAATTGGCTGTAATGACGATGTCATATTCTCAGGAAAAATGAAATACTTAATGTTATTAGCTTCGAGACTGCAAAAATATTTCTCACTTTCTTTTCTATAAGGAATTTTATTGTCTACTTTTATAAGCTATTTCTCATGAACTTTACTGGGCTTCTATGCTTTTGTATTATTTTCACAATGCATTTTCAAGGATTCCAAGTCCATTGATGCAAATCGGATTTTTAGCTTTACCAATAACAAGCAATTTCACTTTGTGTCCAATGTGAATTTCTTCAAGCCATAATAATTGTTCGAATAAGGTACCTTAATACCTTGCATTTGTAGAAATTCATTATAGAGGGATTATTGTATATGAAAAAAAAAATAATTTGAGTGCTTGAAAATCATTGTTATTGAGAGGGAGTTTGATTGAATTTCATGAAAAAAATAATAAAAATTAATAAAACAAAATAAATCACCATCTTCAAAAGGACTTCCGTTATAGAGGAGTTCAACTGTACATGAAAATTATTCAGATATTATTTCATTCTCTCACAATTTAGTATATCCCAACAGATTATCACTACAGTGTTTGATACAATAAAACAAGAACTTCTTGGCTCTGATGAATTCTTCTTATGAAAAAATTTTTATTTTCAAAATGAAAGTTCAATTTGGCATTCATAAAATACATTTAATAATTTAATAAATTTAATTTAGTAATAGAATAACAGAATATTCTATGGAATAATAATTCAATAAAACATCTCATAATAAACAATAAAATCGGATGATTCTAATGATCTATTCACAGGCATACCAAGTTCTAATCATTTGCCTGCCAACCTAACAAATTTCTTGGATGCTAATGTCATCACTACTATCAATTTTTAACTTAATTTACTTAAGGACTGATTGGATGATTCTATTGTAAATTACTTAATGTAATGTATGTATATAATATATTTATTCTAACAGAAGATCAATCAATTAATATGGAGTTCTTGGTCCACCCTAATCATTTGCAATTGCGATTCATTAGCACAAAATTAACATTTATCAAAGCCACCATGACGCGTGAGGCACATAAATGACTTAATGAAAGAAATCACGATGAATGTTAAAGAGACTTACATATATGTATGTAAGTGCGTCAATGCGTCAGTGAATGAATGGGCAAATGTTAAATGGAGAAACGAGTAAGATTTCATATTCAAATTGCACTGATTAGACCAACCGGCAAATTATGAAATTGTGTTTGTTGCTATGATGAAAGTGTTCATTATCAAACTTAATAATTGTGATGCAAATAATAATAGTGATGAGGATCAGGATAATGATAATGATAATGATAATGATGGTGATGGTAATGATGACAAATAAGAGAATGATGATTTTTGTAATGATGATGTTGACAAAGTTGACAATTACATTGCCAACTGTTCATAATGACACATTGTAGCTTGCGCTCACTTTACGCCATGATTGACGTGCTTAAATACCATCAAGAGATTAGCTGACGGAAGGACACAAATACGTACTCGTACTCGTATATGAATGAATGAATAAATGACCATATACAACACATACTCGTACACACATATGGTCACCCAACTAAGTCATATGTACATAGGTTTGGTACAAAATATTTCTGTTTAAATTCTTAGTTAATTCTCTTTTTTTTTTTTTCTATGATTCTTATGTTATTACATTTTATAATCCTGCTTTGGTGTATGTAAGTATTTATATAGTTAATTACAATTAAAAGTTTAAATAAATAATTCCAATTTTTTTTTTTTTTTTTTTTTAAGAAAATTGCGTCATCTTTGCTGATTTACTTATCTGATAGAATGTAATGAAAATTTGTAAATTTTTATGTGGGAACTCTATTTATACAATAACCTTTTTGTTTCATAATCATTAAGCATAGTTTTGGCATGATGCCTATAGGGTTCATATTGGAATTAATACTACTAATCTCGTTGAGTAACTTATCATAAAGTTGATTTATTTACTGGTTTACAATTTGTTTGATTTTGCCTCACAAGTTGTTTATTGAATTTCAGTCGGGCATTTGCGGTGACCACTTCAAAACCTTGATGGATTGTGAATCTAGACAAGATTTGACAAGTCGAGAACAATATTTTGGGTCATTGTTATATTGAAGAATTCATGCCAAGAGTAAATTCACTTAATGCATAAACTTCTCCAATTAATTTTGATTTTTTTCTTTTTTTACAAACAATTATGGATGAGCACATTTATTGTATATTATAGTCAACTATTACTACTACTACAATAGTATAGTCGAAATCGAAAAGTTCCACGTCAGAAAGCCGGCAAAACAAATTATTTTACTGCCGCCAAAAACCAAGAAGAATACCGGTAACAAAACGAAATGAAATAAACGTAAAAGCAAAAAAAAAAAAAAAAAAATATAAAAAATAAAAGGTTGATAAGATAATGTGTACTATATATTTGTAGAAAAAGGTAACTAAAAGTAAATAGATAATATAAAATTTCATATACTATACATATATTGAATACACTTAAGTACAAAATAACAACTACACTCTCATTCATTGAGTTTTTAATGAAGAATGTACAACAAAATGTAAGTATTATATAAATTTTTTATAATAGAATTTTTATTATGTATTGGCATATTGACCTGGAGACAAGCGCGTTTCAAATTTACTAAGAATGTTCTTAAATGTTTCTTCAAAATATGTAAATATTTTATAATAATTAGATTTTGATTTTGATGATGAATCCAATACAGTTATTTTCCTATCTTCTGAACTATGTACTCGTACTCGTTTATGTCATACGATTGATTGATTTTATTGTTTTAAGAAAATATTTTATACCACATGGTTAGTGGTGTAGCTAATATTTTTTATCATGAGTATATAGAATATATTTATACACATCCATACTATACTATATACATATGATGTGTATATAGTTGTTTGTTTTTTTTATGAATATTTTTGTATCATTATTTTTATTCTGATAAGCCAAGAACAAGCGAATGTTTGATAAGTGGTATTTGTTGCTAACAACTACTACAACTTATAACGATGAATAATGACTACAAACAACATGTAGACGTGGTAACTTTTCATTTGATTTGTATAGTCTTACAGTTTTTCCAACTCATTTCTTGTTGTAAGTATTATATAGTAAGAAACTAAATACATACTTTATCCTTTAAAGACATTTATATGTAACTCATCTAAGGATTAAAGTAGACTTTGTTACTAATGAGATATTTTTAGAATAGTTTTTCTATAATCTTATAATAATTGCTAATATCTTTAGAAAATACTACATACTAAGTAATTATAAGAGAAAACATACTCGTACAGTAGATTGCATAAACATTTTTGAGTTATCGATTTCTAAAGTATTTTATAAATAAAATTTCATTAGAAGATCTTAGTGTGAATATGTTTATGGAATTCTTGAGAAATTTATACTTATTTATCAAATAAATTTTGAATCACTTAAAATACTATTACTTATTACAATGAATATCTTTCATAATTGATTCTCAAGTAAAAAAATTTATTTTCTATACAATTTATAAAACAAAGTCTCTTTGCCATGTCTGTCTGAACGCAATAAACTAAAAGACTATCAAACGCATTTTCATACGGTTTTCACCAATGGACAGATTGATTTATCAGGAAGACTATAGGTGTATAACGAATTAAGGTTCTATGGATATTAGCATCACTTTCCAAAATCAAATCAAAGCATTGAACTGTATATGAAATTTTTGAGAAATTTATACTTATTTATCAAATAAATTTTGAATCATTCAAAATACTATTAATTATTACTATAAATATCTAAAAATATTTATCTTCTCTACATATTCTAAAACAAAGTCTCTTTGCGTTGTCTGTCTGAACGCAATAAACTACAAAACTATCAAACGAATTTTCATATGGTTTTCACCAATGGACAGATTGATTTATCAGGAAGGCTATAGGTGTATAATTTATTAAGGAAATTTATACTTATTTATCAAATAAATTTTGAATCACTTAAAATACTATTAATTATTACTATAAATATCTAAAAATATTTAACTTCTCTACATATTCTAAAACAAAGTCTCTTTGCCGTGTCTGTCTGAACGCAATAAACTAAAAGACTATCAAACGCATTTTCATACGGTTTTCACCAATGGACAGATTGATTTATCAGGAAGACTATAGGTGTATAATGTATTAAGGTTTTATGGATATTAGCATCATTTTCCAAATTCAAAGCATTGAACTGTATTAACCACATAACCAAAGTGTCAATAACGTCGTAAACAACAGAAAGCAGTGTGGCTGATAAAGCAGTGTAATTCACAATTTTTTCAAAACTACTAATCCGATTTAGATGCATATTTTTGTGGAAATGTTTTTTGCTGTATAAAATATTTTAGTAGAGCCTAAAGGCGAACCAATGACATGTCAATGTCAAAGGTGGCATGCGATAAAATAATTCGGGTACGCCAATAATTAATAAATCTGAATTGCAAAGAAATTGATCTAAGTAAAATGGTTTCGATAACGAGTAGTGCCGCGACAAGTATAGTGGGCAAATAGAAGGTTTTTCTATAGCAGTACATTTCAAACACACACATAGAACATTCAATTCTTGAATTCCACTTCCTAATTCACCAATAAGTTTTAAGTGGTTTCAATTCCCTTGAAAATATAATATGAAAGTGAAAAGTGAATGTTATATTGTCGCAGGTTTTAAATAAAGGAAAATTTGATGCTTTATAGGATGAATTCAATTCGATTTATAATGGGCTTACTGATGTATAATTAAGTTCGCTGGTTGAACCGCGGTAATTGTATTTCAAAGATTTGTTGATTGTTTGGAAGAAATTAAACAGTTTTTATTAATTCATCTACCTATACTTCAGAGTCATAAGCATCTTATTTGCAACAGCAGAAATCACACAAAATTGTTCTTTTATTTAGCTTAACAAAAAATACTATACATCACGATTGCTGTACAAATTTCTGGTTGCAAATAGCATTTAGTTAGATTTTTTTTTTTTTTTTGCCCATTAAATTACTCAAGATTCTTCGACGGCAAATTCACCAAATTCAAATTCAATGTTCGCTATCTCTGTAATAGACTATAAGAAACCAGAGCTGGAGAGACTAAAACATAGAAGTCAGGTGGTGAAATTTTTAAATATGTCCGCTATAAATCGGTTCATGTCTCTTAAAAAACTTATTTCGACATTTTTATAATACACACAGTAATATCCCATAAAGTAAGTATAAAGTATAACTGAAATATTTAATAACTAATACTACTTAGATGATCGAAGTCATATTTAAAACAAAGAAATACGATAAAAATAATTGAATTGATTTTTTTTTTAAACCTCGTTTTTGAACTTTTTTATAAAACATTGGAACTAACATAATGTAGATATTAACTATATTCATAGGTTCTTGAATCTTTTGACAATCTAAATAATTTCAGTGAATGATGTATAATATTTTTTATATATTCTAATGATGCTTGTACAAATAATCAATGAATGGTCTTCATATGTTATAAAGTATATAATACACAATTACTGAAGGTGATAAGCCCCTTATAAACTTATACGAGTAGTTAAAAATTATAATGTTTAAAGATATAAAAACGATTATTTTATCAATTAAAAGGATATCGAATTCAAAGAATTGATAGCTTTAAATATAAATACGATTAATATAGATTTTTAATAAAATAATAGTTTTTCTTTAGATTTTCTCAACTCTATTAAAACTATTATGATATATCGAATCATAAGAATAAACAATATTAAAGGATTTTTTTTAATTTCTAAGAATCTAATAAATTTGATTAAATCAATGGGGTAATTTCTCTTGAGTCGTCGGCTATAGTTATTGGAATCTAGCAAGTTTATAATTAGATCATTGAATTGAATAATCTCAAATTCATTTTTCTTTTTTTCTTGTATAATTTATTTATTTTATTTCAAAATATTTCTGTTCCAATTACATATGAAATTTCTTTTGATATTAGATAAGTGAAATTTTGAATTTTGATGTAAATTATTGTGGAACTCACTCTGTTATTCGCAACCTAAGAATATTATTAAATACATAGTTAAGTAGTAGTTAAGTATTGTTTCGGGACTTACCAAATGTAAAACAGTGTTGACAACTTCTCGATTGGTCACCTGACCGACCTCAATGAGACCGATGAGTACGGCGAACTTCAGATTGTCGGCTGTTGTCATTCTGACAATTTCGTCGGGCCGTTTTATTTCACTATACGGCGGACGCATTATGTCCGCCATTTTGAATTTGATTTTGTTCAATGTTTATTTATATTTGAATTTTTTATTTATTATTTTTTTTTTTTTTTTATATATTAATACAAATTGGAATTAATTAATTTTGTCACAATTGCACAATCACACAAAATTAATATAACAAAGAATTTGTTATAAAAAAAAAAAAAAAAAATTATTAATGCAATTAACAAAAGAAAATGATGCACTTTTCAACACTTTTATATATATTTATATTTATTTATTTATATTTTTTATATTTTTGGTTTAAAATTAAATTGGATTTTTCTTTTAGATAAAACACAGAATTGGGATCATTGACAACAACATGATGATTTATATTTTTATAGATATTTTTGGATAAAAATCGGGACATTCATTTTGTTGTTGTTGTTGTTGTTGTTATGGTTGTGGTTGTGGTTGTTGTTGTTGTTGGTGTCACACATCGTGCGGGTGGGCGGAATGAAAATAGTAGTAGATAGATACAATAATAAGTAGTAGTTGTAGTAGTAGTAGGTAGAATAGTAGTAATAGTTGGTAGTAATTTAATATTTTTTTTTTTTTTTTTTAGGCAATAATTGAAGTATTTGGTTGATCCCGCTATTTAGGGAGCTCAATGATGTAATAATAATAAATCGATCAGCTAGGGCGGCTATACTCTAGCAACTTTCTAGAAAGGAAAAATGCACTTGCTGTGGTTGAGATTGGATTTTGTTTTAATGATGATTTGAATGATTTGAAGTGTGGGAAATTTTCATAATTTTCATATTTTCTACATAAATATTTTTATTTTTATTATTATTTATTGTTGTTGCTGTTGTTGTTGTTGTTGTATGTAATTATAAAGTAACACTTGATTTATTTTATTATTATTATTGTTGTTGTTGTTATTTATAATTATGAAATATTTTTAACTTTTGCTTTTGAACTTTTTGAATATTTATTTTTGTTTATAATTTTTATTTCTTTGAATGTTAAAAACATTAAGATTAAATTATATAATTGTGTTTTTTTCTATAAATTTTTGTAGTAAACATTAATATATATATATTTATTATTTTATTTATTATTTACATGTTGGTTTTTTCATTGGGATTTTCTTGTTGTTTCTCTTTTAAATTTTTTCTCTATGAACTTTGCACTTTATTTTTGTTTTGTTTTATTTCGTTTTGGTTTTTATTTTTATTTTTTTAGTTAAAGATCAGATCAGAGAACAGCAGAGGTTTAGGCTCTTTAAATTGCTGTTGCTGTTGATATTGTCAAAAAAAAAAAAAATTATATATATTTTTTAATTTTTCTTTTAATCATACATCAAGAAGAAGAATTTCCACAAACAATTATAACACTGTAAGAAGAAAAACATGAAACAAACAAACAATTAAAGGAGATGTTATTAAAAATAAAAAAATAAAAATTATGCATAAATAGATTTAAATAAAACACTTAAAAAATTCAATATTATTTTAATAGTATATTTATATATTTATTAAGTTTACATACTTAGTATGTAATATATACAGTCAATCTTTCATTACTCAAAATTCTATAACAGTCAAAATTTCTATAACTCGCGTTTAGAGTGAAAATTCTTCACAAATTTGTCTTTCGTAACTCGATTTTTCGCGGGAAAATGCAGGACTTTTGAAGAATATTTTCATTATAAAAGAAATGCAATATAGTAAACGTCAATAGTTAGATATAAGGAAATCTGGATATGGTCAAAATTCTTCATGGAACAATGAACTATGTACTACTATGTACATAGGTATGAACCTTTAATTTTCTTCATCGAAACTTGATGAAAGAAGAAGTTATTATGAAACTTGGATAAGAGGAAATTCTAATAAGTATAACTTAAATTGTTACTACTAGGAATACTTATAAGTATTGATGTGGCTAATGAGAAGAGACTCAGGTCTTTCTGTCTAATGATATAATAAATTCAAATCCAAGATGGATGATAAAGACAGTTCACAGGAAGAATCCATTTACATAGTACGAGTATATTTTGAAGAAAGATGTATCGGATTCCTTAGCAACATTAAAAAAAAAAAAAAAAAAAGTAACACACATGACTGACAATTATTTTGAAATCGCAGACTGAAAGTGTTTGTGCGCGCATCACCTAAAAGTCACTTATTGGATTTAAAATCAATTTACTGAAAGATAACAAGCTTTATTGTGAGTAACATATAGCGCTTATTTTATCAAAATCGACTTACAGAATCGGTATAAATTAGTGAATCAAATTATGCATTATGATTAGAGATTAACATATTTTAAAATTAAATAAGAAGTCAAAAACATCTGTTTCTGAATTGTGAGTCACAACAAAATATCTTGTTTTCTATCATTTCCGTGAAATGCCATTTTCGATGAAAATTTTGCCGGGGAATAGCAAAGCACGCCGTGATAGCTACTTTCTTTTTACTAAAAAAAAAAATTATGTAAATGTTCAAACACGAATTTTTGAATAATTTAAGAAATTGTAACTTGATTGATTATACAACACTTCGTCAAAATCTTTTGTTGTAATGAATAATTCTACATATAACTGGAAGTCTTCATAAGTCGAACTTTTTTTTTTGTACATTATTATTATTATAGTTAATTTCTTTTTCTAAATATTTTTATTGAACTTAAACTGATTTATTAAATAAAAAGACTGAATGAATATAAACACCGAAAATTGTAGGATAAAGGATGATTCATGTGCCGGTTAAGATTTTTTATTTATTATTTAGGAAGCAGCAAGCAAAATACGTAAAAAAAACATTTATTACATAAAAATACACACATCACATATTTTAAAAAATAAATAAAATTTTTAAGAATAGCAAAACAAAACAACAAAAAAAAAATTACATTTCGCACTTTATTTTCTGTTGTAATTTTAAAAATTATTATTATGTATTAATTTTTTCATGTCATTTAATATTTAAATCAATTGTTTTATTTTTTTTTTTTTTCATATTTTATTATTATTGGTTTATTGTTGTTAACAAAAAAAATAAAAAAAAAATAAACAATTAAAAAAAAATTTATAAAAACCCATACAAATAAATATAAATTCTATTTTAATAATTTAAAACACGAAAATCACTTTGAATTATTTAAAAACAAATACGTAGGTAAATAATAATTAATTATTTTATTTATTTATTTATTATTTACTTGACAATTCCAATTAGAATTTGACTGTCGTTCGCAGGCTTGAGACAATACACTAAAAACGTGAAACTGTCCAAATGAGCGCGAATGCACAGCAGGCAAAGCAAATCAAACAGAGAACGAGCGAAGAAACAACGAAACGCCACGAAACGCAACCGTTGTTTGCGGCAGCAAGCAATTCAAATGAATAGAAGGGAAAAAATGATACGAAACAAGAATAATAATAAATGGATCCAATCAGAGAGAGAGAGAGAGAGAGAGTAAACACACGACAAAATCTAATAAGAAAGAGAACAACAAATGAATAGCAAACAAACAACTACTAAAGAGAGCAAGCGAACTCAGAAAGCAAATGCACGGATGAGTGCCAGTAGGAAATTGTGCGTTAAAGAAAATTTTCTTCAATTTGTTATACTGTTATACACATGTCATTTACATTATGGTAAGCCAACAATTTACAGTTTTTTTTCTCTCATGAATAACAACAAATGTTAAATATTTAAGAGACTAAATAATATTCTTATATTCTTATAATAATAATTCATATTTTTGGTTATATAGAATGTATATATCAGTATGTATCAGATATACATACATATATACTTACATATATTGGATATTGTATTAAGGCCAATGTGTGGTACTATATAATGGGCATAATATTCTTGATATATGTATGTATATAATATATCTTTACATATATATGTATATAAGTAGTCTCTAACTAGCAATTAACGGACAGAAGACATTTACCATATTTATCTAAATTTCTTTGAATACAAGGACTTAATGGTTTTCCCAAATAATAATCCTATTTGTCTTAATTAAAGAGAATTATCTCTCTATCTATATATGTATGTATGTACATTTCTTTGTCTCTCCTTATAAATTTGTTTACTAGTGTAAACAATTATTATCACCTGTCTTGATGAATCGTGTGGCAAAGATCCCATAAGGTATACTATATATAAGGCGATGAGCCACAATTGGTCATAAGTAATACGTTAGTATGTACTTAAGCACTTACACATTTACCTTACTTTTTGAGCTAAGATTTGATATAACAATATGAGGGTTCTGATTACTGGAGGAGGTGGCATTTATATAAAATTTACTTCTTGTTAATTTGAGAGAAACATTTTTCATAAGTTTAATGATTTGTGTTGTCTATTAAGATATGTGGATTTTATTCAGATAAGATAATTCAAGATGCGCTAATGGGCATTCCTGCATTCTTCATATTGCCAACAACACAAACAAGAATAACAAAAGAGAAGAAGAAGAAATTAAAACAAACAACAACAACAACTGTGCTAATAAGACTTGTCCCGTTGCTTGTTTCTTTCATGTATTCTTCCTGTCGCATCCCTTGCCTATTTTCTCTTACTTGCACTCATTTCCATGCTCTTTCTCTCATTCTCTCTCTCTCTATTTCTCTGCTTGTTTTTATCACACATTCTCTCTCTCTGTCTCTCTCTCTCTCTAAGTGTCTCTCTCGCAATTGCATGCGGCAATTATACGTACTTATGTTCGCTGCTGTTCGTTGTTCGCTCGTTTGTTTGTTTGAATGTTTGTGGGATATTTCTATATTATTATATGTGAATAGATATGTATGTGTGTGTGTGTGTGTGTGTGTGTGTGTGTGTGTGTGTGTGTGTGTGGTATGCCGCACTGACATTGGCGTTGTGTTATTGCGCCCACAACCCACCTCCCCTGCCCCCTTGCATTCTTGTTTCACTACTTCACTGTGTGTGATGAGATAAAAAAAAAAAGAAATCCCAAACTCATTAAAAAACAACAAAAATTGCTAACTACTTTTTTTGTATTTATTATTATTTTTGTTGTTTTTGTCACTTTATTTTACGAATTTTTTGTTGTTTTCCAAATTGGTAAACACTTTGTTTTTATAGTATTGTTATTTACAAAAATAAAAATAAAATGCCTGATTGTGCATATTTCTTTCGCCCTTTTACCTACTGCCACTGCTACTGTTAATTTGGTTTGGGAAAAAAAAACCCGGTAATGAGAGACAAAAATCTAAGAACATTAAAGAAATTATTTAATAAATTGTATTTTTTTAAATTTATTTATTTATTTTATTAATTTCTCTTAAATTTATAATTTTTGGTAAATTTTTTGTATTTATGTCTTTCATCAAGAAGTTGATGTTATCCAATAAGAAGAAGATGAAGATCAAGAGCGAGAATAATTGAAGAACCAGAAAATGTTAAGAGAGAAAACAACGACTACCATTGTTGTTGTCAGCGAAATGTTTTGGGTGCCAAGTGCCAACACCAAAAATGGAAAAAATCAATGGATGTCACCAGTCAACTTATAAAATAATAAAGAGAAATACACTATCTACAATAACAACTAGAACAACAATAACAATAACAAAGAGAACTTCTTAAAGAAGAAGATTCAAAATAATAATAATAAGAAGAAGAAAAAGTAACAGCAAAAGCAAAAGCATGTTACTAAATAAGTATAAAAACCAACAGCATAACATCACCAGCGCAATCATCATCAACATAACGTAATAATATTATTAAATTTAATATAAAATTAAATAAAAGAAATTTGCTTAGAAAAAAATGAATTACATAATTAATTTTATTTAATTTTATATTGTATAATTTTTGTTAAATTTGTATTAAAAATTGTTTTTTTTTTTTTAATTTAATTTTCAAAATTTCAAAATGAAAATATTTTATAAATTTAATATAAAATTAAATAAAAGTAATATTCTCAATAAATAAGTACATATAATATGTTTAATTTTATTTGTTTTAATTTTTTTTTTTTTTTATTTTTTTATATTTGATTTTATTATTATTATTATTGTTTATAATAACAATTATTTAAATTTATTTCTTTATTGTTCTCTGGTTCCCCCCAATACAATTAACAAGTTCTCTTGTTATAAAAAACTCTCTCGCTCTCTGATTTAACCCACCATCCTTACTCCCACTCCCACTCTCACTCTTGCACTCTTTCTCTTACTCTATACATATATGTACATATATAAGTATCATGCTATCTACTATCATCATGCTCTTTTAACTTTGTATTATGCCAACAAGGCATTTTGGTTTCGGTTCAGTTAAGTTTATACGTTTACACTCTCCACCTGCCTGCCAGCCTACCAGCCACCCTTCCTCTCTTCCTTCCTTCCTATCTAACAACCCACATTACTATTGCTTGCTTACTAGTATAAGCGGCTGACTGAATGTGACCGACGACTACAGTGAGTCGTTCGGGTGGTTTTTTGATGCTTCTCAATCCCATTCAGACAATACTCTCTCTCAGAATACAATATTGCTCTCTTATGCTTATGCTTGTGAATAGCTTTTGAACCTCAAATCTTCTCATAGTAGTAGTTTGTCTGTCGCTCGTCCCATGGTTTGTTAACTTATAAGACTTGAACACACACACACACACACACAAACAACAACAACAACAACAACAACAACGCACACACACACACACACACACACACACACACACACACACACAAGCAATCACGCACACGTATTTCTGCTGTTTTCGGCTTTTTGAAACCATTCTTCTTCTTCCTATGCTTCTATGATTGTAGTAATACCTCTGCATTTGATTCAGTGAGTCGACTCGACTCGACTCGACTCGAATCTCTTACACTTGCTTCTGCAAGAACTTTGCTAATGCTACTGAGCGGCTGCTGTACGTGCTGCTACTATTCCTACGGTTGTTCTTGCTGATGATGTTTTTGCTATTCTTATATGTAGTACTTATTCTTGCATTTGTTGTTGTATTCTTCGCTTTGATATTGTTGTTCATTGTTGGTGCTAAGTTTGTTGAGTTCTTGTGTTTTGTGTTTTATCTTTTATTTAATGCTAACTCAGGCTTTTTTTTGTTATTATTTTATCTCATTTATTTACTAATTATAGATTCTTGCACTTGGTTTCCAATTGATTTTGTTGTTTTTTTTTCTGTTTTCTGATTTTGTGTTGCCGCTTGTTGGCGCTCTGCCTCTCATACTCTGAATTCCATTCATTCATTCATTCATACATTCAATAATATTTAGTCTTCCTCTTCTGCTTAATAAACATTATTTACTTATTCGCTACTTGCTTTGTACTTGTTTGTAGTTATCGCGTTTATCTTTCTTTAGTTGTTGTTACTACTTACTCAGTTTAAATGCACACACAAGCACACACACACACACGCACGTACGCACGCACACACACAAACACACACACACACTCATTAACACTAACTCACTATGAAACACTTCAAATCACTTGACAAAACATTACCACACACAAAAAAAAAAAAAACCAACAAAAATACACAATTTCATCATTTCAAAGATTTAAAAAAAAAAAAAAAAACAAAAAACAAAATTAAAAATTATATAAAAATTGTTAAATTTTTGAATTATTTAAAATATTTATATATAAATAAAACAAAAAAAAATATAATATAAAATAAAATAAATTATTTTTATTTTATTTTGTACTATTATTTTTATTTAATTACTTTATGCCATGCGGCGATGATGGTTGACAGACAGCCGGCGGCTATTTACTTTTATGGTCTTTATTGCCGTTTTTGGCTTATTTATGCCGCTGCTGTTGTTTGCCTTCTTCTTAGACTTCAATCAACTCGTCGTCGTCTAAGTTTTCGATGTTATTTAGCTGATTTTAGTTGGTTGCCCTTTTACGCTCACGTTACGAGAACAACGCCGACGACAACGACAACAACCATTTTCGTTAACGTTTAACTGCCTTACTGTAACACGTAAAGGAAAACTTCATGCGGCATCAGTTAACCAAAAATCCAACTGCTGACTGGCGAGCTGGCGACGAGCAATAACAAACTACAAAACGATACAATAAATGCTAGTCAGTCAAGTAAGTGTAAATCCAATAAGAGTTCTTTAACCACGTTATAAATGCTCTTACTCTCTTGTCGATTGTATCTTTCTCTTCTAACTGCTTGTCTTATTCTCTTTTAATACACTTATTAACTCTCTTATTTATGTTTGCTGTTTGTTTAATGTTTTGTGCTTGAGGTGGTGAGAGGGAGAGTGGAGATTGATTTCATGTCGCTTGCCAACATTGAGAATAGGGAAATTTACTCAATGCACTTGTTTCAAATCGCATGCAATTGCTTTTCATATTTCAATATTAATATAACAGTGTATAACAGTTAAACGTTGTTTTATCGTCATATGTTCGAAAATATTTTTGAACTGTTTTTCAAAATCTTTGGACTCACATTTGTTGCATTGCATGTTATGATTTAAGTTTTCAATGATATCGTATTGAAATGTTGGTATGTTGTAATCTCATTTTATTGTCGAATGCAGTCAGTTGACTGATTACTATGTAGAAGAGATTTGTCCCGGTAAAAAAATCGAAAGCGGTTCATAGAAAATTTTTGATTGTTTTTAAATTTATACGATGAGCTTCAACATAAAATACACACCTAAGTTTCCGAACTTATTAATTCTATTATAACGAATTTATTTTTTGGAAAGACTACATTTTAACATTTTAGCCGAGTAAAATAAGGATACGAGGGGTACTATTTATATTTCGGGATCTGGCAACAGTAATGTCAATAGGCAAAACCAGAATAAAGTTTGACATTTTTTAGCATAAACGTGCTCACAATGTTTTGATGTACAAGTGCTATTTGCTTCGTTTACAGTGAGTTAAGAAAATCAATTTGGCCAAATAATGGAAATTTCAAGAGAAGGTTTTCATTGGATAATTTTTTACAACTTTCGACGTGGAATGTGTCGATGAACTCAGTTCTTTGAACGGCTATAAAGCACCATCAAAAACCACAGTATATCGCTGGCATTTTGAATTCAATCGTGGTCGCCGACGAATTCCGTGAAAGTCGTCCAAAATCGCTTGTTGTGGCACAAATCATCGATGCAGTGCATGAACTGATAATGCAAGATCGTCATGTGACATATCGTGAGATAGAGGCATCCTTGCACATTAGTTCCACTTCAATACATTCGATTTTGCATGAACACTAAAGGTGCAAGTATATCAGAGCCCAGACTTTGTTTTTTGTACTTTTTAAAGGGTTCCAAATCGTCACTGTCCCAATCACTATCTTCTTTCAGTGGTGATTTTTCAAGATTTCAAAACCCATGTGATGCACTTCAGTTAAGGAAATGCTGTCGCAGTCTTCAGATTGGAAGAAATGTTTAGATTGAATGCCTGTTATATGTTTCACCCTTTGCCATTTATCATCTAACACGGCAATTTCATCTTTAATTTCTACGAATATAAGGAAGATAATTTTAGAGAAACTGCATGCAAAATCATAGAATTCTTGGACATTGTTGATGATGGTTCTTCGGGAATCCTTTTATCAATTCAATTATATTGGATGATACAAATAATTGATACATTAGTTTCTGCTTCTGATATCTTAAAATTAGAAGTTTAGGCTTTCGCTACCTTTACAACTGAGTTATATAAGAGGGAATATTATAAGGGTAGATTTTATAGAAATTTCAATATCGAGTTACTGTGGGGAAAAATTTATCAAAACCCACCTAGGCTGATTTTGAAAACTTAAAACTAATACTTAAAACTAATACTTAAATCTAATAATGTCTAATAATATCGTTGATATGTGAATAAGTAGAGAACTTATCTACATCTATCATTGAAGTTTTGGTTGTGCGGCATTAGCCAGTTAACTACAAGTTCAAAATTGGGTTGGGTTGTTTATGTAAGTCTGTGATAGAGTGATACCATTGTAGGCTGAAAATCATTTCAAGCAATTTGTTTTACATAACCTGTAATTTGTTTAAATAGCTTCCAACTATATCCGCCCAAACTGGGGCTTGGAAAACTGTTTTAAAGACTTACATTTTGTTTTCAATATTCAAGCGTAAGTTTCTGTTTATAAAGGGGTACAAAATTCTAATGAAGAAGTTTACTTTATTAAAGATATAAGCGATGTGGTCCTTAAAAATGGTTTTTGGATCCAAGACAACTCTCGCTTTGTTCCCAGAGGATATCATTGTTATGGAGATTTATATGGCTAGTTGGCTTTAATATGGATTTCCGTTTCCTACTGAAGTAGATAGCTTCAGTTTTGTCCAGATTGATTATATTATCTTCCATTTAGTAAAGTAGTCATGAAGGGTTTCAAAAGCAATCTGCAATTTAATAAAGATGTCCCATACTAATAGTCCAGAGCAAGAAATTACAGTCTTATAATTAGTGAAAATGTAGGCAGAGCAACTATAGATGCCTACTAAGGGCAGCCTGCATGCAGACAGTTTGATGCAGAATGCGCAAAGCCAATATGAACTGCAAACGAATGGTCGCTTTAAAAGTTCTGCACAATTTTTATCATTGTCATTGACATATGTCATTTTGAGCATAAGCCTATTGTGCCACAAGGAGTCGAATTGATCTTTGATGTTCACGAGAATAATGCTTGCGTAGTTCGCACATTGAAATTATTGTTTAACGATTTTCTTGATAATGATGAGCGGATTGCATGTAAATATTGACAATGTACAATAATAAGTAAGTTGATCGTTTATCGATGGAATGTGATTGAATAGTTCAGCAATAATTCTCCAATGAGTGGGCAAAGACTTCCAATTTTATTACATGAACCCAACTATAACCCAACTCTTAGGCAATAATATTGTACATCTATGAATCGCATGATACTATAAATAGAATTAAAAACTTTAATATAATTTCTACTTTATTTATATATTTTTTTTTTTTTTTTGAATCAAATTGCTTTGCTTTAAATGTCATCAGAAATCTTTCATATCAAAAAGTAAATTTATTTCATCACTTTTATTTCAAAATTATCAGTATACACTTACAAATTAAAAAAAATGAGTTTTAAGCAACAAATAATTAAAAACTATATGAAAGCATTGCCGACAACTGTACGTCGACTTAGAACTTGGACTGCAAAAAGTGAGGGCGAGGAGAAGTTGTATGAGCGCAAAAGGGAGTGGGACACGGCGAGCATTAAGGTATGTAATTGGTCGAAAAATAACGTTTTAGATATTATCTGCAAATGAGACAACTTCTCTTCTCAGAGCTGTAACTTGGCCAGTACTGTATTCAACAGAAGTAGATTTGACGACACAGTTAAAAGATTCGTTACACGCCAAGAACAGAGGCCACAACAACAGCAGACAGAATTGATCAATTCTGGATTTGGTGCAATTATAAATAGACCAATTAGACAAAATTTAGAGCGCAGGGGGGAAGTTGGTAATATATCAATGGCACAATTCTGCAGGAAAAATCAAAATTCTAGTTTTGATTACATGCATCAAAATCAAAAGATTCCCAGTGGATCTCAAAGGGTGATACAATCAACTCCTACAAGGAAGTCAGCTCTAAAATTTCAGACAATAGTAAAACCTCCTAAGTCTATAATAAAACCGCCAAATATCAACAGTAAACTCAAAATTCCACATTCCATAACAAAATCTGCGGTCGCAACAATAAAATCAAAAGAAAAATCACAAGCATCGACAACAGAATCAAGAACCGTTAAATCGCAAAAACACAATTTCAAAAAGCCATCCGTTCTTCAATTTACATATCCAAAATCCTCATATTCTTCGGAAAAAACCGTTGCTGCAGCAGAAAAATCTACTAGCAAGGTTAAGCCCAAGAAGTCCGTGACAAAAGCTAATACTCAGAAAAAAACCTCCGGAGTTAGATTACCAAATGAGATGGAGAAAAGACACTCCTATTACAAATATCAAAGTAAATTTTGAGTGGCAAAGACTAGAACGTTGAGATTGGTATTGAGATTGGTATGCATTAAAAAGACTAAAAAAGTTGCTAATCTATGATGTATAAATAACTAAATGGCTAAGTATGTTTTATCTCTCACAGGGAATTGTTTGTTTGGAAGCGAATATTACAACTTTGATGAATTCTACATGATAAGCCGACATCGGCCGAATTAACCGTTAATTCATATTCTACAATATATTTATAATGATTGGCTTAGTGAATCATCATTTGGAATGTGTTGACTGCAACCTTAGAATTTGTAACTACAATATATAGTAAAGAAGTCTGCTCTCATAATATCAAATTTATCAAGTTTTCTTATATTCCTTATATTTATTGTTCTTTACTTAGACATGCGATGGATAAAAACTGCAATTAGCAGTTGTCCTACAAAATTTCCGTATTTTTTAATTTGGCAATAAATATTCTTGTGTGATTCATAGTTTCAGTTTGTAATGTAATAACAAAAAAAAAAAAAAAAAAAAAAAAAAACCATTAAGAACAGCAAAATATAATGAAGTGTTTTTATGTTCTTACTTCACAATAAACAGAATAAATATTGTATGTAATTTCAACTAGACTCTTATTTTTTTCTTTATGCTCAGAACATCTTCTGAATTTAACTTGCTCAAAGTATAATATGAAAATATGATCAGCATGTGAAAACTAATTGATCGCATGCATTTTGAAAACTACTAAAATCTATTAAGCTTATTCAATATTTGGTATAAAAATTCCCTTGATGGACATCCTAATAAATTTTTATCAAATTATATGGCAAATTATTATTTTTTCGAGGCACAATTTTGTAATAAGGCAAATCAAAGAATTAATATAGTAAATCAAGTGTTTTTATGTAAATACATCAAAACTCACTCATACGAAGTACAATTCCTTATGGTCTCATTTACAATTCAATCAATCCATTTTTATCATTTTTATATGAGTTATGATACCCAAGTAGTGAATGTCATCTGTGGTCTGCATCTGCATCTACACATAACATTATTAACTAGTAATACTAATATTATACATGTAAATTAGATGTAGAAAAATAAAAAAGTTATGTGCCTCACCTACTCGTTTATAAGCAAACTATTGAAGTTAAACTGCTGAACAAAATGGTAGGAATCAAGTTTTAAAATAATAACCAAAGTTGTGTTCTATATTAAGTATTATTCATTTATTTCATTATTTATTAGTGGCTTATGACAACTAAGATGAGATACAAATATTCGTGTGTCTACCGTGTTTAAATATCGTGTAAATAAAGACACAAAAACATGTTGTTGATTTTGCTGGATGATTTGAACTTTTTCTTTGGCGCTGATGATTCTTTGGCAAAATCTACAATTATAGGGATTTTTTCTAAACCAAGATTAAGAATATTGTTTTGTATCTGCTTCAGATGAATATAAATATAGTGTTTTGTGAATAAACGAAATAATTTTATGAATTATCATTTGTAGAACAAATTTTGTACTCATGCTACAATAATAAATAACATGCGGTTTTAAATGAATCTATTGTTGAATACGCAGATGTAATTGTTTAAGCCACTCGGTTTTATCCAGCGGTATGTGAGGCAATCAAAATTGGTTTAACTATGTAATATTGAACGTACATAACTTAATAAGAAAAAAAATCATTTTTATACTCTTCACGCAGTGAATAGTATTATTTTATTTGTCATGAAGTTTGTAACACACAGAAGGAGATATCGGAGACCTCATAAAGTATATATTCTTGATCAGCGCGACGAGACGAGTCTGTCCATCTATTTGTCTGTATGTATGCAAACTAGTCCCTCAAATTTTGAGCGAGAGAGCTTAAACTTTGCACGAAGCAAAGTCGGAATCAGCCAAATCGGTACCCCCCATACAAACCGGAATCCAAATGAAAGTTCCTATTTGAAAAACTTTTTTGGTTTTCATACTATCGACTTGAAATATGAACACTCTAAGTTTCTGACCCATATCCACCAACCATATAAATTTCAAGACCCTCGGACTACTAGAGGGGGTACCACTCATACAAACCGGGATCCAAATGAAAGTTCTAGTTAGAAAAACTTTTTTGTTTTTTTTTTACTATGAAACTGAAATTGGGACACTATAAGTGTCTGACTCGTATCCACCAACCTTATAAATTTCAAGACTCTCAGACTACTAGAAAGGGGCGTGAAGAGTATTACAACTTCGACTTAGCCAAAGTTAGTCTTTTTTTATATTTTCTATGTGCTTTCTTTCCTGCCAGGGGGGGTGCAAGTGCACCCCTGCACCTATCAGCCAGCGCCCATGCCCGTACCATATTTTTTGGAGAATATAGTTTGGAAGTAATCTCTTTAACTCACATCCTATTGCCACTGATAGTAACGTTACTGTGTAAATTTATTTTATCAAATACTGAACGCATCTCCAAATCTCTATGTAGGGTAGTGTTGCGGACAAACCATGGGGTTTCTATGTTGCTTACGGCAGTTATACGTCAAATTTATATGGCGTAAATCCAAGGTGTTTCCAGTTTTTGCCCCTTAATAAATCTTTTGTTTTCTAACGAAACTTTACTAAATGGACTTAGCAGTCAGTTTAATTTCCTCAACTTTGCGTAGCCATGATAGATTTGACATGTGCATACAGGTGAGACATTTGTCTATAATTAGGCCAAGGTATTAGACTTGGTCAACCTTTGCAATGATCTCTGAGCCGAATGCGATATCTAAACAAATACCCCGACTCAGTGAGAAAGCACTATTGAAAAATTTGCTTGAGTTGATGGCGCTTGGACCAATCATGGATATGCTCCGGATAATTGTTATTCACATCTACTGTTTCTGTGGGCGAGCCAGAATTGTACATCTGCATATGTTGCGAGCAAGGCGTTATAATCGTTTAAGGTCGCCATGTCTCCAGTAAATACTGTATGCAGTACACTGCCTTGTGTCAATGGACATCTGTAACTCCCAAGTAGAAGCAGCGGTCTAAGAGATAAATTTTAAGCAATAAAAAATGTTTTCCTGGGAGTATGCTTTTGATCTTAGAAAGTAGACCGTCTGTCCATACTTTGTCAAAGGCTTACTTAACATCCAAAAAAACAGATGAGCAATATTGCTTAATCTCAAACGCAGTGAGAGTGTTGTAGACAACTTGACCTTGGTTACCCTGGCGTGCCATGCTGAGCCCTACAACCAAATGACTTCCTTGATGCATTGCACTTCCAACAATCTACTCAAAAATATATTTATACACAAATATTGCTAATATTGTAGTTAATAAATAAACCTGGTATTGTTTCAACAGAAAATTTTTTTTTTTTTAATTATCAAGAGGAGGGAAGTACAAAATTTAGCGTTGCAATGTGTAGAAGTCTTAAAATATTATATTATTGTTCGTTGCATGTCCGTGACGTGTACAGTGTTTATAACACAAAAACCCTTTAACATATTTGACTCAATGAAACTAAACTGGAATTTTGTTTTTCTCTTGGTGTTCTTGTGCGAAGAGGACATTTCCGTGTTACTTAATGTAATTTGAAAAGATTATCGTAATCAATAATCTTGTTGCCATTTTCGTCAACATTGAATTCTTGACGTCGCATATTGGAGAAAGATTTCGAAAATCTGGTTTCTAGGAGCGGATCCAGCAGAAGTTCTCGTCCATCAAAAAAATTAACTAGTGAACGTCCTCCAGTCAAATTTTTCTTACCAGTAGTCATTTCTTTTGGCTCAGAAGTTAGCATATCGATGTGATTTTGAAGACTTTCCGGATTTTCTAACAATTTACTTGCCTGATTTTTTGATTCATCGGCAGTCAAAACGTCTTTGGTAGCAATTTGCTTGTTTTCCAAAGCTGGATCTTCTTCTTTGTTCGCTTGTTTAAACAATAGAAACATTTTTAAAATCAGTAAATCAGTTATGTATTTGTGTAAGTTGTGTTAAATGAATTTATAGACTTTTTTGGAAAATATGTGTTTTTTCTTCGAATTGAAAGACTGAGTTATTATAAATGAAAATTGTATTAGATCAACTTTGCAAAGACTCCTTTGATTTTGAAAATTATTTCATGTCAAATTTTCTACAGACTTACGACGTACTTGTTCCAACCGTCAAAGCTTGTGAATGCTGAATTCAATGATTCAAAAGTGTCAATGAACGCGAAAATCTACCAGAAATATTTGATGTCAAATTGCAAGAATTATTGGTGCAGACGATGCATAGACACAAAAAATGAGGGCAAAGCAATTGAAATATACTCAGAAAGTTTTTTCCAATACCCTAAGAGCCATGGAAAATATACGAAAAGTTAGAAAATGGGATTCACACGAACTGAGCGAACAACTGGTGAAAATGCTGCTTCAACGTCACCAAAGAAAGAGTTGTAACTGGCAATAAAAAAATTTATTTATTTTAAGAATCTTAAACGCACAAAATCGTGAATAACGGAAGGACAACCATCAGTACCGAGTGCAAGACAGAATCGCTTCGTGAAGAACACATTACTGTGTGTGTGGTGGGATCAGAAGATTATTGTAGAGCACTACGAGGAGCTTCTCAAGTCTATTGAAACAGTTAATACCAACCACTATCGGCAATAATTGATTAATTTGAACCATGCGTTGATCGAAAAACGGTCACAATGGGCCAAAAGATATGGTCAAGTCATTTTCGCTCCTGGACCAATTTAGTCAAAGACATCATTTCCGGCCGCTTACGTCACCCGCCGTATTCACCCGACATGACTCCTTCAGATTACCATTTGTTTTCATCAATAGAACTCGCACTAGCTGAGTGGCATTACACAAAATCCGATGAAGTGGAAGAATGGTTTGGTGAATGGATTTCAATGAACAATGAAACTTTTTTTCGGAATGGCATCAATAAATTGCCTGAAAGATGATTAAAATGTGTATAAAGTGGGGACCTTTGGCCATTATTCCTAAATTATTTTGCATTTAAAAAAACGACAACATTTTATATATTTTTCACACAGTGAATAATATTATAAGTTTGTCATGAAGTTTGTAACACACACAAGAAGACATCGGAGACCCCATAAAGTATATATATCCTTGATCAGTGCGATGAGATTAGCTGATTTTGCCATTTCCGGCTGTCCATCTGTCCGTCTGTTTATCTGACTGCATGTATGCAAAGTAAAGAGCTGAAATTTTGCACGAAGGCTTTTTTTCACCATACGCAATACATTTGTCGGAATCAGCTGAATCGGACCAGTTGGTGGGGTACTTGCCATACAAACACAGATCCAAATTCATGTTATCATTATCAAAATTTTTTTGGTTTTTGAATTATAGACTTGAAATTTGGTCACTAAAGGTGTCTGACCAATATCCGGCAACTATGTATTTAAATTTCAAGACCCTCGGTACACTTAGAGGGGTACCTACCATACAAATCCAGATTCAAATACATCTTCTTATTAGAAAAACTTTTTTGTGTTCTGTAATATGGAAGTGAAATTCGAACACTTAAGTATTTGAATCATATCCACCAACTGTGTTAATTTCAAGACCCTCGGTACACTTAGAGGGGTACCTCCAATACAAACCAATATACAAATACATCTTCTTATTAGAAATACTGTTTTGTCTATGGTTGGTTGGTTACTGTGGCTGATTTGTATAATCCACTAACAAGCCGCAATTAGCACCTTAGTGCCATTTTGGTACCACTTCCTCGCCGAACACAATCAGTGTAACTAAACCCATCCCGTGGAGTTTAGGTATTTCAGAAGGTCACCCGGACATGTAACCGAATAGTCCGTGAGGTTTTCGAAAAAGTAACGGCCCAGGAACTTATTCCTAGCTCTTGTCAGTGCTGGACATTTATATAGAAAGTGTGTGAGTGATTCGTTTTCCTCCACGTCACCACAACTCCTACAATGACTCCTGTGTGCGATACCTAGTCTCACCGCGTGAGTTCCAACACACTAATGACCAGTAAGAACCGCTGTGAGCCTTGCGGTATCTATACGTCTTCTGTTGATTAGTCTGAAAGAACTATTTTCGTTGTACCTAGGCCAGGTAGCACGCGGCACCCTGCAAGATTCGAGATCTTTCCACCTCTTGTTTGCCAGCCGAAGGAAAAACAGGAAGTTACTTCTTCTTACAACCGCCAGTGGAATCGGAACTTGTTCCGCCAGCGATGAATCAAGAGATGCACCAAAGCGAACTAGTTCGTCAATGTTTCTATGGCCGGGAACCCATAAGAGAGTGATATCCGCTCTACGACTTAGCTCGCTTATCGCCATCCTGCATTCCCCCACGAGCTTGGACTTCACAACGGTGGATTGCAAGGCTTTGAGTCTGTCAACGAAAATAGCTATCTTACGAACTTCCGGTACATTATTCACCGTCAGCCGGCATGCCTCCCTAATGGCCAGAACCTCTGCCTGAAATACCGTGGCTGCGTTGGGTAGGCCAAAGGAATGGTTTAAGTTTAACTGCACCCACTCCACATTCCATCTTTGAACCATCCGTGTAGATTGAGACATCAAAGTCGCTCTGAAAACTGTTATCTTTCCATTCCATCCTGGTTGGAAACTTTACCTTGAAGTTGCTATCAAAGCTGTTATATGCAACTATGTAGTCGGTTGTTTCATTGAAAATAGGGTTTTGGACCGATCCTAGAACCTTACTGTGTCCATACGGTCGTTCTGACCAGCAACCAGCCTTACCGCGCTGTTGCAGACAATGTTTTCAATATGGAGGTCAATGGGAAGAAGATATAGCAGTATGTTCAGGGCTGCCGTGGGACACATGTGCATGGCTTCTGCCCGTAACTCTATATTTGATTTCCAATTGAGTTTTGCGTCCAGCATAACTCCTAAGTATTTGGCCTTATCCGAAAGATGAAGCTGTTGTCTGTTCAGAGTAGGAAGGCAGAAAGTCATCCTTGTGAAGAGTATCAGTTCTGTCTTGCTCGGGTTAACATTAACGGGTCCACATCCTGTAGCCCATTTTAACAGTTTTCCCAGAGCTCCTTGCATGATGTTGACCCCGCTTAACAAGATTTCGTTGTTTTCCTGGATCGTAACACCACCTGTATGGTATAATATTTTCAAATACTTTTAGTTGAACTTTTTTTGAAAAAGATGCTAATATCTTTATTATAAAGAGTTAATTGGTAAAACTACAAGAATAAAACCACAATAATCCATTATTCAACTTACTGGAAGTAGGTTCTTGGCTTCCTGTATGAGAAGAGCTTCCTGTTGACCTTGTGGTGAACCCTCTATACCGATGAGAACTTAATATTTGGGTCGTGGAACTGCTTAACATGCACACGGCGAGTCTTATTGGCAGGAATCTATCTCTCTACTCTAATGATTTGCATTGAATGGGCATATCACGATAGCACTGTGTGACTGTGACTGCACCTGCAACGGTCAAATCATGGTATTCACGGTACATGTTGTGGGTACTAGAACATGACTCGTAGCGAAGCCAAATACCAATATTTTTGATTTTTATGGGAGAAGTCTCATAAACTTGCTTAAGGGAAATAATTTCACCAGTAATTTTCCTGAATTTTTTCAACTGACGAAGGAAGTACCAGAAGTGAGACTTAGCAACAATGTTGTCAGGTGGAGTTTGTAGCTCCGACTCCGTTGGCAAGTTGCTGCCAATAACCTCGTATTCCTTCAACTGTCCCTTGGCATTCATGTTGAAGCGCTAGTAAAAATTATTTACTCAATTGGTGCGCTTTTTAACTTAGTAGATAAAGTAACGAAGTATGAAAAGCTACCCACAGATGGAGTGATGAAGCTTTTTTCAAAAGTCTTAAAACATATTAAGCTTAAAGCTATTCCTTTCATATCCTTTGATTAAGAAGAGAAAAAGCCTTTGTTTTGTTTTTTGTTTTAAAGTGAAAGAAGAGTTTTTTTGTTTTATTTATAAGTATTTGTTAGTTGTATGCATAATAAATTTGTCTTTGCCAGTTTATTTGTTTTTGTTTTTTGTTATTTATTTAATTTTTTTTTTTTGTTTTATCATTTTTATTAAGTTTTTTTTTTTGTGTTTTTTTTTTTTTTTTTTGTAAATTAATAAATGTTTTTGTTTTTCTGTAGTTTTGGGATCTGTTAGTTAATTAAGTTCATGTGAAGGATATTAAAAAAAATTTGCTGCGCGAAGTTTGTAAAAAGAGAAAAAATGTATTTAATTTTTTAAACTTTTTTTTTTATCTTCTTTTTTTTTTTTTTTTGTTTTTGGTTTCAACGCAAAATTGAGCAAGATTGTTGCATAATTTTTTTTTGTTTTCAATATTTTATTATTCTTTATTGCTTATCTAATATGCATGTGTTGCTTAATGAATTATTTCTGCTTGAATGCTTGATTTAATTTAATAATTTTTTTTAATTAATTTTTTTTTTAAATCCTTCAATTAAATTTTTGTAAGCATAAAAGATTTTGAAAGTTTTTTTTTTTATTTACGTTTAGTCATTCGTTTGGTTTTTTTTTTTTATTTATTTTTGTTTTAATTATATGAGTCATTATGAATTTATATGCCCTGCACTTTTAGTTAAGAAAACAATAAACTATTTTTAAATATATTAAATATAATTAATATAATTAAATAAGCAATTTATAAATGGTAAAAAATGAAGAAAAATACAAGTTTCTCTGTATACATTTTCTCATATTTTAGATTCTGAGGCAGTCCTCATGAACACATGCCAGGAGTCATCTAAAATTGAATGGATATGTAATGAAGAAAATGTATATCTTATCTATTTGTGTATCTTTTTCTATCAGGGATATCATGTTGACAAATATAAATATTTGTATATAGTCTTCTATGCAGATAATAGTTTGTTATTACCAATCGGAATACTAGTTAAATAGTCATAGCCATATTAGTTTTTAAGAAATGTTGAAACTATTCATTTGTATAGAAATGTATATTGAATTAATGAAAGAATGCCAATCGAAAGAATATATTTTAAGAACTAATAATGAGACTAAGTCTGTGGATAACAGATGGGAGTCAGATATTTTTATCAGCAAAACCAAGTTTTTGTAAAGAGAACAAATTTTCCATTTCTCAAGTAAAACAATCCCAAGCTATGTTATCATAAAAGAGCAGGGCATCTGATAATCGTGTAAAGACAATTATAATCTCTGTGTTTTATTTTTTTTTTTTTTCACTTCACTTGTGACTCAATATATCAATTTAATTTATATGCATGTCTTATATATACATTTGTATATATTTGTATATAAGTAGTATGTATGAAATTTCTTAATAATTTTTATTTATTTTGTTTTTTTAAGTTTAATAAAATTTTGCTAAAATTCTTTGTAAATAAATTTGAAATGTTTTTTTTTTTTTGTTTTAATTTTTATGATTCTTATCTTTCTTTGCCATAATATTTGTCCATATCTTCTTTTCTTTTTAAATTTAATTATTTTTATATATTTTTTTTAATATTATCTATGAATATATATATTTTTTTTATGTATATATAATTAATTTCTTTGTTTTTTTTTTTTATTTTATTGTATTGTTTTAAATAAATTTTAAAGTTAAGTTTTAACTACAAGTTATTATTGCCAGTTTCGATAAGAAAATATTTATGATATTTGTGTTGTTTCTTTTTGTTTTTTATTTTATTTTATATATTCTTTTTTATTTTTACAATTTTATAAATTTTTATTTTGTATTTTATTGTATTCAATTTTATTTTTAGCTTTGTTTGCTTTTTAATTAATTTATGGTTCAATATAACCCTCATACTACTAGCCTAATATATCATGGGGTCAATCAGTGACCATATATAATTATTATAATAGAAAAACAAAATAAATATAATATAATAAAAAATAAAATTGCATATAAACAAATTATGATGAATTCAGATTTCTATTAAAATTCTATGTAAATATTTTACATAAGAAAATTATGAAATCTGTAGAAATTATGTGTATGTAGTTGCAAAACTATAAATAATATTTATAAAGATCGAGGGAAAGTAAATATTTTTTTTTTTTTTTTATTATCACTTTCTCAGAAAATCTAATTTATTTGAAGCTTTCAGCATTTAAAATAAATTTTCATACTATAACTTCAAAACTGCAACCCATTTCATTTAACTATCTTTTATTTTTTAGTTTGTAATAGGAAACCTTAATCAATAAAATGAAATTGAATCTGCATCAGAATTCAGGCTCGGATATATTTACTAATTTTTGAATCATCATCACCATCACCGTTTTATTTAGAATCAAGAAGAAACTGATCCATAAGCCTGTGACTCATGCACTGCACTGCTTATTTATGTCTAGAATTATTATAGCATTCTGATTTAAATGCCTGGTCCTTAAGAGAGAGAGAGAGAGAAAGGAGACAGAGAGAGAGAGAGAGAGTGGCATAGGGACACAAGTATGTACATCTCTATCAGACATTTCAGCTTAATTTTGAAGGAAACTCTACTGCTCTCATCCACATCTCTGTCAATGTATGAGGGTTAAATTTCTTTTTCTTAATTATTGTAAAATAACTATATATTTCTTCTGTAATTGTCTTTAAACTTTAATACATATATAATTTTTTTTGTTTTTTTTTTTTTGTTTGGTTGTTTGTTATAGAAATTTTAGTAAAGTTTTTTATTTTATTTTTCTTATGATAAAAAATGTTCGGCTGCAGTCCAAATTTTGTTGTTGTTGTTTAAGAAACTTTTTATTTTTAGGGATTAATTTTGTCTTCATTAATAAATATTTGTATTTATTATTTTTTAATGTTTTTTTTTCTTTTTTTAATGATACTATAATGTAAATTTAAATTGTTGTTGTTGTTGTTGTTGTTGTTGTTGTTGTATTTACTGTTGTCGTTTTTATTAAATAATTTTTCATATATAGTAGAATATTATTTTTTGTATTATTTTAATTCTACTTTAATATTTTTTTCTTCCATTTATTTAGTTTTTCTTTTTATTTTTTATTCATTTTATATAATTTTATTTGTTGTTTAGAAAGATTGCTTGTTGTGTTTTTATTTATGTATAGAAATATCTTATTTTTGTTTTTATTTTTATTTATTTTTTTTTTTTTATTTTTAATAATATTTATTTGTATTTGTTTTTGGTTTTTTTTTTCGTAATTAATTTGTTTTTTTATATACGATATTTGTTAAGTTTTTGTAAAAAACAGTTAGTTTTGTTATTTTTAGTTTGGCTGAGATTTGAAATTGATTTATTTTATATTATTTAATTATTTTATTTCAAAAATATCTATTGATTTTGTAATTGTTTTTAATACTCAAAGTATATATAATCAAAATGCTATTGAAATTCTTTATACTCTGATACTCCTTAAGTAGAGAAGGGACTCCAACTATATAGTATGGTATAATGTAATGAATTCAGGACCTCTTTAACAACAGTTATTATTTTGTCATAGTATGAGGAAAACCTTCTCTTGGCTCATATAGTTTGATTTTGAAAAATAAATTAACTGAAGTTGTAATACTCTTCACGCATCTTTTATATATTCTAATTTATTGTTTTCAGTTAATGTTTTGCATGGAAGAGGAGTAGTCCGAGGGTCTTGAAATGGTTGGTGGATGTGAATCAGATAATTATAGTGTCCATTGTCCAAAATTTCAGTTTCATAGTAAAGAAAAGAAAAAAGTTTTTCTAATAATAAGATGAATTTGAATCTGTGTTTGTATGGAAGGTACCTCTTCTAGTGATCCGAGGTTCTTGAAATTTATATGGTTAGGGGATATGGGTCAGGCACTTTTAGTGTTCAAATTTTGAGTCGATAGTACGAAAAAAAAAATATATATATTTTTTCTAATAAGAACATGAATTTGGCTATGGGTTTGTATAGGGGTAACCAACCCCCATCACCCTCCCCACCTTAATAGTGGTCCGATTCACTTTATTCTGATAAATGTATTGCGACATGATAAAAAGAAAGCTTTGTGTAAACAGTTTCAGCTTTCTAGTTCAAAAACTGAAGGACTATTTTGCATACAAACAGGCGGACAGAAGGACAGTTGGACAGACGATGTATGTTACAAACTTCATGACAAACTTATAATACTATTCACTGCATGAAGAGTGTAAAAATTAATTATAAAATTTATGAAAAATTCTCTTACTAATTCGTTGTTTCCTTTTTTACACTAGACGACTACTACTACTATGAGTCTAAAAATGTCTCATATGATTTTTGACAAATTCCAATAACATTTCAATTATGTACAATATAAGTACAATATAAGAGTATAATAAAGTCCTGTTCAGACTATGAAATATGCATATCTCATATAAGATTTTATAGATTCTCATTCAAGAAAACTGTTACGAATATATTAATCATGTAATGGGTATTTATTAGGCAGCTTTTGAGGGCAGCTTACTTATCATTAATATCACTTACGTGATATGATGTGATACATTTTTTGGTTGTTTTGTTGTGTTTTGAAAACACATACCTATTACATTGTCTAAACAGGTTAGAAGAAACAGAGAGATAGAAATAGAGAGAGAGAGAGAGAGAGAGAGAGAGGAAGAGGGGTGGGGAGAGGGGGAGGGGGGGAGAAAGAGGTTGTCATTTATTTTCAATTAAGTTTTTAGAAAATTTAATACAAATCTTTAAATATTTTCTTAGTTTTTTTTTTTTCTTCTTTTTTATATCAAATATTTTCAGTTAAATAGAAATGATTCAAGTCAAGTCAAGTTGAGTTGAGTTGAGTTATTTTGAGTTCAGTTGTGTTGAATTAAGTAGGAGATTTTTCAGTACAGATACAATTCTTATTCTTATTTTCTTCCAAATTTTTTTTTTTTTTTTTTTTTGTATGGTTGTTGTGTCTTTTTTTGTTCTTTAAGTAAACATCAATGCATTGCATGAGAAAATCAACTACAACTCTGGGACGGCATACAAACTACACAAGAAAACACAAAGATTTATGAATTTTATAATAGTATATAGTATAAATATAAATTTAACAATAACATTTTTGCTAAATATTCTTCTAACTATTTTGTTTTTTAACCGTCATTCATTTCATTTCATTTCTCTTTTTTTTCGTTTGTTTTTTTCTTATTTTTCTATTATATATATTTTATGTATCAATCATTTAATCAATCGTTCAAAGGCAAAAGCAGCATTTCACATTTCTCATTATATTTTATAATACTATGTACGAGTATATACTCGTATTAAACCTTAACTTTAGCTCTGCTTAATTTTTATTTTCAATAACAATACATTTTCTTTATCATTATCATCATCTTCTTCTTCTTCGTCTATTCTCTATAAATCATTGTTGTATTCATTTATTTTTCGATCATAAGCTTTCTCTATGTAAAGTAACTACTTCGATCCTCTTCTTTATATATATTTTTTAAGGCAAACGTAAACGCTTTAATCGCAAATGTTTTGGTTTCTCTTTAGTTTCTCTCATTTATACCTTTCAACACGCACATAGTGAGTGTACCAATTATTCAGTAGTATTATATTTGCTATAAGATCCATTCCAGGCTAAATGGTTACTTAGATAAGCATTAACATTATCGCAATGTGGGTCAAGAAGACTCCACTGGATAAGCTTTCATTCATCATCCACATAAAATCAGTGATTCATTTGGATTATAAGATATTGAGTTAGTTAACTTAGTGTTAACGAAGTGTAATATTGAACCATGATTATTGACTTTGTGTGGCTTCAATTGAAATAAATGCACTGGGAATCAAATTATCAAATGATGGTTTCGCAGCTTTTATGTTAAAATCTTTTGGTCAATGGAAGAACTCAGTATCATTTCCTAAATCGATTTCGATTTTCTCTACATACAAAATTTATAAAACATACCCAATAACAATTGGACTATATATTTATATTTAATATATTGGAGTAGCTTGCTCAGCTGGGTGTGTGAAAGGTATATGCGATATGTTTGTTTTCGGTGCAATTCCGAAATTAATATCTTTCTGTTTTAATTTCTTTCCATTTTAATTTTCCTTATAAATTACTTTATTATTTGCTATTCCTCTTTCAATCTACAAAAAAAAAAAAAAAAAAATGTTTATCTCTTTTTCTTCTTATTTCTTTCTTTGTGTATAAATATTTTTATTTTTAATTTGAATAAAATTTTTTTTATTACTTTATATTTTCATTGCTACCATGTAGTAAATTAGTTTAATGAGAGTTAAATTTTTTAATTGAAACAATTTTTTTACATTTATTTCAATGTAATTGAATTGTTTTTTTTTTATATTATTATTATTATAATTATGAATTAATTTTATAAATGTTTTAATTTATTTTTTTTTTTTTGTTATTTATTAAATTTAATTTTAATATAATATTTTGTTTTTATTTACTTGAAATCACAGTCCGTATGTGAGAAAGACTTTTTATGTATTTATGTACTTGACAATTATGTATATATAACAATTATGTATACCTATATAACAAATATATATATGTGTATATATATATATATATATATATTTATGTATATAAGTAAATATATTATTTTTGTTTTTTTTTTGTTTTTGATATAAATAAATAATTGATGATTTTATGTTTTTTCTTTTGTTATATATATGAAATTGCCATTACTATTTAATTAAGTTTTTAATTTATTTGCAAAGGAAACACAATTAAAAAATATTTATATATTTTTTAAACATTTTATTTACATTTTTTTTTTGGATTTCTTTTTTTTATTTTTCATTATATCAAAATGTGAGAATAGTATCTTGTAAACCATATAAACTTTGAACAAAATATAATAATCTTCAAGAGATCAAAATACTTGGTAGTATAGGAGTTGCCATTTAAGCTCATTCCTGGAATTCGTGTCTGAGTAAACATCAAAAATCATCACAATTGTTATTTTTGTAAAAGTTCGATTCAGAATCAATAAAAAAAATTGAATCACTGGATTACCAAGTCAGGTCTTTCCCGAATATACACGCATATATGAGAAAGAAGTTTGATTTAGATTGAATTTAAAATTGGATCAGTAGATTACAAAGTTTGGTCCTTTTGGAACTCAATATCATTATTAATGATTATTAGAGACCAGTAGTACTCTAGAAATACATACTATATATGCTGTGGTTGGAGTAATTCCAATTGTTTGAGTTGGACTTTAAGCTGTTTAACATTCTGTTAGTATTTTAGTTTAGTTTTTTTGCTGAGCTGCTAATAGGAAGCTGCAATTTGAAGTTTTTTCTGTCTAAGTTTTATGTGTGTATTCCATTAGTTTGTTTTACTATATTTTTGTTTATATCTTAAAGTTTGCATATTGATCCGTAAGCATAGATCAGGATTACTCTTTTTCCTTACCAGGCATTTCAGTATACTTATATTATGAAATTTTTTTCATTGTTTCGTATACTATTCTTATTAAACATTTGCATAGTTGCTTGGATTTATAATAATTCTGAAGATTAGAGTGATTTATATGTAAAAGCTTCGCTACCTGACATAGCAGTTACATACATATTATGTATGACTCTGAGGTGGCAGCATTTGAGATTGAAAGTAATGCAAGGGAATCTTGGAAATTTACTATAAAAACTAAAAAAAAAAAAAATTAAACCAATTTTATATGGCCTACAAGATAAATACATTGATAATAAATTTCCTCGTGATTGTAGTATAAATGATGAATTCATATAAAGTTTTCTCTGCTTTATTTCTTTATATTAATTATAATTTTCCTTCAATGAATTAAGAAATAATTATTTATTTTTTTTTTTTAATTATTTTTGTTTTTTTTTTCGTTTTTCCAGTTTTAATTTTTTATTATAATTAAAAAAAAAAAAAAAAAAAATTGTTTTTATATATTTTTGTATATATCTTTTTGTTTATTAATTTGTTTTTTATTTGCTTAATTGAAATATTGATTAATTATATTTTTTAATAAATTGAAGAATTTTATTTATCTATTATATCTATTGCTCCACTAAAGCTAAAGATAAGATTTGTTGTGTTATTTAATTCATTTATATTTTTATTAATTTTTTTTTGTTTTTTTTTTGTTTTTTTGTTTAAATTGAAAATGTAATTTTTTATTAATTTGATTTGTTTGTTTGTTTTATATTTGAAATGAATTAATTTACTTTTTTTATACATATATTATTTTTTTTATTTTTATTAATTATTCTTTTTGTTTTTATTTGATGTGTGTGGTTGTTTTTAAAAGTTAAAATTTGTGTGAATTCAATAAAAGTAAAGAAGCTTAAAGTAAAAACTGTTCTACTACATAAATTTTCAATTTGAAAATGTTGCCATAAAGAAAAGCAAGAAATAAAAATGTGTTTTTCTCTCAGTGTATTTATTTATTAATTTGTCTTTTTATTTATTTATTTATTTAATTTTGAATTATTGCATTTTTCTTAAAACTACAAATAAATTTTCATAAATTTCTTTTAAATATTTTATTTTATTTTTATAAATTTTACTAATTTTCAAAAAAAAAAAATTCTTCTTTATTTATTAAATTCATAAGCGCCATTTCTATATTCTTTTAATCCTATTCCTATTTCCTTTATTTGCATTTTTGTTCAGTTACTTTTCGTTGAAATTGTTATTATTATTATTATTATTAGCTTACGATATTTTTTCTATTGACCTCATTATTTTGTATTATTTATTATTTGTTTTTAATGAAAATATTGCTACCACACTTGTGTCTAATTATATACGAGTATACTCGTATTTTTCTCTTAAGTTTTCTGTAATTAGAAGGCCATACTTGTACGTCGTCCACCTAGACCAGCGCCACCGGGTCCTCCACCTGCACCACTACCACGCATGCCACCACGTGGCAAGCCACTATGTGAGACACTGCGACCCATGCGTGCCTCACTGCCACGTCTCTCACGTGCACGACGTAATAGATTCGTTGTACTTGGTCTTCGACTATCTGCAGCACTTGAAGTGCCAATGCCGCCAGTTCCAACACCACTACTGCCGCTGCCACCACCACGTTTCGATGAAACAATATCTGAAGTTGAAGAGCGACGTATATTGCTTGCATCACTGCTGGTTCCTGTAGTGCTAGAACCAGCATAACATCCCCGATAATGCAGTCCTGCTCCGCCACCCCCATAGGGGGAAAGGAAATAAGGTGATGGTGATGGTGAATTTGCCTGGTAACGAGTTATGTGCAAAAATTGTGAACTGGAACGATGCGGATCCTCATGCAAAATATTGAGACGCGATGAATATGCTGACTGTGGATAGTCGAGTAATAATTTATCAGATTCTTCAGCATCGTCAACAGAATCGATTTTGAGAAATGGCGTTTGCATGACAACACTACCAGCACCTCCACAAGCACCACCAGTAGTAGCACTAGTAGTCACATGAGTACCATCGCCATTGGTAATGACAACAGCAATGGAACTGCCACCAGTGCCACCAACGCTACTAGTGCCACCACCGAGTGATGATGAACGTGATTGTGTGGCAGGCTTATTTCCATTGCGCAGGCCATTATAAATTGATTTAATATGAAAATCAAATGATTTGAAATTTAACAATGAGCAACGTTTTGGTGATTTGGTTTCCTGTAGTTGCTGCTCCTGCTGTTGTTGCTGTTGTTGCTGTTGATTATCTATCAACTCTTCTAAGGTTGTATCAACTATGATATTATTATTATTTGCAGCTGCAAATGATATGGCATCACCACAAATTATTGTTTGTGTTGCTCTTGTTGCTTGTCCTGTTAATGTTGTTATTGGAGTTGCTATCATCGATGTGGACGTAGCGACCATGGGAATGGTCGAGGCGGTACTACTATTGTTGTAGGTATTATTAAAATTATTGTTATTATTCACAGAATCAACTTGTATGAACTGTTGAACGGTTCCTGTAGAAGTATCGTAAACTGTTATTCCTGCTGATGTTGTTGGAATTGTTTCTAATGTTGTTGTTGCTGCGGCTATTGCTGCTGCTTCTGTTGAATTATTCAATGAGACATTCATATTTGTTGCGGTTGTTGTTATTAAATCTTGATTAAATGACACTTGATGTTGTTGCGATTGATTTTGTTGTTGCTGTTGTAGTTGTTGCTGCTGCTGATGTATATCATGTCTGCTTATTGTTGTTGTCATAGTCGCATTACTTAGGCTAGTTTTACTACTAATCACTTTCAAAAATTTATTATCATTATCTAAAGACTCCTTTTGTCACTGAATAACACAGAAACCCTGCTTAGAAGCATCCTTTGCTTCGGCCTCTTCTATAAAAGCCTCCTCTTCGTTTTTCGGCGAGTCTGCCCCACAAGGGCCGCCGCCGCTTAGGCTTAGCGGACCCTGTGGGCAGGCTGATTGTCACCGAAGCGCCAACGTTGATATCATTGGCGGCCGCACCGGCTTATTCTCAAGTATTCTTTCCAGTTCCAACATGACACTAGTCGACAAACGTGGTAATAACTATACCAAAATAATACCAATTATAAAAACTTATTAACTTTTCGTACTAGAAAACTATACCTGCAACGATTGAAGACTCTGATGCAACTGTTCAGCTGATGTGGCACCCAATAACAAACATTGAACTGGCTCATGTTTCAAAGACCAAGCGATCGACAATTGCGTAGGACTGCATCCCAATTTTTCAGCAAGTGCAGCTAAATCCCGCAAACGATCACAGTGGCGTCGACCTTCCTCAGTGCGTTCCTTGCCCCAACTACCCTGAGGTGATAGAGCGGCCTACTCAACCATTAAAAATAATAAGAAAATATATTAGGATTGATTTCGCTGTAAATTAAATACCCTTCACACAAGAAAGATGCAATATCAAATGATTAAAATAATACCATGTGTATTTACAAATAACCCAAAAATTCTGAATTTTAAAATAATCGCTTGATATTTTCTAACATAACAAAATTCATTCAAAATTTTTTTATTTAAAATCCTTGGGTAAAGGAAGACGAAGCTAATATTCTTAAATTTCCTAGAATAATCATTATATCGATAGCGGGTTTTACAATCTGATAATCGATATTACTATTAGCCAATCAAAAATATGGAAAATAATAATAAAAAAAAAAAAAATTAATAAATAATAAAAAAAGACTAACTTTGGCTATGCCGAAGTTGTAATATTCTTCACGCCCCAGCTAGTGGTCCGAGGGTCTTGAAATTTTTGAAATGGTGTGTGGATATGGGTCAAAGGCTTATAGTTTCCAAATTTCAGTTCAATAAGTCAAGAAATAAAAAACTTTTTTTAATAAGAACATTAATTTTAAAGGGGAGTTGTCTGGGAGGTACCCCCCCCCCCCTAGTGGCCCGATTCGGCTGAATCACGCACTTGACCGGCGTTTGGTAAAAAAAAATCTATGTACAAAATTTCAGCTCTCTAACTCAAAAACTGAAATACTAGGAGTGCGAACAGACGGACCGACGGACAGACGGACATGGCTAAATCAACTCGTCTCATCGAGCTGATCACAAATATACATACTATATGTGGTCTGCGATGTCTCCTTCTGTGTGTTACAATCTTCATGACAAACTTATAATACTATTCACTAACGTGCAGAGTATAAAAATATACCAGTAAAAGGAAGATTAACTTTAGCTATGCCGAAGTTGTAAAACTATTCACGCCCCTCCTAGCAGTTCGACGGTCTTGAAATTAACATGGTTAGTGGAAAATGCTTAAAAACTAATAGTGTCTGAATATCCATACAAAGTACAAAAAAAACAAAAAAGCTTTTCTATAAGAACATGAATTTGGATTTAGGTTTATATGGTAGGGTCCCACCCTAGTGGTCCGATTCGGCTGAGTCCGAAAAATGTATTGCGTATGGTCAAAATAAAGCTTCGTGCAAAATCTAGCTTCAAAACTGAGGGACTAGTTTGCATACTTGCAGACGGATAGACTACCTTGGCCTAATCAACTTGTCTTGTAGCGCTGATCATGCATATATACGAGTATACTTTATGGAGTCTCTGATGTCTCCTTATGTATGTTACAGACTTATAATGCTATTCACAGCGTGAAGAGTATAAATATAATTTAGTTCTCGATTGTAATTAAAACTGTTGTAAATACACAGAAGTTTGTACGATATTGCCTTGGATAAGTTATACTGATAATTATGTAAGGACTAATATTTGTGTAAAGGGTATAAAGTTATCCGATCCGATTCGATTCAATATTAAATCTACTTACATTCCGATTAATCTCATCCTCTGTCCATGAGTAACTCTTTGTCTTAAATGATCCCTTAGGTAAAAAGAGTTTGTCACCGTTTTGGGTATCACTCAATGCCATTGATAGCGGGCCCCAGGCCATTAGGCCGACACCAATTTTATTATACATTTCGGGTAAATAGAGTTCGCATTTCTCACGGCAAAACATATGATATTCAGATTGTTCAACAATTGGTGTTATGCAATTGAATTGACGGCAATTTGTATAGGCCTCCATAATTTCGACCTGTGACCAACGTGCTGTGCCCCAGTACATGGCCCAGCCTTGTTGTATGACATATGTCATGGCGCGCACGACTTCTGTGGGGAAATTGTGGGGAGATGTGGGCGAATATGAGTGTGAGTGGGTTCATAGGCGTTATTACTATAGCGAATGTTGAAAGGCTTCGAAGCGTTGAGAGTCGCAAAGACTCAGAATACTCACCCTCCATGGGACACATAGCATCTGACTTATGGATGATCACAATATCAATATATTGAAGCTGTAGACGTTGTAGACTTGCTTTAACGCATTCGATGATGTGCTTACGTGAAAGACCCCGCTCTTCAGATCTAGAAACGTGTCTGGATTAAAAAAAGAATGAATTTCTCAATAATTACAACCCATTCTAAGTATTATCAGTAAGTAAGTATTTATTGAACATTTATTAAATGGTAGATTCATTTATTATTGTACTTACTTGGTACTCCAATAGACTTTCGTAGTGAGGACGTAGGCGGTGCGCTTCCAGCCCGTGCGCTGCAGTATCTTGCCGATTTCAGCCTCGGAGTGTGCCTCCGAGATATCGAACAAGTTTATGCCGCTTTCGATGGCCAACTTTAGTATGGCCTCGGCCTGCTCTTCGCTGACGCCCGGCGAAAACACGGGCCAAGTACCCAGGCCGACATTCGAAACACGCAGTCCACTCTTGCCCAAGTTCTTGTACCGTAAGCCAGGCGTCGGTGTCGAGCCATGCCGCAACGGCAATGCCGGATTCGATCCAAGACTTATCGAACGACCTGCGGCGCGCAAAGCGGATGGCACCGGCGCCGTTGTATTCACCATTGGCAATGGTATGGCCAGATACATTATCAATAGATATTAGGCGTTGGTTTTGATGTTGATGTTGATGTTGGTGTCGTTGTCGTTGTTGTGGTCGTCGTCGTCGTTGTTGGTTGACAATTGGCGTGAAAATTTCGAAGCAGACAGTTGACATTTGTTAGCGAAAAACCTTTTACACTTTAAACTCGATTTCAGAAAGAGTTCACTCAATCATACACACACACACACACTCACACACACATACACACACATTCACTCACACTTCCACAAGGATATTAAGCCATTTAAAGTCAAGGCGTGCAAGTAAAGGAACAGAATTAAGAACTGAGAATCCGCAGTAACTCAAGCAGCGGAGGTTTTAACAAACTGAAAGAACTCACAAAGGAACACAAAATATGTACTAAACTAAAAGTAAAAGTAAAAGTGGAAATGAAAGCAAAAGCAATAAATAATAAACAAAGAACAAAGAACAAGAACAAAAATATATAGGAAAAATAAAACAAAAATTTAGTACAAACAAGAAAATGTTGTCAGGACATTTGTTTTGGGCGCCAGATGCTTTATCGGCATGAAGCTTAAATGGAGAAACGAAAGTACACGACATTTTGCCGCAAGGAGACGCCTTCAAAAATTCTCCATACTTAGAATACTGGACGCACTGTTAAGCGGGCGAGCTTCCTCAGCAAGTATTGTGCGTGCCAAGTATTCAAGTGGCGTGTTAAACAAAACGTAAAGGGTAAGCACAACCAGGAGACTAAGGCAAGAAGGAACGACTCGAGACAAATGTTTGTTTCCAGTGTAGTGGGAAGAGCCAATAAATAACTACAAAACAAAGTATGAACATTAGTCAACAACTTGACGTTCGCGCGGTCTTTACTCAAATAACCGACGACATCGATGTCAGCTGCGCTGGAGGTCATCTCATTTCACTCACTCATTCACTCACTCAATCACTCACTCAATCACTCACTCACCTACACAGTCATTTCTTAATTCATTCCACTTATTTCAATTTTGTTTACCCTACACTTGACACATACGTATACTGTACTCTTCTGTTCTATGGCAGAACAAAGAAAGAGGAAAGAGGAGTAGTTCAAACAAATGTAAATAAAAAAAAAAAAAAAAAAAAAAATAAAAAAAATCAGAAAAAAAATTGTTAAAAAAAAATTTATATTTAAATGAGAAATTTGATTTAGTGCAGTAAATCATTCAATTAATAATTAAATATTTGATTCAGATAAATGTAAATTGAGAAAATTGAGATCTAAATATGTAAAATAATTGAGATTATCTCAAACTTATTTATCACTTTGATGTAGAAGGTTTTTGTTTTTTCATTTAATATAAGGATATTCTTGACATGGAACGTAGAGTATAATGAAATTATGACAATTGAAACTTTTTATTTCTTTGCTTTTTCTTTTGGAATTCTTTGTAGTGCGTTTTTCTAAAAACAAAACAAGAAAACAGAGACACGCAATGAGAATGAAAATTACTTTTATTTTTTATTTATTTTGGGGCATTTTCTTCTAATTTCTTTTTTGGGTACAAGAAATACACATACAACCAAACAAAACACGCCCACACATACACACAGTGTGACACATATAACTGAAGAAACAAAGATACATAGACAAAATAACTACAAACAAAAAAATATAAATAAATAAAAATAATTAAACAAAAAGCCTAAAAACACAAAAGAAATGAAATGAAAAGAACTGAAAAATGCTCAAACTATTCTAAGACACGAAAACAATTTAAGAAAAGCAAATGAACAGTAAAATAATGAAATTAAAATAATTAAAAATAATAATAATAATTATAGTTTGTAAGTGAAGAAGTTTGATACCGAAATCAAGATGGCCAGCCGTACCACTGAACTCCTCCATACAGTCTAGAGATGCAATTGGGGCCCGGCACCTGCAAAGAAATCACACAAAATGAAAGAAAAAAAAAAAAAAAAAATAAGAAAATACTTAATAGAATTGAGTTTATGTCTTCAAGTATATAAATCTTAGTTATTACTTAAGAATATTCTGAAAATTAATATTAATTAAATTGGTTAACAAGATTAGATTCATGAATCTAAGCATTTGACCTTCAATCTTTGTTTCAAAAATAATTATTTATATATTCATTTGCGTTTTTCAGTTTACTTAGTCATACTTTAGTTAATATAATATAAATTTTATATTGTATAAAGAGTATTGTGTATTCTCCGATAAGGAAACCCAATAAATTGGCCGAACTGCCTTCTTCTTACAAAAATATTGTCAAAAACAAATTAATAAATTTTATTGAACACCCATTAGTGAGAATTATCAAATCTAATTACGCAGACTCCAAGTCCACTTGTGTGGTTCTTTTAGATATTAAATCAGCATTCGATTCCGTTTGGCATGATGGGTTAATATACAAAATGAATCAGATCTAAATATTTCAAAACATCTCAAAGAGCATTTATTCAGATTTCAAATT
This sequence comes from Amiota mariae, assembly GCA_035041805.1. NCBI lineage: Eukaryota > Metazoa > Arthropoda > Insecta > Diptera > Drosophilidae > Amiota > Amiota mariae. The sequence goes on along the minus strand of JAWNKV010000938.1, from coordinate 3,164 downwards.
CCCAAGCTATAGATTTTGAAGCTGATTGCAGCCAAAGGTCATGTCTCTCGCCTAGACTCTACAATATAGACACATCACATCCCTAAGTGGCTATACTACATAAATTTTCGCAGATGATATCGCAATCCTCTGCTCTGGAACTCTATCTATTGACATTGTAGACTTGCGTCAGGGATTTCTTTCCACTCTCATTGCCTTTTTTACAAAATGGATAATACAAATTAACTCTAACAAAACTCAGTCTATATTATTCTCTAGGAAGCGTAAAAACATTTATTTATCTTCCAGCCACATATGTACATCTAAATTTTGTAGACGTGAGATGGGAAAGTCAGGTATAATTTTAAATAAAAAAAAAAATTAAAAAAGACTAACTTTGGCTATGCCGAAGTTGTAATACTCTTCAGACCCCTCCTAGTTGTTTGAGGGTCTTGAAATTTATATGGTTGGTGGATATTGGTCAGACACTTATAGTGTTCAAATTTCAAGTCGATAGTACAAAAAAATTAAAAAGTCTTCTAATAAGAAAATGAACTTGGATCCAGGTTTGTATAGGGGGGGTATCCCGCCTAGAGGTCCGAGTATCTTAAAAATTTCATAGTTGGTGGATAGAGGGGTCAGAATCTTATAGTGTCCAAATTCCAAGTCGATAGTAAAAAAAACGGATAAACGGACATGGCTAGACCAAGACTTCTCGTCGCTCTGATCAAGAATATATATATTTTATGGAGTCTCCGATGTCTCCTTCTGTATGTTACCAACTTCATCACAAATTTATAAAAAGTATAAACCTATTATTCAGAGAATACAATAATTGCATCAATACAAAAGTTAATATCTTGATAAGGACATTGTATCCCTTAATAAACAGAAACTTTCGTCTTAATATAGATAACAAATTGTATCTCTTTAGATCAATGTATCAATGTAGCTGTCGCATTTTATTGAGTCCAAGTATGGTCTGACATTGCTAATCCTGCTGTATGAATGGTGGCAATAGTCCCCGTTTCGATAGTAATTCACTAGTTTCTTTTCTTATTATCTGAAGGTAAGTGAATTCAGGAGTCGTAGGTTATGCAAAGTGTGCGTTTCCATAATAAGTCAGTAGTCCTTTTTCGCATTACTGGTGGGTAGTGAGTTCACCAGTCAAAAGTAATGTAGAGGCAAACCAGTATGTGGTGACCGGTAATAAAAGCGGTGACAATTAACTCCTTGCAATGACATCGCCATGTAATTCATATTGCATCAATATGTCATACAAAAAATCTTCAAGTCACTCAAAATAAGTTGTTAAAAATGATTTTCAATTTACCTTGGTATCACTCTACCATTGACTTATAAGTATTATAAGGCTAAAATCGATTTAATGTCGAACAGACTTAATCGACTGTACTACATCATGCAAACTTAAGAATAAGACGTATATATTCTAGCTACTCTCATATTAACAATAATATAGTTTAAGCACTTTAACATTAAGTTTAGATTTAAGTTATAGTAAAATTTTCATGGGGTTTTTGTTGTAAATTATTTCCCCTTTTCTTTTTGTTAGTAACAAGCTGCTGACTGTTCTATATTCCTTATATAATATTATAAAAAACTATGAATAAATATATTTATATATATTTTTGATTTTTGAAATCAATACAAGTTTCTTGGGAAGTGAACCAAGAAGTGTTTTCAAAATAAACATATAGAAATATAGAAATAGGGTAGACGATAGCTCAATAGCCGGCATCTTGTCGAAAGAGTTAATATTGGTTGGTACAAAAATAATGGCCGTTTCCATATTGTTTATTTTTCACTGGACCTCTAGCCCACTGACTACCATTTTTTCAAACACCTCGACAACTTCCTGCACGAGAAATGCTTCAAAAATCATGACGACGCCAAAAACGTCTTCAAAGCTTTCATCGCCTCCAGAACTCCGGACTTTTCTGCAACCGGCATAAATAAACTTGTTTCTCGTTGGCAAAAATGTATTGATTGTAATGGTTTTTATTTCGATTAATAAAGTTTATTCTGAGCTGAGTTCCGTTCATTTAAAGTTTGCTGTTTTGTACTGTCTGTCAGACTAATTTAGTATCTTGTAGGCAGAAATCTATGCAGTCTTACAAATAGCAAAGTTATTTAATACGAGACACATATTGATATATTTATGTACACATAGCGTCAAAAGAAAGTGCACACTAATTTTTTATATTTAAATTATCTTCTTACGTAGCTATTTTTGACTTATCAAAAAAAAAATAATGTGATCCTCTTAAAAATATAATTACTAAAAAACATGATTAAAAAATTATATGAATATTGTACAAATCCCTTTAAAGTAAAAATGCACCAATTTCTACGCGTCAAAAAAAGTGCACAGTGGCAACACTTTCCTTTCTTTTCTTTTTTCTATATTTCGGGAAATAACCTATTTTTTTTTTTAGAAAATGATTATTAGTCGCGTGCTTTATTATGGTAAAATTTATTTTGAGTGGGTTTCTTAATTAAAAGTATACAAAAAATTGCCAAAGAAAATAATTTAACCATGAAAACGCAAACATCAAATGACACTCGAAAAATCATAGTAGATTTACGAGAGAAAAGCAAATCTTTGCGTGAAATTGTCGAAATTATAGGCCGGGGCCCCAGCACAATACAAAAAATAATTGACAAATATGCCACATATTGAGAGGTAGAAGATTTGCCGAGAACTGGACGTCCAAAGCTACTTACTAATAATCAAGTTAGAGCTGTAGTAAGAAAAGTAAGAGAAAATCCAGCCTCAAGTGCAGTCAAAAATATTACCCAGACATCAGACCAATCAGTAAGTGCGAGTACGGTCAGAAGAGCTCATCATAAAAATGGCCTACATGGATGAATACCCCGCAAAAAGCAATTCATATCAAATGTAAATCAGAGCAAGCGTGTGGATTTCGCCAAAAAAATACATTAATGTGGCTCCAACTTTTTGGGAAAACATTCTTATGGCGTAAAGCCAATGAAACCCTTAAAGAAAACACAGTTAGGCACGGTGGGGGCTCAGTTACGGTTTGTGGCTGTATGGCGGCATCTGGAGTCGGAAATCTTGTTTTCATTGAATAAACAATGAACAAGATGGATTACTTAAACATTTTACAGAACAATGTCGCCCCCAGTGTTGACAAATTAGGCCT